>JBCAML010000009.1:1800000-1970509 GCA_038503075.1 Gyromitra esculenta | reverse complement strand
TAAACCCTAAACCCTAAACCCTAAACCCTAAACCCTAAACCCTAAACCCTAAACCCTAAACCCTAAACCCTAAACCCTAAACCCTGTAAAGCCCCATTATCGGATTAGGAAGGTGGTACAACCCTTGGCATCTTGGCACGGAACGGAACGGATGTTATCTCCGAGCCGGCTTGGCGTCTTGGCGTCGGACTTAGCGGAGCCCTCGGGCCGAGCTCAGACCGAAGTTAAGCCGACGGGCCGACCCGGACCGAAGATAGCCGACGGACCAAACAGCCGCCCCCTGCACGTAACACTGCATCGTGGCCGAGTGCATCACGCACAAGGTATCACCTGCATGTTTCTGGGTTTACCCCGAGTTCTCCCGCATACCCGGATATTAGATCACGCCTACACAGGTTGAGATTACCCAAAAGAGTAACCAAACTCTGCCGCCGCTAGTCAATCAAAATTGCATCATCCCGTGTCGGCCGAGAGGCCTTCCGCTCGGATCCCCCTAACATCCGCATCCGTCCTGAGGGTTGTATATATCCCTGACTGTCTCAGCTAACTGAGGAGTCAGGAAATCAGACAAAACCAAGTAGACGTTCAACAACGCACACGGTCTTAGCTTTCAACTTCCTTCCTGACTCCTTACCGCGACTATACCCAGGAAACTAACGTTTCCCCTTCACATAGGCGCTCTATATGGCGCTCTATTGCTCTGTATATTCGCCTATACATACCCATATATTGGGGCCGATGGGCGAAGGTTTTTGATTCTCGGAAGTGCCCAAATGCGCGAATGTTCAACCAGCCGACAGCGATAAAGCAAAGTGACATCCACAATGTCCATGAAGAGACTATTTACTATACAATATCATTCTTGCTAGGTATAAATGCTTCCTGGAGGTCTGTCGACTAACAACCAAGCATTTGCCTGCTACGCGACCGATAGCGCGGGCTTCCATAGCGCAGGTGTAGGCGAGCTTTGAGAACTCTATCGCGCGAGCTTAGGGGGCCTATTCGGGGCCTATTCGGGGTCAATATGGGGCCTATTCAGGGGTCTATTCGGGGTCTATTCGGAGGCCTATTCGGGGGCCAATTCGGGAGCCTATTCGGGGGCCAATATGATGCCCATTCGGAGGTCTATTAGGGGGTCTATTCGGGGGTCAATATGGTGCCTATTCGGAGGTCTATTGGAGGGCTATTCGGCGGTCTATTGGGGGGCCAATTCAGCGGTCAATATGGGGCCAATTCGGGGGGTCTATATGGGCCCTACTCGAGGTCTATTCAGAGGTCTATATGCCACCCTTTTAGCGCCGTTGCAGTGGAGCTGATAGTCGAATCAGTCCTCTTTGCTGATACCTGCTATACCCCGCGCGAGCAAGTGCCCAAACTCCCACATCCCTCCTTCTTTAGTTGAAAATATTCGTCCGCTCCTGCTATACCGTAGCTGCATTGTCTTCGCAAATTTCTCCCTAACCTGTCAGACTGCGTCTTTTGCGCTGGTGAATATTCTCACGAAGCTACATTATGCCTGCTATTTGCTCTTGGCTGAGCCCGCGTTGACCTCACATACAGCAGCTCCCCTACCTTATTCAAAATATTTCGCCCTGGCGTACAGCGCTTGTATCAAATTTCTTGTGCGCGCACGCGCACAATATATGGCACCTTTTTCGGTCGATGGCCGCCTGCGCTGGCCGCCATACGACACCTCCTGCAGGCAGCCGCTGGATTCGAATGGGGTAAACCTCCACCAGAAATGCCTACAATGAGTAAATAGTCAGTGAGAGAAACAGTCCGCCAGTTTCCGCTTCTCAGTTCATAGGCGTGAGGTGGGGTTGTGGGCAGAGCTTGCTGTACTGTTGGTGGCCCATGAATACGCACCATCGGATTTTGTGGAACACAAGTAGAGGAACTGGTCAAAAATGTGAAATCGTCGCTATCGATGTCGCAGAAACCCACAGTTGTCCATAGTGATCGCTCAAAACAGAAACCGCTTTTTGAGACGTACAGTCGCGTCCGCAAAGTCCTGGCACCCCACAGCCTACATACTCTAGAAAACAAAATAGTTGTAGCTCAAGCTAGGGAACAGAAAATCGAAAGCGATGAAAGCTATGGGAATACTGACATACCAAATAACGTCCAATAGTTTTATATAATCACCTTCTATATAAATCGTCCCCCCAATCCGCCAGTAAGTCATGCTTACTAGAGATGATGGTGCCAAGACTTTCCTGACAGCACTGTACGTGATAGGTTAACCCGCCTATTAGTTGGTCACGTGGCTATCTTGAAACTCGGCGACATGAAGAGGGTATGTAGTTCCTGGGGGTTTGACAAAACTGGGGGTTTGACAAAACTGGGGTACTATGAATCCTACCAAAAATCAACGGGACGCGAAGAAAAAAACATGAAAAAGCTGGCAGTGCCTGTGCAAAGTAAATAGAATTCTCCTGGTAGATCCAAAACGGAATAGCTTAGGGATTTTTAATTTTAATTTTTGACTTTTCGGGGGATTCGTCACACCCAGTATCGTCATACACCCAGAAGCAATTGTATACTGTAAAGTACCAAGATAGTGATTACTAATACTGGTTAGTTTAAATGTAGTGTAGGGGATAAACATTCTCACATGCTTTTGAACGCAGCCCTAGATTTGCGGCTCTTCGGTACTCGGTGGAACAGCCAGGCTGACATGTGGGGTCAACTATTCAACCGGAGCCAAGCACTGTTATTACTTGTATTATTGAGTAATCCTCCACCAAACGTACGCACGTGCAACTACACGCTGTAAGCCTCTCCACATACTCCAGTATCCCTTTGATCTCGGACTATATATATCTATATTCAATAGTCCCATCTATCCCGTCCCTCAAACCCCCAAGCCTTCATCATGGTCACCGCTGGTCCTAAAAACCTCACTCGCGAAGAAGTCGCAACAAATAACACCACCAACTCCCTCCATGTAATAATAGACTCTAAAGCCTATGACCTAACAGAGTTTGCCGATGCCCATCCAGGCGGTGCCCACGTTCTCTTACAAGTCGCTGGCAAAGATGCCACTTCCGAGTTCTTTCAGATGCATCGTCATGAAGTCCTTCTACGGTACTCGAAGTTATGTATCGGATCCATTACCAGCGAAATCTCACAAGTGATAGAACCTCAACCGGGTGATCTTTGCCCGATCCAATATTCAGAACCTCAGGTGAATGATAAACTGTAAAAAGAAAAAACGAAAACGTCCCTTCACTAATACTGGACATAGTGGCTGGCCCCCGAGTTCGGTAGCCCTTACTATAAGGAGAGTCATAGAAACCTGAGGAGGGAGGCGAGGATATTCGTCGATGAACACTTGAGGCCTGAAGCTCTACGGATCGAAGAGTCAGGACAGAGACCAAGCAAGGAGATCATCACAAAGATGTGGTAAGTCTTCAGTCCTAGAGAATATGTACCCCATTTATTAAACGTCCATCATTTGTTTACTGGATGACATGCTGATCGCAACCTGTTTCAGGGAAAACGGTATGAACCCGATGCGTCTCGGCCCTGGGAAACATCTTCAAGGTCACACTCTTATGGGCGGCATTGTCACTCCCTCTGAGTTCGACTACTTTCACGAGCTCGTCCTGACCCAAGAGCTGGCCAAAACCCACGGCCGTGCATGTAATGATGGCTTCTTAGGTAACCCTAACCCTTTCAATAATTTATTCGTCCGGTCGATTGGCCGGCGCCAGCATATGCCATAAATCACTATTGAAGTGGTTCTGTCCCTCCCCGTGTAAATCTCTATGTGTGCTCCTGTCAGTAGGATTAACTTGATGTATTTCTAGGTGGCATGGTGATTGGGCTTCCTCCCGTCCTCAACTTCTGCAAGGATGCAGCTCTTCGTGATCGTGTAGCGCGTGAGTGTTTTTCTGGCGAGAAATCAATCTGTCTTGCCATTTCGGAGGCATTCGCCGGATCTGATGTTGCGGGTATTAGAACCACCGCCGTCAAGTCTGACTGTGGCAAGTTCTACATTGTAAACGGCACCAAGAAATGGATCACGAACGGAGTCTGGGCAGATTACTTCACCACTGCCGTGAGGACCGAAAAGGGATTCAGTGTACTACTAATTGAGCGCGGCGAGGGTGTTGAAACAGAGGTACGTATACTGATCAACCTGAAGCCCATAACTCGCATTCAGCAAACACTAACATATTTCATCAGCAAATAAAAACTTCTTATTCCTCCGCCGCGGGGACAGCGTTTATCACCTTCGACAATGTCAAGGTCCCAATCGGCCATCTCCTCGGCAAAGAGCACCAAGGTTTCCCCGTGATCATGTCTAACTTCAATCATGAGCGCTGGGTTATGTGCTGCGCCGTTATCCGGAGCTCTCGTGTAGTGGTCGAGGAATGTCTAAAATGGTCAAATCAACGAACAGTCTTCGGGAAACGTCTCGTTGACCAAGCCGTGATCAGGCAAAAGTATTGTCCATTTTACCAGCACAAATTTTACCCTCGATGCTAATATATACCGCGTTATTGACTCGCCAAAATGATCTCCCTCGTCGAGTCAACCCAAGCTTGGCTTGAAGCCATCACGTATCAGATGTGCAATATGAGCTACAAACAACAATCAATCTCCTTAGCTGGCCCCATTGCACTCCTCAAGATGAGCGCGACCAGAGCAGCACACGAAATCGCGGACGAGTCGGTCCAGATATTCGGTGGAAGGGGGATCACCAAAAGTGGAATGGGCCGCGTTATTGAATCTTTTAACAGGTATACTCTACAACTACACAGAACAAGAACAAAACGGTATTAACTCAAACCAGGACATACAAATTCGATGCTATTTTGGGAGGCGCAGAGGAAATCTTAGGTAAGCACTGCTCGAGTCCATTCAGCGCCAAATCAAGGCTCACTGTGACTAACTCTATCGGAAACAGGTGATCTTGCGGTCCGACAAGCTGTTAAAAATTTCCCAAAATCTATGCTTTGATTTCACTACTACTCTTATACACTTGTAAACTAGATATACCCGTTCGATTCAGCGCAAGCTTTTACTTCTATACATTTTAGTTACTTCTAGCGAAGGTGTCGATCCTCGCAGACCTCCTACGTGCTACTGTAATATAGGTGGAATTAAGGATGCCGTGGATAGAAACTATTAGGCTCATTTTGAATCCGCTGCCTTTGCTGTTGCGCGCCGTACCTCTAGTGCGAACATCCTGCGGTAGCACTCCGGGACTAAATATACTTCACCAGCTCTCAATTATGTTTAGCATGGTATGGAGCATGATTCAATAACACTAAGTTGCTAGTTTTGCTAGATACGTAATTTTTGTCCTAGATGATTGAATATCCCCTAAAAAGCTACCAAAGACTTCAGTTGTAGGTTTTAAAAAAACTGCTTCAAACGTCGGAGACAGGAGTCGCTAACTGCATGAGGTCGAAGTAACTTTTTAGGTAAGGTTTGAAAATCTCTTGGCTGCACATACACTTCGGCGGCATGACTTGGAAAATCAAAACTTAGCACTTTCTTACCCTTTCAGTCTAATTTCACTTGAAGAAAAAATTATAAAATCCATTATGCTAGAGGCCTGGCCAGCCTACTAATCCCCTGCTGTGAGTGGTGGTCTGCAACAGCGGTAATACATCTCACTGATTCAGTTGGAGCCTAACCCTAAGATCGAATCTAGGCAACTAGACCCGGTATATTTAGAGTTTTAAGCAGTCTCTCGTAAATAGCAACACTTAAATTTAGCTAATACTCCGAGCTGCTTGTGAGTTCGCCAAAAAGACAAAACAGTTGCCAAGACTGATCCCTAGGCACGTACAAACATACATGTACGTATGTACGTCATAGCTCGTGTACTCTTGTAACTGGCTGCTTACGCTGTTACTCATCGCAGTAGTCCCTATTCCTGAATTAGATATGGCTTGGCGTCAGCCACTTTCAGCCGCAAGACCAGGTAAATATTTATTCCTACAGACCCTTAGATTGCCTTGTAAACTTTTCGCATATAATACAACTTTCGCCGCCTTCGATAACTATTATTCTCCTACAATTCACTGTATTCATGTCGCTCCTCAGCCTATCCAATGACTTGATACTCAAAATCACCAAAGATTTCCCAGCCAGACACCTTAATGCCCTCATCCAGACCAACCGCCGTCTCAAGCTCCTTCTAAACCCATGCCTAGTAAAACTCGCAATACGGCCCGAAAACTCGATATCCGCTCTCTGTTGGGCAGCTGTTAATCGTGTTGAGCCAATGATAACATATATTCTCGAAAACGGACCTCCGATAGCCCTGATGAAGCCAGTCAATGAAGAAATCTTTCTTGGATTGGAGGAAGCGTACCGCGTGCCGATGAAAAATGGTCGAGATGCGCTCGAGTTTATTTATACGAGTACGCCCAATCTCTACATCAAAGACCTTGAGTATCCAGATACGATAGACAAAAATCCCGATTCGGCACTTAACTGGGCGATGCGACTGGGGGACATGGCACTGGTCAAGCTTTTGCTAAAGAGCGGAGCCGAGTTTACGGAAGGCTGTACCGGTTGGAGAAGAGCAATGATTATTGCTGCGAAAGATCGAGATCTTGAGTTGGTGGGATCAGTTATAGAGAAGGAAAAAGATTTTGACCAAAAAACTCAGGCTCTCCAACCAGCGGTACTCGGTGGGCACGAGGATATGGCCAGGAAATTGTTAGAAGACGGAGCTGATGTCATGATCAACTACTGTTGGAGAGATGGAAAATCAAGATATACTCTGTTGGGCCACCTGGTGAAAGGTCACTGTCAAGCCCACTGGCCAGTACCGTGGACTGAAAAGTCGGAAAGGATGCTAAGGTTGCTACTTGCTTATGGGGCCGATCCTACCATCCCGGACGAAAACCAAAAAACAGCCCTGTCTCGTGCAATGGAGCACGAGCATCAAGGTGTCCTTGATGTCCTCTCTGATCCATATCCGTGGAATGGGGTGGAACCAAGACTACGCGGGGAACTCAAAATCGTCGATGCTGAAAAAGAGAAAAAGTTCTTCGAAGAGTGGGCGATCTGGCAATTGGTTTGTCAAGCGCGCAGAACAGCAGCAAGAGGTTATAAAAGAGCAAGCCAAACACTAACGTTATGCTTCGGGAAGGGAAAAGAAGCGAGAAAGCTTTGATATGATATTTGTGATACAAGATGGAAGTCAGACGTGACTTTAAGCACACATCTACGTTAATCTAAACAAGGATCACTCTGGGAAGCTAAAACGGAGACCCATAATCGTGCTGTAGCATTAATAACCCATTTGTAAGAGAGTACTGTCCTTCTTTTGTGCATACCTCTTTAGGCCAATCCCCTTAAACTTCCTTCATCCTATATAATTGTATTCTTTTAGTTTCGATTTTATATAATCTTTTTAGTAAATTACAAATAGTATATGCATGCGAAACAATTAGTTGGGAGATTTATTGATCGTGGGTCTTTTTCTACTTTTGTGTTATTTTTATTTTTATGTCTGCGTTGGTGCAGTATATATAGGTACTGGCTATTTATAAAGCTCCTAGTTACGGCCATAAATCTTCAAAAAATCCCGAATCAACGAATAAAGTATTCAGAGATACTCGGGAGTTGTCCATTCTAGGTTTATTAAACGAGATTTGGCATTATACGATGGTTCAACGATTTCGGGGGTACATGTAAGTCTGTGGGCTGCGGGCATAGGACCAGCTTCACCTTCACTTTTGTCTCCAGAAACTACAGGAGAATAACTAGCAGGCAGCGCAAAATGAAGTACGCATGCATATGGCAACAGAGTTTGAAGAAGAGGTGGCTCAGGTTAATAAGCATGTATTTCCTATTAGCTCTAGAACCCGGGTATGTACTTGTGGTCATTTTCGAGAGAACGGTATTCCTCGTGAACACAGTTTTACTTCAATTCATCAGCTTCCTGGTCGATCTCCACTGGACTATTCTCCTTTATTTTCCACGGTCGCAACTTGGAAAAATACTTATATTTCTAACCTATCTCCTATCTCCTTAATTGGTATAGCTGAATTTCAACAAAATCCTGTAATTGGGATTGTAAAAGAGGCTGAGGAAATTATTCACCCAGCAAAAGAGCGCTCAGCTACAGGTAGGCCATAGGTAGTACACACGGTGCCTGGTGGACAGCGGAAAAAGATGATAAGAACACAAGCGAAATTGAATAATAGTGCTCCTCCTCTGGATAAAGGTAAAGGTAGTCAAGCCTGCTAAAAATGTGGTGGATATAGCCATAATAAGGCTACCTGTAAAATAGATCTTGTAATTAGCTCTGTACAAGAATATAAATCTTTCAAAAGCGAGCGATTATCTATGATCGTATCCCGAATTCTAGCTCTTGAAATCTCACTACCACAAAGGTTTGAGTGCGGGAGCGAGTATATTGTTTTGCAGCATATTGAGCACTGGATGACCTGTAGTAGCTAGAGATGCGGCAACAATTGTAGATAGAAACCAGTAGAGAGTACCTGCAGCAAAACAAAACAATCATGGAAGTAGACACTCCCAGGTCGCAGGTCTCTCTACAGCAAAACGAAACAACTTCAACAGCGAAACATCGTCAGGTGGTCCCTGGGCTGCTATAAAGGTTGGCTACAGCACAAGATTTAGGCTAAAAGTATTAAAAACTTACTTCTAGCGAAGCGAAACAATCTCGGTAGCGAAACAAGAGCAATCGTGGTGGAGAGGCTCTGCCTGTGTAATTTTTCATCTAACTAGCGATGAAGTGGGTGGAGTAGGTCTGTGGATGTGGTCTCGGTGTGGAACCTTTGGTATTGCTGGCGTGAAAAAACATGGAGGGTATCGGTCAGAGGGCGACTAGCATTCTGTAGGGTTTTTCCATCTAGACTGCACTGGCCATGACCCGAACGACAGGTCCGTCCCCCGTATTGCCCTTATGCATGATTTAGTCATGTAATATCACTCGATTTCGAAGCACAGGCTTCTCCCCCTAAATATGCACGCTCGTACCTCCAAAGAGAGATTTAACACCCACGAATCAAATTCCGAATCCTCAATCTCCAGCCCCATGGCGTCTCCATAAATAATCCAGTTATGGGTACAGCGGCCGCAAAGTCTCGGCTAAACATATCATACCTCCTTGATCATGAAGTCAGCCAACCTCCTCTACAATAAGCGCAGACGGCTCAGCAACATGAAACCCGACAACAATGGGACGCAATGCAATTATTTCGTATCATGCCCACGTGCTGGCTCGGGACATGTCGATACCCTACTCTAGAGTCGATCAGTTGTGTAGGAGTACATGTATCGTGCTTTGCTAGTTATATATAGGTGCATAAAGTGCTGCCGGGACGATTGATGGTCAAATCTGAGAGATCAAGGACCGACAGGGCCTAAGTGAAGTAGTAGAACCAGAGCCGAGAAGTTGTGGCCGTACTCCACAATCACGAGGACAATCAGCACGCCATCGGTTGGGCAATCGTCAGCCTGATCGAAAAAGGAATGAGAAAATAAAAAACGATCAATGCGGATATCCGTGGTACGATAGAAAACCGGAGTCTTTGTCATGACCTCGCAATCACAACTTGTTTTTTCTTTCTCACTTTCTTTTTAACGGGAGAGTCTCAAATACGTGCTTTTAGATAAAACCGGGAAAGAATGTTCAGCGAGGAAGATCAAGAAGATCACGGCGAAGGATCACCGCTTCTGTAACGAGCCCCGAAAGGCTAAACCCGAGATCTAGAGTCCCAGAAATTCGAAGATCTAGGATCTAGATTAGAATCACCAATTTCCCAAACGGCATTTTCCGACCAGCTGCGAACGAACGAATGGGCGCGCAGCCACGGTACGGGGAGAGGGACGGTTCCGATGCTAAATCGGCACCATCGTTTCTCGGCGTGGATGAGACACGGCGGCCATTCAGAGTCTGGTTGGACACCCGATGACGGAGCTGAGTCTGACGGTAGGCGTAGTGGTACATGAGAACGGAAATTTGGGTCTGAGATGTTTCGGACAAACAGGTGATTCAGATGATGGACACGAGCGGGTGTAAAGGCCATGGCGACACTAGTCGCGTCTTCCACGTGAGGGAGAGACATGTGGCGTTGTGGAGAGGATAAGAGAGTTTCGCAATTCACAGACGAACGAGTCCCTCCAGTGCTACGGAGTAGTCTCCATACAGAGTTCACAACAAGAGGATCAAGAGCAAGCAGCCTCCAAACTTGCAAGATGTGTGTATCCGAATCTACTGTTTTACTTGGAGTTCAGGATTGAGGTCTGTCCATCCTATCCGCCCACCAAAGGCTTTTGACGTGTGGTCGGGGCATAAACAGATATCTGTTAGCCGAACAGTTGACTCGGAAATCGAGATTCGGTCCCGATGAATGGGGGGGTTGTTTGGTTAAGCAAGTAAACAGAACCGACACGATGGATAGAGAGGTTTGCTATAAATAAGAGTAGCGAGATGCTAACTGCTTGGAGGATATAGTCGCCGTTGTGGACATCGGCAAGCTCAGGCAGGATGATGGTGCAAGGGCAGGGGCAGAGTTGGGGAGAAGGGATGATGGCTTGCAGGGGTAGGGTATACTCCACGGGACCTGCCGAAGACGGCGTTGAGATCAGCGGAATGGGGAAAGGGACTGTGGGGAGAGAACGAAGATGTCTCTCCCGATGCTAAATGGAAATGTCCAGATGGGTCGGATGGGCAATGCCAGCGACTAACCCCACTCACCCTCAGCGCCTGCCCCAGACATCCAAGAGAGTCTCCTTCCGTAAAGACGACTTAGGGTCGAGAAGACACTGAGCGAAGGAAGAGGCTTCACTGATGTTTCAAGAGGGAAGGGGTTGGAGGAGGCTGAGAGACAGGATCATGCAAGGGACAGTCGAGCACGTGCTCGAGGGGGGGAACGAGGGAACACAGCATGAACAGAGAGGGTAGGAGAGAAAGCTGTGCCACTCTATTGTACTCTGCCCTTAAGTATCGCTGGTGGTGTACATGTAGGTGCACTCCAAGTGGGTGTGGGATACAAGTGGCGGATGGCTACATGTAGCCCAAGAAAGATCAGCCAGATAGCGTGACGATGGTTTGCTTTGTCTCTCAGCGTTACCACGGCCCTCGTTTGTAGGTACACACACATTCACATACCTAGGCAGAGAGTACGCTGGTGGCCTCCGAGATTGAAGGTCGTGATCCGAGCGTTCATCGGAGAATGGATGGCAGAGGAGAGTAGAGTAACTGTTCCCTCCCTCCGATCATAGTCCCGATGGAGATTGACGGCTGGGGTGTTGGTGGTACAGTCCCTAGGGACGTACGTACATACATGTACATGTACTAGTACTGTAGTTCCAAGCGCCCACCTCCATCAAGCCCTAGCCATTCTTCTATTCTCGTCCATCGTGCTATACCGTACTCTGCTGCTGCTGCTGACGATGATACCCTCTGATCCTCCATTGAATACCCTATGCGCCTGCAGTTATGGGCCCGGGAGAGGATGTATGTATCTGGCTCACCCTATCAAATACTCCACCTCCACCTCCTCTTGTCTCTCCTTGTTCTAAACTGCTCCAAGCTGCCTCTACCTATCACATCACCCCACCCCACCTTCTCTTCCTCGGCCTGATCTGGCTTTCTTCTTACCATAATCATCTTCTCTCTTCATCCCAAAGCATTAATACCTTCCACCCAAGCCCTGCAATACCTTCCATCTTTACGCTGATTCTCATCCCACCTACCTATCAAACCCTCCCACCCACTTGCTCACATCAATCGCCTCAGCCTGACCCAGCCTCTTTCTCTCATCATCGTCATCGTCACCTTCCTCCTCCTGCTAGATATTGAACCCCACAACCCAATAACCGCCGTGGTTCTTCTTTATCCTTCATTACCATATACACCCCATAGTCATATCAGGCTCAACCTGGTTGGTGAAAATTCATCTTTCGCCTGTTCGAACGAGCTACGCTCTTACGATTCAGCCCTTCAGCCGTCTAAACGGGTTGCTGCATCTTATAAGCACTACCCTTTCATCGCCTGATCGAGTCACATCACATAATTATCAGCCCTTCATCAGCCCTTCACCAGCCTGAACGAGCTAAATCTCCGTTTCTTATAATTACCGGCCCATGGTAAGCTTCTGGATACTCACCTGTTTCATTCGTTTCTACATGTTTTGTGTGCGACGCTGAGCATCAAGAAATAATTCTGCAGGTGCTACATCGTCGCCTCTAGCACTTCACCGCTTCGTGCAAAGGATAACGAATAAATAAGAAATGTCACGGGACGGCTTCATCATAACTCTAGAGGGCCACGGACCCACAATCACCGAGCAGCTACAGCTCCTTCCCTTCTCGCAGAATGTTCTTTGTCTCCCACCTCTCGATTTCCCACCAGCTCCACCGCTTCGGGAATCTCTAGATCCCTCGGATCAGCTCCCTCCCTTGGACCCGGCCGTGCGCCAATTCATCCTCTCGCTTCATCACGCCCATGTGGATCGCCTCGAAAGGGCGAAATTGTTCCTGGCGGAGCGCCGGAAGAGCGGTGGTGAGCGGATGGTATTCTTGAACGGTGGGTTCGCGGCTGCCCAGGTGGCCTGTCTAGAGACGCTGCGCAATGCGCTGATGTCTGAGGAAAACGGGAACCTCGAGAACGCCGCCAGGGAGGCGGAGTGGGTTTTCGATGACATCATGCAGGGTGGTGTGCAGGGTTTGCTCGACCTGGGAGACCGTGAGCACGAACAGGGGTCCGCATACGGGACGGTGGAAATAGGTCATGTCCCGAGCGACGTGGAGTCGATATCGGAAAAGATCGAACGGAAGGGGAGAACTCGGTTGATGAAGGGGTTTGAGCGGGAATTGTACCCACATCAGCTGTTGGATCCCATCACGCCCGAGCTCACGCCCGATAATACTCCGAAGGTACCTGAGGTTGTTGAGATTGAGAGCTCGGCAAGTCTGCAGAAAGAGCGAAAACCGAGGATCGTGAGTGGTCCGCGGAATCCGACTCTCGAGGAGATCGCCGCCGGGGTTGAGATCTGCAAGGCTTCCATGGCCATCCGAGTGCGAAACAGGAGCAACACGGCAACGGGGCCAGCGCCAGAGTCAAAGTATTCCCCTCCGCCATCTCCACCAATCGTGCGGACCGAGTTCCTTATTGGCCACTGTGGGAGTCGAGAAGCGCTCAGGAAACGCTCCGAGCCTGGATCTTCAGGATTCGGGACGGTAGATTCGGAGAAGCCGAAAGGTTCTAGACGAAAAGATCGGGAAGATAACTTCGCCCTCCCACCAATCGAATCCGTGTACTCGGCTGAGATCCCGACGCCCCCCTCCAGTGCAAAAGCAATTCCTGATGTGGCCCAATTATCACAATTCCCTATGTTTTCAGGCGAGTACCGGTCGATATCAGCTCCTGAGCTGACCCGACCTGAATCTCGCACCTCAACCCGACCATCATCACCAACACCGAGCTCTACCGCTGATATCAGCGGTGCGACCATCCTTCCTTCCCCACGGTACCTTAGCGGTGGCTTCGATGCTCCTCCTCAGTTTTTCAAGGAGCCTGTAGATCCCTTGTTCCCATCAGTGGGCGAGAACTTGGTGATCTACTTCCCTTCCCCGGACGTCCAGAAGTCTGACAGCTCCCGATTCCTTGAAAAGGTTCTCGGTGATTTTGCCGTCTCCTTTACCCCACAGACTCCTGGCGTGTTCCGTTCGAGCCCACACGTTTCACTTTTGCTCAAAGGCCGCAGCGACAACCAGCGGACCCATCTTTCCCCCATGACTGCCAAATTCAACCACGCCCACGACTCTTTTCAATCGACCGCCTCTTCTAATGTCACATCCCCATGGCCTAGCGTGGGGTCGCCCCATCTAGACCCTCCGCTATCCTCCATCCCCACCATTACTGCAACATCCGAGAAGTCGCCCGCTGACATCCAGAATGAGCTCCGCGCAATCATGCGACTCCACTTTCCTCCTGCTTCGTCGCCCTCCCCAACAGTCAACAACTCTGGAGCACTGTACTCGTTGGATGACGACGAGGACGAAGACGAGGACATGCATTGGCTCACCGAAGACTCCGAAACGGATCGTATTTGGCGACCCGTCCTCAGTGCTCGTGGCATCAACGAAGACCCAGCATACTCTGCCATCGACCTGATTGTCGCTGTTGCCGCCGAAGAAGACGGTGAAACAACCGAGTCTCGCAAGGGTCTCGAACTTCGTCGCCGACTCGTGGAACAGGTTGAAGAGTTGGCGCGCAAAAAAGGGAAAGGGGGTCGCGGGGGCCAGGTGGGGCTGAAGTATCTCCTCTCCAACACACTCCCTCAGATGCGGGCTCAACATCCTGGAACTCGGGACAATACCGTATTGAAAGGCTGCTTCCTCTTGCCGGAGCTGGAACGCTACCTCTCGTTCAATCCCCAGTTCCGCGTACTTGTAATAGAATTCGATTACTACACGGGCTCTTCACCCATCCTGGAGCTCCAGCGTGTCTTGGGACCCCACGTTGATATACTCAAAATCGCATGTGTTGCCGATGCGGTAACGCAGTTCACCTCGAAGCCGCTAAAGTCTTCCAAACTCCCCAAGACTGGGATACGTATCAGGACCTCCATGGGTGCTACCACAATGTCATATACCCTAGGCCCCGGTACACCTACCACCCCCACCACTCCCACTGGCAAGTTACAGCTTTTCCCTCCGAGGAAACCAGTAGCTGTAAAGCTCACTGGAAAACAACGGCAGTGGGGACCGAAACAACGATTGATAAGCCGCGCAGATGTGGTGGTTCCACCGTTTGCGACTATTTCTTCGGGATTGTTCATTGATGCAATTGAGTCACTCCGTATTGCGTTGAATAACCGTGAGAAGATGACCGGGTTTTATGGCGAGAGCAAAGAGAACGACGACCAAGCACCGGCGACGCCAGGGTTGGTGACGAGAAATCGAAGCAAGAGCCCGTTTGAGAAACAGCCTGAGAGAGAGGTGATTAGTAGACAGGATACAAGCTACTACCTCGAAGAAGAGACGGACGAAGAGGATTGTCCAGAGGGAAGACGAGCGAGTTTTAGGAGAAGAGTTAAAAACGGGAGCAAGGCGTTCAAGTGGTTGGGGCTAGAGTAAAGTAGTGGACTTTCTTGGAATTTTTTGGCGTTTGTATTAATGATTTCTCACTCCTTTGCTCTTACAGCGATGTTTTTTCTATTATATCGGACTCTAGCTATGGCTTTTTTTCTTTTTTCTTTTGTTGGGATAAAGGGCTTGGTGTCTTTGTTTTTCTATTCTTTTTTCATATCTCTATAAAGTCATGGATTGGTTGCTTGCGGGGGTTTCTGATGTCGCTATCCAGCTTTTTTCACAGCTTTTTTCATCGTCTTTTTTCATCTTCTACTTCTGTCTACTCAGGAACACGGTTTAGGGATTGGGATCTGGAGGTGGGTATTATGGTGTTTGTTGCTTCTCGGTTTGGTTCGGTCGGTTTGGCTCTAATTCTACGATACCTGTTTTCTCTTTTTTTCTCTAGGCTTTTTCCTTTTCACATCCTTGGTTGTGGGTGATAGATAAAATGGATAAAAATATTTTTTTCATGGTCTAATTAGGCTGTGGAAATAATCGTGGAAAATAACTGTATTCTGGTAAGAGAAAGTAGTAAACTGCGACAGCGGTGCTTCCTATGTGCATAACGATTCATAAGCCAATATTACCCACTGTATTCTGCAGCCAAACTGCGCACGTAATGGGTTCACCCATTACCGTAAGTCTGGATCTCTATAATGAAAAGCGCAGAGGAAATATATCTTTTAACATACCCCACAGTTATGGAAGCGAATACAGTAGATATTTTGATAGTATATTACCAATGATTCCTTGTTCATTTTGTGTACATGAACTCATTACAATATCCATTCTCACGGTAGCTAGGATAGGGTCGATCACGGTTTATCATTCGGGTCTTTTAGGTATGCAATATTTTAAAAATAGCCCAGGTGTGATTATCCTCTAGAAACACATAGCCATGTTTTACCCCAATTTTTATTCTGTCGTTTTGTCCCGTTTTTATTATTTTATCCTAGAACTACATACACGTATACCATAAAGCGCAAAGGTTTAGGTTAGGGTTGACCGATTAGGACCCAGAGTCAAGATACAACATAAAATTAGCGGTAAGACCAAAGTACATTTAGTAGCTGGGAATATGTCAAGTTATAATGGCCCTCCTAGCTAGGTACGATTTCTGTCTCGTCCTCTGTTCCCCTATAGACTCAAAATTAGGGTTTAGCGCTATGCTCAGCTTTTATCCATGGCTTGGCATGGCATGAAAATGTCTCCGAGGGCAGGGAGAAATTCAGTATACTCTAGCACGGTATCGTGACCATAATACCTGAATTTTATATTATACATAACTACATGTAGTGGCCCAGAGAACCAGGTTCATTACTCTCTGTTGACGGAAGAGATCTGTGGAAGTACATTAGTAACAGTCAGCTGGCCTAGGAATTTGTCCCCCTTTGTTCCCTCGACCCATTACACTTTCTCGTGCCACACTGGCTTTTGGAGGCCGCTGATCTTGAAGGTGCGTTCGCAAGCCAACTAACAGTTTCATTATGTAGAATAACACAGCATGTTATGTTGACCTCTTTCAGCCTCTCTTATTTGAATGACTTTGTTCCTGGTCATTTTACATAGGAGATTTGCCTTTGAGCCTATGAGTACTATACAGCTTAATCGGCTTTCTACATTTAAAGCTCTTAGATTACATATATATAATCTCAACACACTTTCTTCCACCACTAATCTCCTCATAATTGGCTGACTGATATTCTGTCTCATCCATTCGTTTAATACATGTATGTTAGACAGCGATCTCTGTTGAATATACTGAATAGATGTATGATATTCGGTAGCGAGTAAAGTAGTGAAGAGAAAAGAGAATAAGCGAGCGGGAATAGAGCTCCATATATATACTCCCTATGGAGTCATATATCCAATAATCTCCACGAAAGATATTTCCGAGTGATATTTCATGATTTTAAATTATCTGCCGTAGAGGTTGTTGTTGTTGTTGTTTATTCATTAGGTATACCGTAGAGGTTGATGAAATACAGACCGTTGCTAAGAGGAGGCGTCTGGAATACTGTACCTCTTGAGGGATCGATTTAAGTTAAAGCTAAGAGGAGAGCGGTTCAGGCAGAGTGTTGGGGTCTGTTCGCAGAGAAAACTCACCAAAACTAGCTTAATCTTCTCTGTTATTAGGATAGCATCTCAGACGCCCCCTCTTAGCAACAGTCTGTTATTGCTCAGCTTCTACAATTTTGAGTATTGTGCCTGATTGTTAGTCAACGGGCCTAGTTTGTGCTTAATCAGAAGTCCGTAAAGAATTCTTGGCTTGAGTGACTATCTATGAGGAGAACGTCAATTTCCCATCGCTTTACCTGCACTGCACGACGAATTTCATCTAAAATCGGGCGTGGATCAGGGGCTCTCGGTAAATTCTATGAACGACTCAAGATGTCCCTTTGATGGCTAGGAGAAACTAGAGCGTTAGTACTACATTCTATAACCTACCCAGCGCCACAGTCTCACAGTTGAGCAAAAGACCTGTAATTACGTGCTCCGGGTGATTAAATACCCAGCCACTCTCAATCACACCCGACAATCGATTATCCAAGAAACGCTGCCCCCACAATGTGGCGGTGGCTCAATAGAGTGAAACTACAGAATAGCAAATGAAAAATAGCAAAAATTTAGCCCCCACTAAGGGGGAGTAGCTTCATCAGCGGCATAGAAACTTGCAGATAGTAGCTATCACGTGCCAATACCTAGCCCCCACTAAGGGGAGTAGCTTCAGCGGCATAGAAACTTGTAGATAGTAACTATCACGTGCCAATTTACTTGTGCTCTAGCATAGGTACCTAAAAGCAAGGGTAAGACTTTGACCAACCATATTTTGAAGTGCTGCTGCGGGACGAATTAAAAAACGTTGCCACCAAAAGGCATTTTCAGGTACTTATGCTAGAGCACGAGTATTTGGCTAAGCATCCTTGCATATGTATATACGCATACTGAATGCTGATAACAGTTAATAGATTAGCACACGCCAATCACCTGGAAGCTTGGCTTTTAACCTCAGTCCTAGCCTCAAGTCTCATCACAAAGCTCAAGCCGGCTCGTTGACACTACACGGGAAGTATGGGCATCTGTGTCATCAAACTCGGGGCATATAAGACAGCATTTGTTTCGCTAATTTGATACTCGAATAAGTAATTAGGTTTAGTTTTATTGCCACTCCTGTGAACAAGGATCATTACACTGTCTCAGTCAGAAGGATTAAGTTTCGGTGAATGCCTAGCGTGATAAAATCGAATTGCCGAAGTGCTTGGTAATGATCGTAATCACTTTGTGCGACAAGTTATGCATAAATAGTTAAACGCCATATTTATCCCGGATGGTACCGCTACCCAATACATTAAGTCTCCGACCTCACACCAGCAAGCTCATCGTCATAGGCTGGAGAACTTCTCCAATACTACTAATCTCCTATTCTGCTCTCATGAGTGGACTATGGTCTGAAACCCTGGTGAACGAGAATTTTCACGTGGCCGGAGAACCACGGGCGGACTTTTACTTGCTAGCCAATTACCCGTTTCATTTTAGGTATGTTCCGTCTTTCTGTTCTTTTCTTGAAAAATGAAGTATTGGCCCCCAAGTTACCAACTATTCTTGATTGGTTTTAATCAAAAACCGAGCATGTGCTCCAACAGGCAACCTGCTCGCACTGATGTAATCTCGTTGCAGCAGGTCATGTATGTATGGCCAAATGTATGTGTGTGGCGAAGAGGAAGACTGTGGGGGTTCTCCGTAATGCGTGGTGGCTTGCCCGTAGTCTTGCGCCATGCGATGTTGTAGATCCGGGCACTTAACGTCCCGACCCGCTTTTCCCGCCGGCAGTTCGCTTAGGCCGCAAAAATGGTGGCCCGCCAGTGCTGCCACTGCGCTTGGGACACTTTTGATTTCTAGGCACAGAGTGGTTGTGTCTATCGATAACAGTATTAATAGCTAGATATATAGGCGCGCGGGGTTACTAATTATAGCATCGCCTGGCCACCTGGCGGGTTACCCTATCTATCCAATGGACTGCCAACCTCCATCCATCGAGGGCTGAGATCCACCCGTAAGCTGTTTTGGCCACAGCTTCGATTCCCGAGGCGATCTTTAGGCTGGCCTAGACTCCTGGCACTCTTCGAAATGGGAAAAAAACAATATGCATGCGTGAGCCTATTTTAATTCCCTAAGGGCACCCATAGCTACCGACCAATGAGGGGGAGAACGCTTCATGCTCGAATACGGTAGATAATGGCTGCGCAGTACGCATGGAGTTTGATCACCCAAAATCACTCGACTATGCACAAGCCAGTACCTGCTTACATAGCTGGATAGAGAAGGCTGAGGGAGCACTCTGGACGTGGGGATCAAGGCGACTGAGCCTCAAAGCATTTCTACGCTCAGGAAAAACTAGATATACACCTATCCCTTACGCTAGTGGGGCTGCAAACTAGTTTGGTGGCTGAGGCAAGGTCTCATTTCGGCCCCATATCCGGATACGAAACCCCTCGATACAGCAAGATCGTCCGTTTACCTACCTGATCGAGGTTGACATCTTTGGCAGCCTCTAGACACCGCGTAAGAGATACGGACGGGCCTAAAGCAATTAGCTCTGCAACCCTAACCCTTAAATCATCTAGCCTCCCATCAATACTACTTTCCACTATCATCTCCGTGCTGTACAGTATTATCGCAATGCCATTTCATCTCTGTGTCTTACTTGGTATCTCTATCAAGCGAGATCCAAATCTGTGAAATACTGCCATTGCTGATTCCTCACCCTCTAATTTCAAGCTTAAGTTAGCGTTTGTCGTACGATATAAACGTTACGACGTTAATCAAAATTCCCCACGGTTCAGGCTTAAGCGAGCTCTATTCCCGGGTTGTATATTTCCAAGCTTGAGCCCATAGGGCTTTCCAGCGGGGTAGCCTGGTAAAAGTGCTGATTTGTATGTTGCTTGTGCCTAAGTGTAGATACGATTCCAGTATGGCCCCATGCATTTTTCCGGCTACAGGTACCAACCTTCAGGCTGAAAAGTTCTTATGTCTAAGTAGAGTCTCTTCTCTTACTTGTATTTGACTAGCAGCGTCAAGAAATATACCGGCTAAGTATACCGGGAAGATGGTTAAAAGGAACATCGCGAACTACTAGCGATCTTCACCATCTAAAATCGGTATCGAGCTTGTAATGTTAATTTCCTCCCCGCAATCACGCCCCGGATTCCCATCCAAAACACGTTTTCCCCGGTACGCGGTACACATATAAAGGTCTGATTTCTGCACTTCTGGTTTGATGAAATTCTCCTGCTCGACCACGAGATGGAGTTTAAATCTCGGTTTATTCTATTCGCACTTGGTGCGGTACTGCTGCGTAAGCAATTATTGAATGGTCGATTATGAATTTCTCCGATGTCTGACAGAGACTATATTTTAGGATTTTCTGATGCCTTCCAGAACCCTATAATCCCTGGGTTCAATCCTGACCCTACGATTCAAAGGGTTGGAAAGGACTATTTCTTGGCGACCTCATCGTTTGAATACTTCCCAGCTGTCCCAATATATCACTCAACAGATTTGTAAGCTGAGATGGCAACTTTCGCTACTTGTGCTTACTGTTGGTCTTCCTAGGATTGATTGGGAGATTATTGGTCATGCGCTGAATCGGCCTTCTCAACTGAACATGCGAGGAACCGCCCCTAGCGGTGGTATTTTCGCGCCTACATTGAGGTACCACGAGGCATCACGTACATATTATCTTATCACAACCTGGTTTGATATTATTAGCCCACCAGATGTTAGTCATCCGATCACGAATTGCTGTTTAGCTACTAAGTCTTCGCAGAATGTGACGAGGACGCCAAGAAGCATGTTTGTCACGACTAAAAACATTTGGGACGAAGATTCATGGAGCGATCCTACATATGTGGACCAGTAAGTGGCTTGTTAAAATATATGTCCTCAGTTCGTCGTAATCGACTAAGACGTCCCGCACAAACAGGTGGGGGTTTGATCCCGACCTTTTTTTTGATGACGATGGAAAGACGTACTTGACCACAACAATGGGATCCCAGTTCGAAGACCCAGACTCTGGTTATTTTGCAATTTGGATTTCTGAAATCGATGTGAAAACTGGAAACGCGCTCAGCGAGGCTCGTCTCTTCCATGTCAGCAGTCTACCGTTGAACACACCCAGGCTCGCGGAGGGAAGTCATATATATAAATTGGGTAAATACTACTACTTGCTCACGGCAGAGGCTGGAACAGAGGCTGGTCATCGAGCAATGATATCGAGGGCCAAAAGTCTAAATGGACCATGGGAAGCAAACCCAAATAACCCAATCCTTTTCAACGGTATAGTTACTTGGCGGGCCTCCAACTGTTGATTACCACTAACATGAGTCTAGGCCGGAATATGTCGAACCCGATCCTGGCTACTGGTCATGCCGACCTTGTTAGTACTCCAAATGGTGATTGGTATACCGTGTTTCTCGCTACGCGACCTCAAAACCCAACCAATTCAACGGGGAAAAATCAGCTCGGTCGTGAAACATTTCTTTCGCCTGTAAAGTGGGTTGACGATTGGCCGGTTGTCAATGGCGGGAAAGATATCACCTTTAACATGTCTGGACTTTACGACCTTCCAAGACCTAAAAAGTGGAGGGATGATTTCAACGGTAAATTTGCAGACAAAGCATACTACACCCCAAGAACTCCATACAAAAAATTCGACAGTTTAGCAGCCAGACCTGGCTGGCTGAGATTGAAAGGAAATCCATACACACTTAGTGATCGCGAAACACCTGCGACACTGCTGAGGAAACAAGTTGACCTCAACACTATTTGGAGCACTGAAGTAAGTGATCGCATCGGATCGCCTTTTTTGGAAGTTCCCAGCGCTAACATTTCGCCAACCTATCACCTTAGCTTGATTTCCAACCTACGAATCCCCGCCATGAAGCAGGTGTAACTGTATTCCTTTCAATTCATTATCACAACGAAATAGCAGTCACTCTACATCCAGACACAAAGAAGCGTGTTGTCGTTGCAAACATCCGCTCGGGAACCGACGGAGCATTGAATACGACCTACGCGGAGATTCCAGCAACAGGAACTGTGAAACTCTACATCAAAGCCGAATCATCCAAGTATTCACTTGGCTATGCAGTCGGCAAGGATCAGCCAAAGTATATTGCAGAGGTTGGAAATCGTTGGCTACAGGCATACCTACCTGGATGGCAGGTTTTCACTGGCTCGTTCTTCGGGATTTACTCGACTGCTGGAATTGGATTGCCTATGTTGGTGCCAGCGGTAGGAAATCGTCTCCCTCGTTTGGTAGAAGAAATCTAACTCTGGGACTAGGACTTCAACTACATTCAGACGGAGCTATTGTGAGCAGTTGACCGCTAGGGATTATATTTGTGATCCACGAAACACCTGTAACCACCACGTGTACAATTTCATGCTTGCAGACAAAGTGAATTTCGAGTAGCTAGATATCACCATCATCAAGATCTCAAGACCAATGGTGGGCGTAGATGTATGACGAAGAGTGATCGAGAAATGACGCCTATCGTGTACGGCGGGCGCGGCCACCATAAGCGCTAAGCGCATGTTACACTGGATTGTTCGGCTGTTTGAGTCTGCCCGGCGATCATTGGCCGGGAAAAGCAGTCGTCTTCGTTGTTCAAATAGAGTGCATATGGCAGTACTCGGCCAGCTTGCACATTTCTGCGGGCCGTTGACTAAGCGGCATTGGTGCGCTGTGCAGACAAGCCAAACACTGCAGGCAGGCTGGTGGCCCGGGAAAAGTGCCTCTCGCGTACCTTTTTCGTTGGCTGAGTGCCGAAGCATCTGGACTGCGAATCCAGGCTATCTGCAGCTGCATGGTCCCGGAAAATAGGCAGGAAGTACAGCGGGTGAACCACCTAGATCAGGTATCGTCGCGTCTCCCTGGGCGTCTCCCCCGATCGTTCGGTACTTGCCCTGCCCTGCACTGTCTTGTACATGCACATATGTGCTCAATCAACACTAAAACCCTCGTTACCGGTACCGGCCCTGGAGATTTTTGAAGTTAATCGAGAATCGCAGGAACAGTTCATCGTCGCTCCCGACAGATTACCTTCTGTGCTGTGGAGCAGCGAATGGCGATCCGCAGGTCAGGTGAGTTGCTTCTCCAGTATAGTAATCGTGAATATCATGTTGCTGGCTTCAGGGAACCATGGAAGGTGGTGGAGCTTTTTGCTCTCCCCTACCAGGTTACCCAGAAACAACCTTGTCTCCTTCCTGGGACGCGAACCGATTGATCAGTTCGCCTCCCCCATGCAGTCGCATAAGCCCACGGCCAGCAAGTCGCCTGAAGCATGTCTTGGAAGGGAGTTCTATGTTTGTTTACTATTGAAGAAAACATACAGCTTAGCCTAGAGGTGAAGCTGCCTTGGTTTTTGAGTGTGGCCTTCGCTGCTCAGTTGCTTCCTAGTACATACAGAAATCCCACCGACTCCATACAGGATGCCGGTAAGTGTACTTCCAAGAGAGGATGCCAATGAATTGACCAATGATCACTGATAGATGGAAGGAAAATTTTTTTATACGGTAGATAGTATTGATGCAACACCACCAGCGGTTTAGGAAAGAGTATCCAGCGGGCAAGCCTCCATATGCTGATCGTAATCCAACTCTGAGGGTGCTGCAACTCTAGTGATCGACTAAAGTACAGGTGCCATTGCAACGAGCGTATGTCTACTAGAGGATATAATAGTCAATGTTAGATATGTTTCAATGTACGCTGTCCCGTTAACCTAAGGTTAGCTATCGTCCCAGGCCCCATATACGCACTATTGATGTCAATGTTCGATCTTAGAGATCTTCAGCACTATCCAGTGGACGGATAAAAGAGTAATGGAAGTCATCTTCCACACGGTTTATGTAATAATGGAAGTAAATTTTCAAACCTGAGATTATCCTAAAAGGTGCTTCACTGCAGGGTCACTTCAAACGAGAATTAGTACCGTACCAGCATTTCTGGTGTTAACAGTATTTTCCAGGGCTGCGTCTAACCCGGCCGGCCAGCAACAGCAATATTAGCGAGATTAACCGAATCCACGATTAACTACTTGGCGGTATTTTTAAGATTGCCTAATGGTTCATTGTTGGTGCATTCACGTGGTGGTGCCGCACCTCAAAACGCAATTTACAACCACAGAAATTTACCTTATACCAGGATATCTAGCCTGAACGGGCTTTTGATCTAAGGACTTCACTGTAAGACCTTAGTAGTAGTGTCATTATTACTTAATTTTAATCTCTTTCTCCAAGAGATAGTAGATGAATAATCATCCTTGGGTGACAAGTGGATTATAAATTAAGCCTCTGGTACCTCCAAGGGAATAGATCCCTGGCGAGAGGCAGCGGGATTTACTCATCTAATCAATTCGCACAAATGTCTGGATCGAGGATATCAAGAAGTAGGATGAGTGGGAAGAGTACAGTAAAACACAACTCCAGTGCGAAACGCCTTGCTTGTACGGTATAACTGGCACTAATTAACGGTTTCACCACCCAGTCTACAGGTATCCCAATACATCTTAATTCCAGCAATAATCAAATATCGCATAGCTGTATGTTAGTGCCAGTACTCGCGATCGCTCGCTAGCTCGTGTTTGTCTATGTCAAACCTACACCCGTATTATACCCGTATTATACCTAAGTCAACTTTCAAAGGCCGAGTCCACGTGTTGACACCGGTTTGTCTTCAGATCACTGCCACCTACAGACCGCAACACGGATTCTTACCCAAGAGACTGATAGCCTGAGGTGGAAAGGGCACTATTCCACCCCAGGCCACTTAGCCAAACCATCGGTACCAACACACTTAGCAAGCTGTAGGCGAAGTGTAGGACTTTAGATAGGATATTGAGCTTATACGTATAGCCTGTTCCATAGTTTCAAAAAATCTAATCTTACGTTGATAAACTCATCAAACCGAGCATAAGATCCCAGTCTGCCGGGTTATTGGGGGGGAGGGCTAAAGAACCATATTCATGAGCATTTGACAGTGAGCGGTTTGTTATAGTCACTGCGATGAACAGATATCTTCAATAGCCATAGTAAAGCTGTCGAGGCCCAGAATTCTAGCCCAGAATTCATGTTTTCATGGTGATACAAGGTATTCAACTCTAAACCTACATACATGTATTCGAATACGCACAACTGTCCAAGATAAGCCATAGTTCTCTAGCAGACTCATACAATTGCAATAGCAATCGTACGCGTGAAGAGTGGAAATACAATGAGGAATATCTATAGAGTTACATATAGTACGGCACCGGTGTGATTGGATTAAGCGGGGATATCCGATACAAATACATGTGTGGTAGGGTTAGGGTAATAAATGTTTGATAGCAGCTTGACCACAACAACATCGAATGTCAACCATTACTACTTGTGGTAAGGTTTTTTTTTGGCCATGAAAACTAATTTTAAATTCTGCTCCCTCATCACAATCCCCTCACCGGAACCCAGAAAGCCATCTGAGATACAGGTTATTCCCGAGCTTGCATATAGTGCTAGCTATAGCAAGAGCCCCTGCGTGTTCGTAAAGCATGCGATAGACCAACGCGCTCTGGAACCTGATTTTGACAATGAATCATTTCTTGAAAAATAATTTCCCCGCCCAAATTAATATGAGCCTATAGCTTTTTGTAATGCGATAGCACTGTGTAGGAGACCGGTTTCTGTGTGTGGTAAGGACTACTCAGTTACAATTGCCTGATCAAATTTACTCAGATTTAATCACTCAAATTACAAGCTAGCACAGCTACGGTTGGTCAGCTCCACCGATCAATGGCCGGAACCAGAGTTTCACTATATCCTGAGATCGAGGGTATTTTTTCCATCTCGCGCCCTTTCAACCCGTGAGTCAACGATCCTCTAACTGATAGACCGCTCTTGATTAATTATATGCATCATAGCTCTCCTTCGCCACGTCCAGCTAGCTATGACGTTTCTGAGAAGCCGAGAAAAATACGAGCTTATTAGACTCAAACAACAGAAAATGCTTCGCAGATTTGTTTCGGCGGGTGAATCGCGACAGGCCAGCACGCATTATTTCAGTAGATCTGCCCAAAGAAACCATGTCGATCTCCCACCCTCTCCAAATTTGAACTCGAACTAGGAAGAGATAAATTGGCCAGGCATGACGCCACCAGGCATGAATGCAATGCTTGTCGTTGTAATATCGCACTCGAAAGCATTTCCATCGAATGCCAAGCTTAAGGCGACGATTTCATCAAAATCTGCGTGACAGGCGTAAAAAACTGAACCGGTCAATGCCTCCTGCAGCGTATTACTTGCTGGGAGTGAGAGTTACCCCACATGAACATCGATTTCGACTGAACTCTGTAAAAAAAAAAAAAAGCGATGGTTTATACAAGGTAGCCCAAAGGAGGATTGTACTGCGATATAAGCACAGTAATATAGTGTATGCACGGACACGGATTCTAGTAGCCAATGATCTACCAGGGATCTATTGGCAGCTACTAATATTTCGTGAACCAAGGGTCCGTGTTAGATCCGTGGCTCAAGATTATCGGACATATGTACCCCGCAGCACCCCAAGGTTTGGTAAACAGTGCCTCTGCCTGTCCCTACTCGTTCCTGCTTCGGGGGGGGGGGGCAAGATTGGTTGGGATGCAAGGTGAATAAAACGAATATGGCGTATGGCATCTGAAGCAAGCCATATCGTCATCGATCAGCCAATCGACTCGAATTTCTGAAACGCTCGAGGCGTTTTCCCGTTCAGCGAACCAATCAAGTAAGCCCAAAAGTAAATAAAGTGCCCCCCCGTCTGTTAGGGCGGCGGTATGGGCGGTACGCTATTCTGGGCGATTGATTAATCACCGAGGTTAAATCGACTCCCCGTTTATTCAGTGCGAATCAATCGCTGACATGTCCACATGTCCACCAGATTGCTTCATCGTTACTCCCTTTTCCTGACATGCCCAAATTCGGGGGGAGGGGATGAGATGCCGTTCCACCGAGGCCACTAGATCTAATTGTATACGTAAATATTATATTTCATTCAAGCTTGGAGCGCTTAATCAAATAAGCTAGCTATAGTCTCTCGTGCCACATCTGCTAAACCGCATCTTGAATGATATTTCGAGATATCTAGATATAGAAATAATCAATCCGACTGCTTGGGCCCCGAGCGATCGGGATTAACCTTATCACATACGTACATGCATCAAACGTAGGTATGTCGTAGCTGTCCTTCTACATTGCTATCCCTTTTTCTTTCTTTCTCTTTCTTTCTCTCTTCTTCTTCGTCTTCTTCTGCTTTACCACCGGAAAGCAGAAGAAGGTTCCACCGATCATGGAGAAATAAAAAGGCAAGATCTCTGCATTGCAGAAACTGAAACAAGCACGGCGTCATGATGCTTTTACGAAAGATCGGCTTGATCAATTTATACTACTGCTAGAGAAACTTGCAATCCTCATCAAATTCTGCACACTCTTTTTTTTTTTTTTAAAGTGTGTGCGCGGAAAGCGTTGCGTTATTGATCTACATCGGGGATCGATAACGCGATGTATTATTACGCTCTCCTTGGTCTCAATATGGTCTGTGCACCAACTGCGAGCGAAAAAGAAAAGAAAAGAAAAAAAGGCATGCAGCTTGAATGTTTATTCTCCTTTTATTCTTCACGGAGAGAAAGGAAGTCATGATGATGAAATCCCCCCACTTATCGCCAGGTCTCATATGGCGCTGCAGAAGTGGTGAGGCCCGTCCACTCAAACAGAAGCCCACAGGAGCAACTGCAATTATTGTTATTTTCTTTTCGGTGCACATGTTCAGGAACAGGCTCTAAAGATAGGCCATAGGTGCCCGGGACCAGCGCCCATTCGGCAGGATTTCTCCGCGGTCCCAGGCGGAAAAGCCATCGCGCGCTGGGAAGCCAGAACATCTCGTGAGACGGGCTCTGAAATCGACCCAACGGAATTGCGCAGGCTCGCCCATGCTGTAGCTAACGTTCTCCAGCTAGGGAACGACTCGAGATCCAAATCGCTTGGTCTCGATTCGAGAACGGCGCCATGCTCGAGTAGGGATCATACGGCGCGGTTCACGCGGTAGAATTCATAGATATATATTCTAGCAGGTACGCCGTCCACGTACATGCGCTATACTCTCGAGTCCCTCGCCTGCGCACTGCTGCAGTTGGCATGTGGGCAGGATTTAGGCGAGTCGAATGACCGCAGCGTCTTTCGGTGGTCCATCTCCCGACATTGGTTCTCTTCTTTTCTTTTTGGGGAGGTGGCCAGCGATGGTACATACTGCAACGTCTGCACTTCGCATATCTCCGATGTCCAGAACAGGCATTCGTCCCATGTCGAGAGAGAGAGAGAGAGATGAATTGGACAGCTGTCGAGAAGAGAAGGGAGAAGAAGAAAATAAAAGAAAACCTCTCTCGGCGGCCCCACGCCCCGTTGTCCGTCAATCTCGATTTGTGCAATTGTTTCCGCGAAACATCCAAGGCGGAAAAAAAGGCAGAAATACATGCACATAGCAGAACTGAAAGAACCGGCCAAACTGCCATGACACTTGTCCTTCACGGGCTATACTATCTATACAGACACTCGTGTGAAAACCAGGTTCCATTGCAGCCAGCTAGTCGGCATCCCGCGCAATACGGTGTGGTGCAAATGGTGGCCTGCCACGACAAACTGGTAGTTATCCAGTGAATTTGTTTCAGTTCAACTTTTTCTCTCTCGGATTCCTCTCTCTCTCTCTCTTTCTTTTTTCTTTCCTTGGCCCCCCCGATTGAGAACGTGACTTTTTTTTTTTTTACAAATATAATACCTATCAAACTCTAATTCTGGGGCCGTTGGGCAGCAGGCCAAGCTTGGATTAAAACCCCGGGTTTCCTGAATCAGGTAACTACGCGGTAAGGTTCCGATCACGTTATACCTGTTCATGGCATCTACATGCATGTAGGTCTGCCGAGCCGGTACTCTAGAGTAGATAGAGTAGTATGTAGGCTTGCATGCATAGCCGCCGGGAGGGAGGGAGGGAGGGAGGGAGGGAGGGAAGATGACAGTGGTTTGACGTGCTCCACAGAGTCCTTTGATAGATATCAGTTACCATTCAGACTGTCCGTGGTGATGATCTATCTGCAGGGGCGTAGCTGCCCAAAATGCCCAAGTGAGAGGCAAGTAGCGGGATATGGGCCATGGTCAGCGTTTCAATAACACAGCACCCAACCCGAAATACGGACCACGGTTCGTACGTATGTAGGTACTCTACATGCGTGCATGTAGACATGTAGCGTAACAGAAGGATTCTAGGATCCAATTCGGATAAATTCCATTTTCAATTGTTTGGAGGCACAAAACGCTTGGAGCACACAGCACAGGCTTGACCGCGCTGCGCTGCCCACTAGCTCGCTCTCGCGTGCGGCGGCATTTTGCAAATAATTAGCATCTGTGCGACAAGCCTCTGATATCTGGCCGCAACCCCAGCCGTCGATTCGTTCGTTCGTTCTGGGATGGGCAGCGGCAGCGGAGGGCAGTGGACAGACAGGCAGACAGACAGACAGTCCGCCAGCCAGTCCGTCAGTTGGCTGGTGTGTGCCAGCCCTTGGAATGTCGGAAGACTGGCCCTCTCCGCTGAGTGGTTCGTTTATCGCCAGACTTTGTTTTTGGCGTCCGTTTGCCCTCCAAACACCGCCCTTTGCTTTTGGAATAAATAAATAAATTCCGCAAAAAATAAAAACCGTGCCCTCCTGACTGCGCACGCCTCTCCAGCCGCGAATCCGGATCCACGGCAGGCTGGCAAATGATTTGGGATCTCTCCCATTGGCTGGCACGGACGACACGACGGCTCTGGCTGCCTCTACGAGAAACCGTTTGGAACGAGCGCTGGGCAGAGCCGACTGCAAGGAGCTCGTCCAGCCCAGCGCCAGCGCCAGCGGCTGCTCGTGATGGACGAGGAGCAGAGCAGAGCAGAGCAGCTGTCTGCAGCGGTTCTCGTGGTGGAGAACTGGGGGAGTCTGGCAGCGTCCCAGACGGGCATCCAGGCCTCGCGCAGCAGTGCTCTGCAGAGTTGATAGATCTCGCATTTGCGGTTTAGCGAGCAAGATTCCTTCAGTTGGTGCTGCTGCAGCCCGGAAGCATGAACGACTTCGCCTGTTCAATCGGGCGCTGCGCGGAAATCCGGTATGTAAAGAAAAGCGCTGGAGGTTTGCCCGCGGAGGGCACCGAAAAGAAAACATATAGCCAGACCCACCTCCAGCATGCCATACACACATATGTATTTTCCGAGACGCACTACATCCACCTACAGGCAGCTATCTATGTACCGCGCAGCTCGACTCTGCTCTCCCCTACTGCCTGCCCTACTTCCCTCTGCTCTGTCCTGCTCTGCTCTCCCTGCTCCCCCCCCACTGCCGTAGGATCTCTGTGAATCAGAACACGGTCTCATGCGCGAATCCTGGCGAATGTGGCTTTCACCTGCTGGAGGGGGTGTAGTAGATCAATTGCACGTTAACGTTAACGTTGACGTTAACCCAAGAAACCGCGCTGCTTAACATATGCCCTATTCTCGGATTAATACGGCGATACCAGTCCGTTCGTACATATGTGACTTCAGATCATGTAGAGTTCCGCGAAGCCAATCATATCTCCACCACACACATGTACACTGCGCCTGGGCCAATGTCTACCGGCCTGGTATATCTGTGCGTACCTACATACAGACATTTGCATCTACGGACGGCAGACCTTGGGTCCCTCACACCGTACCTCATGAAGTTACGGCGAATTCGGACCCTAAGCGGTTTAGCCATTATGATCGATGCGCAAGTTAGCCAAACCCCCAGCTGGATGTCGAAAGACCGCCCAAGACAGTTCCGCCCCTGCGTAATGAGCTAGCGTCTGCTCTATGGCTGATCACTAAAAAGCGATCACTTTCTTCTCCCCCCCCCGTGCACGGGCTTGTGCTCCTCGTAGAATAGGCCTGGCCTATCTCGATCTTGGGTTATACTGTGAACCATGGACGGACCATGGGCTATTAGCAAAGCGCGGTTTTTACCGTACATGGACAATAGGATCGTGTGCATAGTTCAATTCCTACGTAGCTACTTAAATGGATTGGGCTTCCCCTCCAGTTTCAAGAGACACGGCTCCAAATCCTCACTTCATACCTTGAATATCCTTCACCTGTCTCTCGTTCGGTCTTTAGATTCTTCATAGTAGAATTGCGCTGAGATCTTTCAATTCAATTCAATTCCATCAAGCCCCCCAAGAACCTAGGCCCTCCACTTTTACTTTTACTTATTTTATCCTATCTTATTTTATTTTACTCCTCCTCTCCCCCCTGGTACGGAGAGAATTTTGTAGTGCATATCTCGTGCATTCTTTATTCTTCACTATAGCTACGGACGACGAGCTTTGTATTTTTTTGTTCCGCTGGTTCAATGGAGAAAACACAAGTAAACTTCCAGGATGCCAAACTTCCAGGGCTACCCCCCGCCGCAAGGATGTATCCATCATCAAGCCACAGCTCGATGACTTTCGTTGGCTCCGAAACGGATTTAGAAAATCCCTTTCAACTTAGCAAAAAAGACATTGAGCGGCTGGGGCGCATCAGACCTGAAGCCTTCAAATCCGCCTGGTCCGAGGTCGGATTTGTCCTGTCCATCTGCATGGCACAATTATTGACGGTATGTGCGTATTATGGCGGCGGTGGTGGTGGTGGTGGTGTCCTGATTCCTCATATGTCTTAAAACCCCACACCCTCCACATCCGGGATCTCCTCGTCTACCCCAGAAGGTTCAGATTAACCGGTGGGGGCATATATCTCTCTCACACAGCCCACCCAACATCAATCTTGCCCTGCATTAGAATGGTAAAATCTATTTTTTTTGCGAGGGATCTCATTGGCTGACCTCTAACCTCCGACTGATGCACAGGAATACTTTGTCTCCGGCTTCAACCTGCTTGTGCCATCGGTCGTCAAAGCATTCAATATCCCCCCCACATCCGCGACATGGCCTGCTTCCGCATTCTCGTTAGTGGTGTCTTGCTTCCTCCTCCCCTTCGGGAGGCTGTCAGATATGTATGGCGGGAAAATAATGTTCGTCCTCGGCGTAGGCTGGCTGGTCGTGTGGAGCATAGTGGCCGGCGTGGCGAAGAACGAATTGATGCTGGACATGGCGAGGGCACTAGCTGGTCTGGGGCCTGCTGCTTTTTTGCCGAGCAGCGTTATGCTCATGGGATGCGTCTATCGGCCAGGGCCGAGGAAGAACCTGGTATGTCTGCTCGATTCGGAATAAATAGATAAATGAAAAAATAAATCTACCATCTTGATTTTTCTATTTGCTCCCCCACCTAACAGCTAATTTGCCTTAGGTCTTTTCGGTTTATGGCGCCTGTGCCCCTCTGGGCTTTTTCTTTGGGCTTTTCTTCGCCGGCATCGCCGCACAATATAACGCCTGGCGCTGGTACTTCTTCATTGGTGCTCTCTTTGCAGCCATTTCTTTCGTCTTGGCCTGGGTCTCGGTCCCCTCCGATAAGGAGGAACGCGCAGCTTTGGGCATCAAAATGGACTGGCCTGGGACAATCCTGATCGTGTCCGGATTGATACTCGTCGTGTATGCCATCACGGATAGCTGTCGTGCTGAGAAAGGCTGGAAATCTCCGAATATCTACATCGCATTATGCGCGGGCTCAATCCTGCTGCTACTGGCCGTGTACGTGGAGGGTTGGGTTGCGAAACAACCGCTACTGCCGAGCGATATTTGGAAAACCCCAATGTTTCCGGCGGTGGTGGGGGGAATGTTTATGCAGTATGGTGGCTTGGGCATATTTTTGCTCTACTCGACTTTCTAGTATGTGACATCCAAGAACCCCCCCCCCTTCTCCACCCCCCCTCCACACTATGAAGTTTTCACCTCTTTTCTTTGAAAAATGCGACATATGCTGACCGACTTCCGGCGCTGCAGTATGGATGGAGTGATGAACGCCGGCCCGCTTCAGATCGTGGCCTGGTTTTCCCCCCTGTTCGTCGGCGGTATGATAATTGCTACCGTTGGGGCCTTCGTTCTCCATATCCTCTCCGGGACGGTGTTAATGTTCATTGCTGGCGTGGCATGGGTTATTGCTCCTCTACTATTTGCCATAATGCCTTCAGGGGCGAGCTATTGGACTTTCGTCTTCCCGGCCATGATCATGGCCACGATTGGCATTGATATCAGTTTTAATATTACAAACATCTTCATCACCACTGGATTGCCGAAGCGACAGCAGGGGTTGGCTGGCGCAATGTACGTAACCCTAACCCTGAAACATGCAGCCGTTGTGCTAACGAAACATATTACTCGTTCAGAATAAACTCGAACATGCATCTGAGCATCGCCTTCTTCCTCGGATTCGCCGAGGTGATATCGGCCCATAATCTACACCGCGGCATCCGCAGAAGTTACCAATCGGTGTTTTGGTTCGAAGTAGCCCTTGCCGCCATCGCGCTAGTGATAATCCTGAGATGGGTTAGGGTAGAGAAGGCAAAGTGCGATCTTACTGCGGACGAGAAGGAGATGGAAAGGAAGAGAAGCAGGGTAAGTGAGAGGGCAGGAATAACGGGGACGCAGGAGAAATGACCAATGACATAAAATAATGAGGTGATGCGACTCATGTAATGCTAATCAGGTGGGAGTGGTGGATTTTTTCGGGAGTAATTCTGGGGATTTTTTTTGGCATCAAAATTGGGTTCGGGTTTCTTTATTAGGTCGGGGGGGCATCAGAGGTTGGGACACTGGCGTTGTGTTGTTTTTTTGGTCTATTTTACATTTCTTCATGTATTAAATTTTTTTTTTTACGGGCGAATGTGTTTTTGGAAAGGGTGTGGGAGAATAGCTGTTGTTGGTGTTTCTGAGGTCTTTTTTTTTTTTTTCCGCAGGCTCATCTCATCTCAAACCAAGAAGCAATTGCGCAAGGGGGGTATTAGATGTTTTTATTTGCCGTGTTCAATTCAACGCCGAACTTTAATTGCCGTATGTGCGCGTACATAATTTATTCCCCAAAAAGGAACATTGGGAGAAACCGGAGAGCCCTTATCTTCAAGGTGGCTACAACGATAAATACTAGTGTCGATCATTCCTGCAGATTATGTACAAGTGGAAAAATGCAGGTTCGGTTCACGGCCAATCGCTGCTCCTGCATAGGGGCAAAAACCGTAGTTTCGATGCGGAAAGTGATTACTTGATGTGTGCAGTAGATTCAGGCTATTTGCGGAAAACTCTTTTTTCGACAATGCAATGTTCAAAATGCTCTTTTGCTCCCAAGCAAATATCACGGCACCTATACTCTTAATCTGCCATTGATTGCGGCATTTCATCTGCCGTTCTAGCTTTGAGTTATTGACTTGAGCCTTTGAGAAAGCTGGCTGCAGCTGCCCGTGCCTTCTATGTACCTAGGCCTGGTCGATTATCCTGTACGTTATTATGGTCGAGTAACTGTGATGTATAACTGAAAGGATTCAACTCCAAGACGCGGCGGCAAGGAGGCGGGTGCGGCTAAACACCAACCAAGATAGGGAATCCTTTCTTGTCAATTTCGTTTCGGGAGTGTGCGTAGTAATCGGGAAATCACTAATCCAGCTTTTATTACTAAAACTTAGTAAATTGGTATTCCAGCGATAACTAAGGCCGTTCCCATAGAGAGAGACAAGGTTACTTGGTATGGATGGCCGAGTGATGGATTATGACCTTTGCTACGCCTTTTCTTCGCTCACTTGATCGTGATTACTCCACAGAAGCAATTATGGTCTTGTTATTAGTCTTGTCTCAGCTTTCGGGTCGCATATACTATAGCTATTGGGGTCGAAGTTTGTGCTCTGAGTATGTCAGACGTGGCACAGCAAGCTTAATGACGACCGAAAGTTTCTGACTTAATTCACAACCCGAGTGTCTAATTTGGCAAGAAGACCTGCAATGCATTCTAACAGTAATGGGTGTCTAGAGATCCAACATGTTAACCAATATTAATAAACCTGAGCGCTAGTGGTGAGCGGTTTCATTATCTCCCCTTTTATGACTTATATGTACTCAACTGACTTGTTACCCTGGGTACCATTATGCAGGGGAAAATTGGTTAGAGTTGCTGCAAGTCTTAGACTTTTAGTTCTGTATGGGTAATATAGCAAAGGAATGCAAAAAAAAAATTTACAGAGCTAAATTTCTTAGCGGTATTTAATGTAATGAATTTTGCCGCAAGTTTTTATCGTATGGGTGTGTTAATGTGCACGTGCTTTGACATATGCATAATGGGGCTTGCTAGGCCCGGGTAATGCAAGAACTGCGCTGCTGGGACAGAACGCTACAGTGATGAAAATTTGGTGAGTTCACACCTGTTAAATATGCATGTATATCACCTTTATACCCCACTGGAGTCCACTATTCGAATTTACGTGCGTTAACCAAAGTCTAGCAATTGCGAGCCTAAGCTTGGATATTTCATCAATTAGGGACTGGGGTGTATACCTACTAGCGCCCACGCAAAAAGCAAGGAATCGTTTGGACAGGAACAGTTTTGAAGATCATCAAAAGAGCATAGAGGACATAGATATGTAAATGAATTAACAAGTGAATTTGGCTATAATTTTCCGGGTTGAGCGCTTGCAGAATCTAATGATCGTATCAAGTTTGGACCTCTCCAGTGGCAGAACTTGCAAAAACATATAGACCTGACGCCCTCCAAGTTTGGGCTACTGGGATAGGTGTGGAAGCTACACAGGGATTTAGTGTTTCTTACTTAAAATTATGGTAAACTTAAGCGTTTATCCATTCAGAGGAATTGCTTTCATAGAAAATCACTCGCTGCTGTTTGATCACGATCACAAGTTATTACACGATTTGTCTCAGCCAACTCTTGTTCATTGCCTCCCACTAAGAAAAGAAGGATCTGGCTTCCTGTTGTCCGAAGGACAAGCCGGATCTTGTAGAATATTGATTGGTGAGCCAAGGGGCCCAAACATATTTACTTTCATCCGGCATCAGAGAGTCCGAGCACACATATAAAGCCTCTATTCCATGTTTCTATAGCATCCCGTATTACGCATACGAATTAATCGCTCACAGGCAACGACAGCTCAATAGACGAGGAGCGGGCCAATGATCCTTGATACAGCGTCGCACCCGCTGCCGAGCCTTGGGACGTTTCGAATATCAATAGCTATCCCGGATTATAGGGGTTGGTTTATTGTACTTCTTACCCGAAGATAGGTACCTGCGATGGTAATTTGGAATTCCAATTTTGCCCTGAGGGGGGAATAACAAAGCAGATCTTGAATGGATTTAGCACACTTTTGCTCGCTGGTAAGGAAATATCCGAACCCAAAGACGCTCAAGGGGGTTATAATTACATATATCTATCAAGATAAAATTTTTTATAACAAAACCATGCTATTTGGAACTTTAATCTTAAGATACACATGGTATTAGAGAGGGAATACGACCTTTAAGCCTGCATAATATTATATGCCGCTCATAAAATCATTTATTTTCCGTAACTCAACAAATCAAGCTCTATTCCGACCGTCTGGGCGCGCTTCATTCCCCAGTTTCCAACCCAACAACAGTTTCCCCACGATATTTAAGATTACCCATCTCCGGCTTTCCTGATATAGAGCCGTCGGCCACCGGGCCGTGTTCTGCTCGGAAGAACTATGATCCATAAAGCCGCGGCAACAGCGGGACATGTCTTTTTCAGCATTGACTCGGTATTAATTTTAGTTCATAGCGCTCTCTAAAAATAAAAGAGATACCTCGGATCTTGACATAACCGGTTCGTACCCTGGCGAGTGACTTATCGTGACCTGGAATGTCACTGTGCACATCTGTATGGGTTAATGGGGCAAAGGCGATCCGATTTTGCTCCAACGCTCATCTTCTTGACCTAGCTGTCTAGAACCATCGGATGGTTCCGAGACTGTTGTGATTCGATCGTATCAGCTTTGCAATTCGGGCTAGGTTGGAACAACGTTTTGATGGCATCTAGAGTATAAACCCCAACCAATACTTCAGCTCTTTGAATCTGAGCTCGTAATTAACTGACGTTAGCGGGCCAACATAGCATACGAATCGCAGACGTACAGGGCACAGGCCCAGCCTGGTAAACGCCAGCCATCCATGAGTATATCATACCTGATCGCCGGGTTGCTATCTGTCTCCCCCTTATGCGTCAAATGGTCTACACTCCAACACTGAAGATCTCCCTCGGCCAAAGATCCTGGCGATTTTTCCAGGAATCGACCAATGGTAATGTTTCTGCGCTGGGCCGGCGCTGATAGACCCCGCGACTAAAGTTTGGGCCTAGTCCGGGTGATAATACCTGTGTGTAGTCGATTGATGCTTATGTGTGCATCGGGCTGCTGACCGTGGGTCTAGCTTGCATGTCATTCAAAGTCGCAGAACGAAAAAAAAAAATCCGGGGCACGGGCCCAAGTTGATGTACCAGCGTTGAGGTTAATATGCCCCGATGTACGCATGGTATCTGCATATATAGGTCAACTTACACAAGATAAGAATATATAAATAAATAAAAAATCTGCCATGACACCCCCCATATATATATATGCTCTCGTTCAGCCGCAAACACCAGGCGAATCGCCTAAAACTGTGCGTTTTTCGTTTAATTTTTTTCGCCTAATTCCGAGAACACAGATGCTCTTGAATATATCGCGATCGATGTCGCAGAGACTGCGCAAATTAAAAAAAAAATTTAAATACGGCACCAGCGGACCGATATTTATCTACAAAACCGACAGGTATATTGGATTTATATTAGGTAGAGCAACTGTCACTAGCAAGCCCAGTCGAGCCAACCTGGCCTGGCCCAACCTATTTAGTGGTAGCTTGGATTGCTCAGTGAGCCATGCAGGGCATATTAAAAACCCCAAACATCTGCTTCCGGGGCAGCAGATATCTGGTTTTTTTTTTTTGACAACACAATGGACCGGGAGTGAGATCTAACTCCCAATTAGGCAATGTTTGCGAGGTGTGGCAAAAATTACAGGCCAGAAAATTAGCCAATCTTGAGCATTCGAATTCAAATCGACTAGTCTACGCAAGGTTTTGGCCCGGGTTAAATAATGTCAGGGTGGAAGCTTGGCCCAGCCTGGTCTTTTCACCCACAGCTCGAACCATTAGAAGGTCTACCTGCCATGAAGCTAACATGTAGCTGGTAGCTAGGCGTGAAGTAGTTCAGCATTTTGATGAAAATTTGCTCTATCTACCCCTTTGCTGATCGTCCTGAACCAAATTCCAGGTAGAGACTAACCTCTTTTGTCGTTCCGGCTAGGAAGACGGTCTGTGAGGGGAAGCAGCATACGGCAGAAAGAAAGACCGAGAAACGTAAGACGTGAGGCTCCGGGGAGGGGCAGTTGTTGGCTGCCCAGAGTTCTCGAGGAAGATTTCTACTAGTTGTATTGGCCACGAAGCTCTGTCAGTAGATCCTAGTTTCTCGATCTTTTTTACCGGACGCTATATTATAAATAGCAAAGTAGATCTACATAGTGCAGAGTATTTAGGAGGCAGGCGATCAGTGGAAGTAGTTAATATGGTAGCCAATCAGTATGTCATGCTGTAAAATAGCGATGTCGAAGCAAAGATACGGTTCAGCGAAAGGTAGGCACCTTTACCGGATTCGAACAGCAGAATAGCATGTTCACCATCCTGATCACGAGGTCTGTATCGAGATTTACATGCAGCAACTGTAAATTCGAAACTGGGGTATCTCCAGTCTGTTGGTGTTTCAGCCAATTGCCACAAGAAGACATCAACTCATGCTTATGAATCGGACTATTATTATCGCGACCACACATGACCGAAGAAACATTCCCATCGCCAGCCCTTGTCCCAATTCCGGCCATCTATCCAGAACGTTGTGTGAATTACTCACAGCAGCAGAAGTGTCAGCATGCCCAAACCCTAGACATGATCTGTAGGCCCTGCATGGGAAGCTGCGCTAAACAAATGACAGGCACGTGAGCATGCAACCCCGCTTGTTGGCAACGGCTGACTGTCCTCGTGCGCGTTAAAGTTGTTGGTTTGCCTTGAGAGATTTCGGCGACATTTTCCAGCGAATATGGCCGAATTCATAGGTTTAGCAGCAAGTCTGGTAGCCCTCGTTCAGTTGGCAGGGCAGTTGGCCTCCGTGGGCTACGGCTACATCGGTGCCGTCAGACGAGCACCGAAAGATCTTCGCGAGCTTGTGGACGAGCTCCACTCGCTTGGCAAAATCCTGACATCCCTGCAAGACTACGCGGACGCAAATCCACAATCGACTTCGCTGCAGAAACTTAACGAGGCCGATGGGCCCATCAGAGGATGTGTTAAGGAGCTGGGGGACCTTCAGCCAAAGTTAGAACCCAAAGGCGGATTCAGGGGTTTTGTAGCTGGCTTGAAATGGCCGCTGAAAGCGAGCGAAACGACACAGATCATATCTCGGATTGAAAGGCATAAAAGTCTCTTTATCTTTGCTTTGACGGCGGACCAAATGTAGAGTATACTTAGCTACATGTCGCTTTTATTAAACTGATGCAATTGGTCCTTGAGCTAACTTTGAAATTCGTCCCAAGAGCTCTCTCAAAACAGATCGAAGCCTATGTTCGGGAAACGAATGATACGGTTACGACCGAGTCTCAGGCCCAGGACGCATGGAGACAAAAGGAGGATGCCCGAGCCCTAGCAGAAAAACGGAAGACGATCCTTGATTGGTTTTATCCAGAAGACTTCAACACCAAGCATGTTGAAATCACCAATAGAAGGCAGGAAGCTACCGGTATGTGGCTTACGAAAGCGCCTGAAGTTTTGGATTGGATCAAGGAATCTTCGAGCTTCCACTTACTCTGGGGCTGTGGTATTCGTAAGTGTGGTGGCAATTGGATATTCCAATAGATTATACGTACTGACTCTGGGCGCCATTGATAGCCGGGGCTGGGAAAACATTCCTAAGGTACAAACCGGTTTGCTCTCAGATGTGTGAAAAAGGAAACTGACTTGCAATTGTTTTACAATGAAGCTCTGTGATGATTGATTATTTCAAAAAGCAGGCACAAACTCTGAACTATGGAGTCGCCCACATTTACTTCGATTATAAAGAACAGGGCAGACAAGGTCCCGTCAATGTCATCGCTAGTCTGGTGAAGCAATTACTGGCAGCGAATAAATCACCCGGCCTACCCATTGCCATCATGGACTTACATGCTAAGGCGGGTATTGAATCGAGAAGGCCTACGCTAGAAGAACTATACGGTGCTCTTTTGGTAGCGTCAAAACAGTTTTTGCGAGTATTTCTTATCTTGGACGCGCTGGACGAATGCAACGTAGAGAAACAGCGCAAGCAATTGCTTCCGTTGTTTCGGCGAATGGGAAAGGACGGCATTAGTGTGTTCTTGACTAGTCGGCCACATCCAGAAGACATACAAGACGCCCTCTCAGGCTCCGATGCAGCGAGGATTGAGCTGTGGGCCCGAGAGGAAGACATTGCCATCTATATAGAACAGAGAATAGAAGAGAATTCAAGGGCGCGACGCCTCGTCAAGCAGGGGAAATGCAAAGACAAAATCATTTCTGAGCTGGTAGATTGCTCAAAGGGGATGTAAGTTCACCTGTATTTCTTTTCTTCCTTGAGGCTATACTGGTGGTCTGGTAGCTGCTGCTTATGTTTTGAGCCAATGGAGATATGTACTTTGATTCACATTAGCTAGGCCACAGCTTCTCCAGTTTTCGTTCTCTGAAAACTTAGAGAGCATGTGTCTTTGCCTTGCTTTTCATCTGTCTCTTATCATTTATTATTTAGGGGTTGTTCTGTTTGTTCAACGTTTTCTCATATCCATTACTGACTATTGGAATACAGGTTTCTGCTCGTTCGTTTCCATATTGAGTTTCTCTGTCAGCAAACCAGCGCTAGACAGATTTTAAAGGCGCTCGAGAAACTCAAGTCGTCTTCTTCTGGGGAGAAACAGTTGTACCCCACCTACGATAGGGTTATTGAGAGCATTCGCGGACAAGAGGGTAGCTCTTCAGAGCTGGCCTTCAACGCACTCTCCTGGCTTGCCAGGGCAAGACGAACGCTTACAGTCGAGGAACTCCTAGTAGCTGTCTCTGTTGAGGAAGGTTTATATGAGCTTGATGATATGGACCTGCCCGATAGTGCGATTTTGCTCGATGTTTGCGCTGGCCTTGTCATCATTGACGAATTGAGCGGCACTATCAAACTGGCTCATCACACTATTCAGGAATATCTCGTGAACAACTCGGTCATCCACGAAGACACAGACTTCAGACTTGCCATGGCTTGTACAACATATCTATCGTTCGATGCTCTCGCAATTGGCGCTTGCACATCCCCCCAGTCTTTCCACGATCGACTTGAATCGCTTCCCTTCTTGGACTATGCTGCCAATCAACTGCATGAACATGTTAGCATATGTGACGAAGACCTGCCAACAGACTTGGTCCTCAAGTTAAGTGAAAACTCGGGCAACGTTTCTTCATATATCCAAGCCCATAGCTTCGACAAGGAGTACAAAGACACTGTGGATCGCTATCCGAGAGGCGTGCTTCCATTGCACATAACATCCTCCTTTGGTCATCTCACTGCAACTAGAATTCTACTCGATGGCGGAGCAGACGTTTCAGTCGCAGATGCAAATGGAAAGACCGCTCTGTATTACGCCACGTGCCAAAGACGCGAAAGTGTAGTCCGCCTGCTCCTCGAAAGAGGTGCCGATATCTTGGCTTTGTGTCGCGATGGAAATACAGTACTTCATGGGGCAGCCACTGGGGGCCACGTCCCCGTGGCCCAAATCCTACTGGATAATGGAGCAGATGTCTCTACCGTACAAGAATCGGGGCAAACAGCACTTCACCTGGCAGCGCATTTTGGTCACCACGCTTTCGCTCGACTGCTTCTCGGAAACAGCGCAGACACAGAGGCCCTAGACAAGCAGGGAGCGACACCCTTGCACTACGCGGCGAGCAAGGGGCATGAGGCTGTGGCACTGCTCTTGCTAGAGAACGGAGCAAAGGTCTCGCCTGTCAATACATACTATGGATACACACCGCTGCAATCAGCGGCAGGGGCAGGACACGAAGCGGTGGTTAAGCTGTTGATCGAGAAAGGGGCAGATACTTCTATTCGAGACCAGCGGGGGCGCACAGCACTGAACGAGGCGGTAAACGGGGGCCACGAAGAAGTAGCTCGGGTGATGCTAGAGAAAGGAGTCGATCTCTCCATCCCCGATATATACGGAGAAACACCGCTGCACAAAGCCGCGAACAGAGGACAGATGTCTTTGGTGGAACTGCTACTCGACCACAAAGCCGACGTCTTGGCCCTGACAACAAATGGATGGGCGGCCCTTCACCTAGCATCAGCCAACGACAACGTACGGCTAATTCGGCTGCTGCTCGATCGAGGAGCCGATATATCGGTCCGATGCAATTACGGCAAGACAGCACTGCACTGGGCGGTGACCAACAAGCACGAAGCCATAGTCAAGCTCCTGCTTGACGAGGGAGTGGACGTCTCGGCACAAAGCGGAATAGGTCACACGGCACTCCACTACGCGGTGCAACGTGGACAAGAAGAGGTTGTTCGGCTACTTCTCGAGAAAGAGCCCGAGAAGCAGCTCATGGTGCAAGATGGATCTGGAGAAACACCACTGCATAAAGCGGCGTCAGAAGGGATCGCGCCGGTGGTCCGACAGCTACTGGATAAGGGAGCAGATGTAGATGTCGTGCAAGAAGATGGGAAGACAGCACTGTATATGGCAGCGTCAGAAGGACACGAAGCGGTAGTTCGAATGTTGTTCGATCAGGGGGCTGATGCTAGTGTTCAAGCAAACGGAGGGGAGACAGCGCTGAGCATAGCAAAGTCCCACAACCACGACGATGTGGTGCAGCTGCTGGAGACAGCAAGAGGTGGAACACCATAGGGGTGACTACATGTACATGTGTTTGAACATTCGAGGTTTCATAGGATGCGTGTAATACATGTAGGTATACGATGCTGGCATTGGCGTCACAGGGTGTCACTCGGCTTAGCCTATGATCGTGGTTACATACGCTTTTCATGGGCCATAAGTCCCCTGGGTCTTGATGATAATTGGCCAGCACGGCTTCCTACCTTGCGTAAAAAGTAGAATGGGTAGAAGGTGGAAGCAGAAGGGTTGGGGGGAGAGATGGAGGTATACACGTAGCTGTGGAGGCGAAGATGGCTGATAGTCAGAGGCAATGCTTAGGCACGTGTCCTGTGAGTGAGTTTTGGTGATCCGTCGCCCAGAGCAACCGCCAAACGGGATCGCGTGTCGTCACTCAAAGCAGTGCGTATGTTGATGGGAGGGGTACGACAGGATCTCTACGGTATTCCCACGGGCGCCATCTTTCTTATCGCCTCCTCTGATCGCACATGTATGCATCTCATGGACCCTACTCCAGAGTGCTCACTCGCTCTGCTCTGCGGGTAAGCATTGCATCGTTAGCTATCGCTGCCGTCATGGCGATCTGATAGAGCAGAAACCGATGGACTGCTGAGAACAAGTTCGGTTTAGAAAGAGACGTCACACCGCATTCCTCAGTCTCGTGTGGTGCTCCAGCAACATACGGTAGGTGCTCTGCCTCATCCCATAGCAGCCACAGCACCAGCCACCGCCAAGAGCCTCGCTGCTGCAAGGCTAGGATGCAAGAGGCTAGCGTGGCCCCTTTCGTCTCCGTGGCCTCAGTCCAGCCCAGCCAGTCCAGTCGCCTCTCGCCGTCCTGTCTGGCTTCTGCTGGAGTTCAACACAATCAGGGAATGAGATCCCCTGCTATTCTTCTATCCAGGACCCCTCTTTCTCTAATCCATCAAGAGCGTTTGGTCCGTTTGTTTGTTTGCATCTATCAAACATCTCCGTCTCTTGCTGCTGCCACTGCTGCTGCTGCTAGACTACTCTTTCCCGCTGCTTGGGATACCCGCAGGTACTCTTTCTCCAGCTGCAGCTTCGTTGATTCTAGGTCTGTGTGAGCAGTTGGTAACTTCACCATGTCCGACTCCCCGGAACCGCAACCACAACAACCTCAACAGCCCCCTCCAGACCAGTTTCGACATACCGAATCCCCTGGCCTTACGCCTCCAACGTCCATCAGCGATAGTCTGCGTGTCTGCTCAGAGGAAGGTGATTCTTCGGCGACTACCCTACCACGCACCCTGTCCAGTCTTTCAATCGGCCCGGAAGCTTGCCATGTGGAGGATATAGACTCTGGCTGTGGCCATGAGCACGAGAAACATAGTATTTTGCATTCCGCCACACATACTCCGGCCATCTCTAGGAATCCGTCGAGGGTGGATGTTACCCATGCCTCGGCGAGGGACGTGGATGAGGCCGAGGGTCTTACTGAGGATGGAGAATACGGCGATGGCGCTTTGGAGATGAAAGTCCCCATCATAGTTAATGGCCGTTCGGGTACGCTTTTTGGAGCAATTCCATATTCTCTGGTAAACCTTGCACGTGACATAATTGACTCGGTGCACGTAGAAAACGCCCAAGTAGACCCGTCCACTGTCGCCCTCCAAATAAGCTCGGCCGTTCAGGATGAAGGGCTCCATTCGGCTCCCCTACCTCGGCCTGAAATTTCAGAAATTGAAGAGCACCGGCTGGCGGAAGAGCCGCAAGATATCCCTGCAGCCTCGGAGACAGTGCCAATGGAAGCAGCCGCGATACCTACCATCCCCCCTTCACTCTCGAGACCCACAGAGGAGCCGCAAGCTGTAGATTCTGATCCGGATGTGGCTCTACCGGTTTCAAGGCAGCCGGATGAGACTGAAAATATTAATTGGCAATTTGACGACATGTCCGAGCTGCAAACGCACATCACCGGTCCGGATCCCTTCGAACAGCTGAGACAACAAGCCCCTGCACGATCTTCTACTTTCCCTCCGGTACCACCGCACGACGAGCGTTCGACGACCGCACATTACGATAACGAGAAGGCTCTGTTCAACATGATGGCTTCTGAAGTTGCCACCGGTGAAGGGGAGAGGGGGATGTTTGACTCCCCCAGCGCAGAACAGGGGAGATTTTTTGGAGTACCAGATGACGCTTCGGATGGTGATTTTTTCAATAATGTGTCGCAGGACGAAACGGGGGATGACAACGTGGCGGTGATGATGGGGCAAGTGCTGGATGCCGCAGGGGCTGGTGGCCCGGCCCACGAGGGAGAGGAGAGTGTGGAGGATCAAAATGCAAGATTTGAGGAGGGGGTACCGTTGATTAGCCACAGCTCAGAATCTCCGAAGGAGGAGCTAGATTTATTTGGGGATACAGATACTAAAGTAGACGATAGTTTTTTTGGAGGTCTTGGGATAAATGGTGGCGAGGAGTCTGTTCCGGGGTTGGACAGGAAATCTACTATGCAGGTCGTAGAAGGTTCAGTACATCCGTATCATGTTGCGGTGGGTATTGCAACAAGTGCGACTACGGTCGCTAGCCAAATTCTCAGTTCTATTACTCTTGCGAATGAGAGGAGGGATTCACTCTTCGATGCCCTCCCTTCGACTGCCAACGAAGGGGATGATTTCTTTAGCCAGATTGGCCAACAGAAATTCGCTCCACAGGAAACTGGAATGACGGCAAAGGAGGAGGATGATCTCACTGCGCGGTGGAAAGCGGCTTTGGCGGGAGATGTTCTTGATGACGAAGAAGGATTTCTCCTTAGTGATGATGAAGGGTTCCTACCAGATTCCGACGATGAAAGTTCTCCGGGGTCGATGGCTCCTATTCGCGGACCGGACGGAATACTGCAGGGCTTTTCAAGTCTGTCGACTGGGAGTGCTCCAGTCGCAGAAACTCAAAGTCCCAATGTCCTGCAACAACCACCACAGCCATCAGGAAGGTATACTCCACAACAAGCTCAACTTCCGTATCGACCTAATCAGCCTTATGGGTCTAATCAGCCTCTACATGGAGGTGCAGAATGGCAACAAGCACCGGCCCAGCGGGCACCTCCAAACCCATATGCACCATCCCACCCCTCGCCATTCTCCCCTAATGCAACCCGGCCTTACTTCGCCCAAGTTCCAGTCACTGGCCCATATGCTGCCTTCGGCGCGAAGCCACAACTTCCCGAAAAGAAAGCGGAAAGTTTTGTGGATAAGAAGGAAGGGTATCAGAGCCCATACGATCTACCAATGGATGTTGCCCCCCCAATAATTAGGAAGAGACCCTCAAATCTGGGACCTCAAGGACAAACAGCACTCGGTTTCCCACCGCCAGCACGAAGTAGCAGTGTGAATGCCGGTTTTTCCCCACATATACCTCCGAAACCAAAATCTCAAGAACAGAATTTCTTTGAAGAGCTACCGATTGCGCCGCCAAAGCCTAGAACAGTTTCCGCAATGGGAATGGGGGGACGATATTCACCAAGTTCAACGAGTCAATTACCGCCGAGAAGCGCGGGAGGGTTTGCATCACCGCCTTCTGGCCCGCTGAGGCCTGGTAGCACACAAGGGTTCTATTCCCAGAGTCCCCAGCAGGCATTTGCCCAACCGGCGGTAGGGTCGCAGCAACATACATTCCCAACTCAACAACCAAATGTTGCTGGTAGTAGATATTCTCCTGCCCCACGACAAGCCTCAGGTGCTTATGCTCCACCTCCTGTGGTAACTTCTGCGCCCCCAGTGCAGGGGTATCAGCCACCACCAGCCTCGACGGGTCCAACTTCAGCCATAAGTGCAGCTCCCGCAGCCCCGGCAAAGTATGCGCCGAGACCTGCAGGTCCCCCGCAGATGGGTCGACCACCAATTGCGACAGCAGGATTTGTTGCTCCCCCGAAGCCGGTCGAGAGAGAGCATTCACAGAGGATTGAATCCCCTCCGCAGCAGGTATCACCAACGTCACAATTCCAGCAACCGCAGGAAGAGGCTTACAATGTTGCCCAGCGACGATTCTCTGGCGACCACCATGGCATGCATTCTTCAAGACCCGGAACTGCAAGATCTGTTTCAATGTCAGCAACCACAATGGATGTGCCTAGAGAGGAGGAGGAGGAGGCTGTAGAAGGTTCGCCTATCCCTCAGAGCAACGGCCATCTCGGCTCTGTGCCTCCGCTATCTCAAAACCGGTATGCTCCTTCAAGAGGGCCTGGGACACCTACACCTGGACAGACGATATCACGTACAAACACTTTTACGCCGCCCCTAGGTGTATCGCAATCGCCTAGATACACTAACCAACCCCCTAATAGAACAATTTCTCCGGAGGCCACCTTTCAACCGCCACCAAGAGCACAAACCCAGTCTCCAGGTATGGCATTTGGTAGAAACAACAAGATTGCACAGAGGCCACGTGATCCGTACGAGCGTCCCAGCTCAGCATTCGCACATACTAGCACGTATTCGCACTCTTCTGTAGATTTTCACCACCGCGCACAGTCCCTCCAACTTAACTTCATGACTCCTAATGATGAGACTGGCCGTGACGTCCTAAAGAGATGGCAAGGCGCTCCGCTGTTTACATGGGGGTTCGGCGGTAATGTGGCTGTTATGTTCCCCCGCCGTGCACAGCGGTATATGAGTGATATGCAGCAGCCAATGATCAAGTGTTCACCTGGCGAAGTCAAGATCAAGAACATCAAAGATATCCTACCGTTAGAGGAGAACGAAGGAAAATTCCCGGGACCGGCATGGGTTGGGGGAAGGAATAAGGGAAAGAAGAAGGAGGTGTTGGCATGGATGGGGGGGAAAATTGAGGCGCTCGAAAGGGATATTGAAGGGCAGGGAAAGAGGGCTGAAGAGAAGCTGTTGCTGTGGAAGGTTGTTAGGGTCTTGCTTGAAAACGATGGCGTTTTGGAGGGGAACCTAGAGGTTGAGAGACTCGTGAGAGGTGTATTAACGCCTGAAGTTGTTGCTGATTCCGAAGGCGGCGTTAACGGCGGAGGGGGATCCTTCACGATGGTTGGAGATATCTCGGCTAACATGCAAGGGCCTTCAACCGACCGCGTTGACCCTGAAGCTGTGCGGAATATTAAGACCAACCTTCTCAAAGGTGATCGCAGAGCAGCTGTCTGGCATGCAGCCGATAAACGGTTATGGTCACACGCGCTTTTGATTGCTGGTACAGTTGGGAGCGATCTTTGGAAACAGGTCGTACAAGAGTTCGTTAAGCACGAGGTCAAGACGCTTGGCGAAGGGGTCGAGAGTTTGGCAGTGCTGTATGAGATATTCGCGGGCAGCTGGACGGAGAGCGTGGATGAACTAGTTAGTGCAAGTACTAGAGTCGGTGTACCTATGCTTGGCGGCGCACCCAACGGAGGTGTGAATGTTGAAGAGAAACTTGATAGGTGGAGGGAAACCTTGGGGTTGGTGCTGAATAATAGGAGCCCGGGAGATGCAGAGGCGATATTGGCGCTTGGGAAATTATTGGTTGCGTATGGGAGGGTTGAGGCGGGACATATCTGGTATATTCTACCTTTCTCTCACTTGTGGTCTGGCGGCTGATTGGTGGGAATAGCTTTGTCTTTGCTCGACAGGGCCCCATGGGTGGCGTTGGCGCGGTGGCAGGAGGAAATGATGATCCGGCAACTCACTTCTCGCTACTAGGAGTGGAGAGTGGAGCTAATTTCACACCGAAGGATATTGACGCGATTATGCTCACTGAGATCTACGAACTGGCGTTATCGCTCACCCCCACAGCACACCCTGCATTTCCGCATTTACTACCTTACAAGCTCCATCGTGCTCTGATACGCGCAGAGAACGGACACAAGGCTGAAGCGCAAAAGTACGTTGATGCCATCATAGCTGTCATCAAAGGCTGGGGTAAACCGTCAATTTACATGAACCCTACATTCATGGCGGCTGTTGAACAACTGAACACAAGGCTTTCCTTTGCGCCTAAGGACTTTGCCTCTGGCCCTGCTCCAACGGGCGCCGGAAAGTGGATTCCGAAACTGAATTCCGAAATTGTCACTAGCTCCATCTGGGAAACTTTCAACACGTTTGTTTCGGGTGAAAAAGATGACTCGGGAGGTGCAGCGGACTCGGGAGGCATTGATCCTTCTATTTCGGGGCCGTTCGCGAGGATGTCAAGTGAGAGTCCTAATATGAGTAGAGTTCAGTCAGGGGCAGATTTGTACTCGGTTTATAATACATCTTCGGGATACAATTCAGGTATGCAGGGTGGTATGAAGCCACTACAACAGCAATACCAGCAGCAGCAGCAGCAGTTTCAACTGCCAGCAGCGGGAAAATATGCGCCGCAGGCTAAAAACTCGTATGAGAGCCAGCAGAGCCCCTATGCGCCCACAGCAAACCACCAACGTAAGTCTTCGGCAGATTCGTATAGACCTACATACACTGGTGGTGGGTACGAGCTGAGTGGCAACCCGTACGAACCGAATGCAACTCCTTACGAGCAGAAACTGCAGCAACAAGTGAACACTTACGATAGTCCTCATCCTAGCTCAAACTCAACAACTGGATTTGGCGGCAACGCGAACACATATGATTCGCGGAGCTCGTTCGATGAGCCACAGTCCTCAGTACCCACGACGAGGCTCGGTTCGCCTTCGTTCTCGTCTGCTCCAGAGACACCGAGCTATGGAGGATATGAACCTCCGAGCAGCGGGGGCGGATACGAGCCTCCGAATAATGAGTTCAAGCCGTATCAGCCTGAAGAGGATAATGATGATGATGAGAATGATAAGCAGGCTGGGCCTAAGCCGAAGAAAAAAGGGTTTATGGATGATGATGACGATGAGTTTATGAGGAAAACGGAGAAGGCGAAGGTAGAAGAGGTGAAGAAGACAGAGGAGAAAAAATCTCCTTCTGCTGGTATGTCTTCCCTTAGTCGTTTGCAAAGGGAATATAAAACTGATTTTACTTCTTGATAGACTCTGGTGGAAAGAAAGGATGGTTTGGCTGGTTCGCGGGTAAAAAAGACCCCAATGCTACCCAAGGCCCCATCAAAGCCAAGCTTGGCGAGGAATCATCCTTCGTGTATGATCCAGATCTAAAACGCTGGGTCAACAAGAAAGCCGGCGAAACTACGGCTGTAGCAGCGAAGCCTCCACCGCCACCAATGAAACGAGCCTCGACTCCAGCAAGTGTCAGCACCGGTATGCCATCCCGCCCATCATCTACTGCACCACCACCACGTTCTTCGTCTTCGGAGCCTCCAAGATCACCTACTCCGGCTATGACGCCAACTATGCCAACACCGTCTGTTACACCTGGCACGCCAAACACCCTTTCTGCGCCGCCGGCACTAGGAAGAAGCCCAAGCCCTGCAGCCATGCCAGCGGGAGGGCCCCCGTCTCCACCTACAGCTGGGCCTCCATCTGCACCTTTATCTGGGCCATCACCAGTGTCGAAGCCGCCGGGTAGCGGACCACCGAGTAGGCCTCCGACGGCGATGAGTATTAGGGGTGGCGGTGACGCCATGGACGATCTCCTGGGACCACCAGGGGCAAGTGCCAGTAGGAAGTCAACACCAGGTGCAGGAAGGAAAGCGAGGGGGAAGAGTCGATATGTGGAAGTTATTCCGGGGCAGCAGTAGATTGGGAAGGTGTATTCTAGGGTTTAGTTTGTATAAAATGGGTTTATTTCTTATTTAAATGAACGTGGGTCGCTTCGCGTTGTACTTACTTTGTTTGGGAAGAAGAGCGTGAATGCCAGCAGAGATGGTACTGGAAAGGTAGAGGGGTGAAAAGGATGGGGAACAGGGAATTTCGTGTTTTCCTTTTGTCCTTGTGCTTAGATGGGTGTGGCGATTTAGCTTTCAGTTTTCCGTTTTCTCCTTTCCTTCGCTAAGATGAAGATGAAGATAAGGCTTGTTTTACGTGTTTTGGGATAATTTTTGTTATTGTGACTTTGATTGTGACGAGGAAGTAATGATGCGAATATAATGAGATTATGGACTTGGGTCTATCGCCTTGTTTAACTTGGTTCTTAGTTGAACCATATGCCCTACTATGCACCTCATCTAGCCTAAAAATAGTATGGAAAAACTGAAAAGTCGCTAAATGGATGCCTCCCGTTAAAATCAGAAGCACTTCAGGGTAGGAAAGTGGGCCAAGATACATTACTCAAACAGTTTACCCATCCGAAAAGATGGTTTTTTGGTGAGGAAATCCTACCTGTAGAAGTCCATAATATACCTAGAGAGGCTGGTAGTGGGTCTCTCTACCACAGAAAATAATAATTCATTTAAGCAAACGTTATGGTATATAGTTATTGCAATGAGCTAAGTCAATTAAAAGGGCTAGAAATCCTAAACCCTATATACGAGACCGAGCATCACGAAGAAATCGAGGGGTATGAAGAGGACACTAGCTCTGCGAATACGTGAGCACAATATATAGTAGAGACTGTATTTCGCATAGTATTTCGCTAACCTAAGTCCGGCCATAGAGAATAATTAAGTACTCCACGGAATATAGATGCCGTCCTACAAAATTTATAGACGGTCCTTAGGAGGCAAGATCCTAGATAGGAATATATAAGGGCATTCGGGTTTGAGATCATGAATACGTTCTGAATTATATCAAAATTCGATCGCAACTACTGTCACTTGATCTGGCTTGATGCTAAGCTTGGTACTAGATCCTCTGCTTAAAATACCTAGGGGTGCACACAAGTGATACAGCGAAGCCGTTTTCTCAACACGCAAACGGAAAGTGTGACGAAAAGTGCGAGGTTTTAGTATGTTATTTAGGGTGTCAAAAAAACCCCCCAAGAAAGTATGATGATGGTCATCTATTCTGATGATATCTAGAGTTAAAGGTCCCCCCACCTGGATAGCTGTTTATAACCTATAGCTAATAAACACATTTTTGCAGAAAAAAAGCTAGATATTCTATCATATTAAGAGTCGCTAGATTAAAATAGCTGCTAAGATCCGTTTGTGCTTGATATACTCCATCGTGAAGCAGATAGAAATCTCGTTCTCAGATCAGAAGGGAGAAGCTGTACCAAACGGTCTGGATGCTTCGGTCATTGTTTATATAGCCGACTCGTACTCGAGAACATGTACATGGGGACACGGACCTCGAAGGTGCATCAATGCGACAGTTCCTGAGGATGATTAATAGTTGCCTATTTGAATATATGTATGAGTGCAGAGAATAGATCTCCTAAGGGTATGAAATAAATTATTTTTTGAACGTCGACGCAAACTACGTGTACCTAGGGGTACAAAAAAGTGATGCAAAATTCACTTAAACACCTGTATTTCTCCACGACACAATATTCCCCACGGCAGATAGATAGATAGATAGATTTTTCATTCTCGCATCCAACCCGTAGGTTATGGCGGTATTCCCCACGGCAGCCTGTGCCAGTAAATCAAAGCCTAAAGGCGGAATGTAAGGGTATTAGGTTACAACCCTCTAAGGGCTCACGTAAGTTTGGTTACTGGAATATGAACGACGATAGATAGTATATATATACCTGGCTCAAATTATTATCATAGTACTAATTGGGGGCTTATCAAAGAACTAAAAGAGCGAACGAAAGAGGGCATGCCACGAGAAAAGATTGCTGATTATCATTATTAATGCCTAACTGTCTTTAAAGAAGGTTAGAGTGCTTATAGCAATTCAGGATTCTCAATCGCTCCGATTTCGACAGAAGCAGATATGCAGTATTGTGAGATGCAGTAGAAGTAAAATTGCTCTAAGTTGCGTAATCGGTGTGAACAGCGCCATAACCATCACAGGTGGCAGCTATGCGTAGGTCTAAGAGCTTGTATGTGATGAATCTGTCATATATACTATATGGTGGGGTGCATGCTAGTCTCTCGTGAGCTGGAAGAGGGGGGTAAAATTACATACCAGGACGGTGTAGGACGAATGTTGGGAAATGGTGAAGATACTCTTAGACGCTGTGATAAATTAAATTTCGCTCCCCTCTCATGCTCGAATTCTGTAAACGGGCAGCAGAATAGTGAGATGCCAATGACACGCCAGCCGAAAATGATCAGTATTGTAAACAGCGTTCAAGAGAGGCTGAGCTGACGCCGCTAACCTCACATATATAGTGGGCAGACATATAAGCCAACCTAGGAAGGTTGGTAGATAGCAGCGGAGCGCGGATACCTCGGCGCTCTGAATTTTCTCTTTGATGTCCGATGTAAATGCCGGGTTGGCTCCGCGAGATGTGTCGCAAGCAGCAGGGGAGGAGATCTTGATGCAGCTAAGTATTTTCAACGGAGGAACTAAAAACCCATGTCAAGAGAGATCCCCAACCAAACGGTGGTGTAGCAACCCCAGAGCCTTAAATTAAACTGTACTCTACGGCAAGTGATTAAGGTTAGGTGTGCCTAGCTATTGTGAGATCAGTAGTAGTGGGTGGGTGGATAGAGAGAGGTGGGGGCGGCCTTCCTTTGCTCACGCTTCTACACTTTCAGCTCAATAAATCACTACTATAAGCACCCCTGAATGGGAAGCCAGACTAACCTATCCCATCGAAATATCAGGTGCGTGTACAGGGATAGACAAGTGGCCACTTATAAGTGTTTCTAATAAATGAATTAATATCACTAGCCCAGGGGTCGTTTAGTCGCACACCAAATCGGGCATAGTCTCTCCTTATCAGTAAGTCTCCTAACCTAGTAATTCCGAAATAGGCCCAAATTTTTGTTTGAGGATGCTCCACATGCTAAGATACTACTCCCTTGCTCCGTACTCCTTTGGTATTAAACAAACCCATAGATTTCGCCTGATTCGCAGCATTCCGTCTAGGTCTAATACAAACCCGAGCTAAATCTTAGCATGAAACTTTTGTAATTTGTAAGAAGTGTCTTCAACTAAAACATCTTTACTCTAGAACCTTGATAGCTCTTTTGCGCAAATTTGGCGCTATATTCCGAAAGAAACTGGGTACATGGATTATTACGGACGACATATAGTTTTGATACTAATAAATATGAGGTATAGTATTCATCGATCGCCACTATCTTGTTCTACATTTCCCATCAAGGTTAAAATCACAGCGCTTGGCATATAAGAATTAGTACACCTTTGGATTTTGGGGAATATGATACCCTTCAAATAAGTTGCAATTGTAGTATGGTAGACTTGCATTTACTGTTTACTTGAAATCTAAGATAGACTACTTTAAGCAATCCGATGGCGGCGATCGTAATGTGACTGATTCAAACCTCTTTCTTTGACTCAGGCTCAGTTCGTTAGCTGGGCTTGGGTTCGGGCTTTAATTCGGTCCGAACTTTCGCCTTAATGTAACCTCGAACTAGATCAATTAGAGTCCTCTAGGGACCCAGTTGGCTAGCCTCTGGATGGTTTAACTACCTTCAGGTCAGCCTGTCTGCGATTCTCGAAACCGGATTTTGACATTTTCAGAAGTTAGTCAATGTTTATTTCTCATCTTTTGTATTATGGGGGGTCTTAATAGACGCAATAGATGCAGTTCTCCCTTGTTCTCTATCTCAATGCCTCAAATAAAATATAAGTTTAGAGGAAGGCACTTAGTAATGTAAGGGAGGTGAACCATGTAATAATAAAATAGATAGTAACAAAAAACGTTGGCGCTCCAATAAAGGGTAGCTTATAGCATGCGCCCGTCTGTCAAACTCCGTGCCGCAGCTGATTGATCTAAAATTTCCTCCGGCTCGAGTAATATATCGAATAGTCGATATATTATTCTCTCGGAATATATATATAGTTCGTGAGGATCAGCGCCACGCCCACTCTGGGTTGCTACTCTCCGGCTAGTTATTGATTAGCTCTTCGTCGCAGCCAGTAAGTAGCCTTTTCTCAGAACGCATCCAAGTAAATTCAAGAGTATAACCGGGTTTTGTATGAGGATTTGCGTGGGAAGAGATCGAGCACAGCCAAACTAATACTCCTTAAACCTGGAAACTTCCGCCAGTACGTGCACCACATGTCTTAGATGAACGATCAGTGCCAGGAAAGAGGGGAAATATAAAGATAGATACACGGGGAAGTAAAGAGCGCTAATTTATATTAAAAAGAGGAGATGGCGACATCAGATCCAGTACTCGCTATATCCCTTTTCCTCTTACAATTGCACATTTTTGCCACTCTTCAGAACGATAACCGCGAGAATCAAGGAATAACTAAACTATTTTGGTCGCCGTCATTAATACTAACCTCAAAATGAGCCCTTCCCATATATGCGGTGATAAATGGCTCTTTCCATAACCCGCAACTAATTGCTTGGAGATGCGTGTATCTCGGCCCCCAATTCCCTGAAAATATCGGATCACTCACATCCGATAGCACAGCTAATGCTAATGCACGGACGATGAGATATCTTCCTAGAAGCAATACGGCCTCAATACGTATACAAGGTAGAGTAATCGAACTCCCCCACGACATCTAGACCTGTTTTCTCAATCCCAAACGCTCCCAAGGTCATAGAAGGCAGCTGAAATACTTTCAGAGCTGCGCGCATATCGCGAGAGATGCACAATATCCTGATAACTCTCTAGCTCTAGTTCAGTTTTCTGATAGAGGTAATCTAAATAGCGAGCTCAAAAAGTCGCTCACCCATCATTACCATAAGTTACCCGGCCTCCCTAAACGTCAGCTCTATGCTCGACTAGGATAGTTATCGCGATCCTGCACACGCTGTCACCTCCATGTGATTTTGGTGGGTGCCAAGAATTAATCTGGCCTCGTGCAACGAAACACAATCGGGACGTGACTCGGGCAAGTGCATTTGTTGCAGTGGATCATTCACCGTTCCCCACATGCACCCCTCGCAATGTCATATCTGGGGCACTGCGGGGTGATGCAATAAGTCTTGCACAGTACGCTGCAGTGGTTAGCTAGATATCTTTAAGGCTACTTTCGTAAGCAGCCCTTCTGAGAAACAAGATCATTAAAAAATATAGTTAGCAGAGTAATAGCCCTAGTTACACTTCAAATACCTCACCTTGTGACTTTCCTTTCAAGGAGAATGCGCCACATCTGTCGTTATTAGGCTACAGACCCCCTGAATAGTGATGGCATTGGCTTAGTTCTACTACCCATGCCCTCTGAAACTCGGCGACACGAGTGTGAGATCACATGTTAATAATTTGACCGAGACATACGCTCCTGTTATACTAGTCACTCAAAGCCTCAGGAGTATGGAGTTGTCGAGTCAGGCGGAAGTAGTTTCCCAATCAAGGCCTAAAGAGCCCTATGATCGTAAAAGGTTTTCGGAGGAGACGTCTTTAAAGACCTAGAGCCATTTATTGTTATCAATTTCTCCTAGCTAGCTCTACGCATGAGCATGTGACCGTTGCGTTATTTCGATATTAGTTGTCGAATCTTAATGTATACGTAGACTAAAACGAATTCTTACAAGAAATCAAGAGGAAAAACCATTCAACGAAAAACAGGTACCGAGAACATACCTTACGGAAATTTGTCTTCTTCGGCTACCGCCATTGTAACCAAGTATATGAAAGTAGGGTCTTGATTACTCTGATCAATTGATTATTACTACCCTTGATTGGTTGACTGGTCACAATAAGAAAGCAGCAAAGAAGCTAACATATATTAACTGCTGGGGATCGAGTACACTCTGCAAGTCTAAATGCCGTGCAGATCTGGCCAATTAGGAAATGTAAAAATTAAAGCCTACACGCATACACTTCATGCATTTTCCTCGCCTATCTTGGGTTAAACGTCGTCCCGAAATTCCAGGGGTTTTTATATTGCCCTGGCCGTTATCCCGAACGATCCTCTGGGCCAAGCCTGGTTAGGGATAATCGACAATCCACAATGAGAATCAGTCCTTCGAATGCTCACAAACGAATACAGAGATTTGCTGTATCTTTATCTTCTATTTCAGGAATTCCCTCAATGCTATCGGTGTATTTCTCTCCCTACCTTAATTTATGTTTTGCTACACTTCATCTCATGTCACTTGCTGCCTACGATAGTGGGGGATTCAATTAAAGTGCGTGACACCCGGGGTAAAGCGTGGGGCCCCATAACGGCGCCCCGAAGTGCTAAAAGACCAGGGGTACGAGTTTGAGTCCGGGGCACCAATTCCTCCGAATTCAAGCAACTAGATGGCTGCGGGGACTAATAAACGAAAGCTAAGCTTTGTAATCTAACCCCGGCGGCTTTCTGCTTAACATGTGTTGGGATGAACTTGGGAGCGCTGTCCTAGACTCCAGCCACCATTATGACGTGAATTACCCCACTCGATCCAGCGAACTAGTCTCAGTCTCAATAAATCTCCGTTTTTTCCTCTGTCAGCTAGATCTTGTTTCCGGGATTTCTGCTTCGAAGGGCTCTGCAGAGCTCTGTCTTCTCACCGCATCGCCTGAAGTATCTAAACCAAAATTCCCTCAGCGCAGACACAGATCTAGATCTCCGTGGATTATTGATAAACTCAAGGTGATACCACTGGTCCCCCACAGTCCCCCGGCCGGCCGCTGTGCCTAAAGCTGGTAAACGCTAAAATAAATATACCATCCCGTTCTTGACCTGCATAACTAGCGAGCTTTATTTTCCGTACGAAGTCTTGGGAAAAGATCATTTGTGCCAGAAAAGAACAGGAAAAGTCATTCAAATAATGTACGCTAGTTATAAATCACATATTAGGTTGTGGCAGTTTGATATTGCCAACGTCGAAGCATATAGAGCTGTTGATATAACTCTTATTGCTAATTCCACGATACAGTAAGTAAAATAAAGATAATCGCTTCAACTTATTATGGTTTTTGAAAACGAGCGTAGATTGAGAAGACTAGATTGTGTTAGGAATCTAGCTGTGAGGTCATAAACAATTCAAGATTACTTTCAAGCACCCAAAAACAGTACACAATCTCATCCAAAACTTCCAATTTAGTTCTTTAGCACCCGCGTTCCTTATCACCCCGGTTAGTAACGTGCAACAGATTCACATCACGGCATTAGAAGTCCCGGGATTTAAGTTGACTGGGCATTTAAACCTTAGTTCAGGTCCAGGATGATGCTTGATTTGGTGAGGTATTTAGATTGTATGTCCATACTAAATTAATTACACGAAACCGGGAATGGGCTTTAGATCCATTCCGAATCATTGACTTCAACTTGACAGCTAGTTTTAAGCACGCGGAGAACTCGAACCTGCAGAACTGCCGGTTCGATTCACGAGCTTGTGAACATTCTCTCCTACAAGATGTTTGATTGCGGTGAGAATAGGTATTAGTCGTCTCCCCGCCTCTTTCAATGTCCGAGGATATCGGGCCGTCGCTGCCAGTAACTGGCAGAGGGATATTTTTCCTCCCGATTAATCTAATAAGATATCGGCAGGCTTATATGCGAGGGATTTATTCAACAAACACATGAAGAGCTTTCTCAGTATTCCAACCTGAATGATTTCATGTGGGGCCGTGATTGTACATGCATATATATAACATAACACCAAACAGGTCATACAAGTCCAGGGGTGATTATTTCCCCGAGTATTCCCCGAATATTGTACAAGCATAAATTATGGTTTTGGGACGGTCGGGGTACTTTCAATCGGTGATAACAACTTCGGTGGAGGAGAACTTTTTGCCGGCGAACAGGCCAGTCCGATATTTTCTTCCCTTGACCCCATTAAACCTGCCGAGAAATAGCAAGGGAGTTTGAGCGTGCGTAACACACAAAACAATCGAACTCCGAGAAGGGAAGTGTGATAGCGCCAGAGTTTTGGATGAACTGGTCTTAGTGCTTTGGGGTGATACACCGTCCTTACCCCCGGTACACAGAGGACTAGGAGTAGGATCATACTTTATCACTCTAGAACTTCCATTCTTTCCTACCAAGTCGCACGACGCACATCATATGTTGAGGCGGGTAGCACATGAGAGCCACCGGGGACTGTATTATGAATTAGTTTTTACTTAGAATATGTTTTCAAGTTAACTGCTAGTAGATATAGGTTTTAAATAATTGAAAGCGGGTAGGAGGTATAGACGCCACTCTCAAAGGATAGGCAACTGCAAATGTCCGTCCAGATCTTGTTCTTGACGCCTCTATAGCTACATGTATAGCCACCTAGGCTCAATGCGCAGTCACGCCTCTCTCTCTCACTGGGGTATGCGGATAACGGATAATTATTGATACGCGTTATGGGGCACGCCCCACAAAACAAAACTTTTGCATGCTCTTTGCTTTGCAGAGTACCTAATGCAGAGTACCTGAACACGACCAGGATTAACTTCTCGGACTAGGAGGTGGTAGCTTAAACGTCCACGAGACCCCTCGCCCAGCTGCCAGGGCAATATTCCTTAAACCTTTTAATTAAGCAAGTCAGTTGTGTATTAGTCGAATCAGTTGGCCATCTATTCTGTTTGTTTCCTAGCAGGCGGGGTGGGGAAAGGGATCTGCGATTCGCCGAAGGTGCGGGGAACCTTGAGTGACACATTTAAATTCTCCATATTCGTCCATTCGTCCGTGCCATCATTTCCGATAGCCTGGGCTGCACGGAGATCAGGACTTTTTTGCAGGGTCTCACGAGAGGAGAGCACGTTGGGGGATCCTCGTGGCTTACACCCACTAGCTTGTGATTTGAATCTCACGAGAATTAAAATGGCTTTGCATCCGATCCGGGGTGGATGGTGGCTGCAACGCCAAGGAACACGAGGTAACAGCATCAACCGGTAGAGTTTATGCGGCTGTAATTTGAGTCCTGCCTGCGTACACCAGCAACCGCCATACCGGAACCAAGGCACGAAATTAGTAGGGAAGTTCCGAGTTAGTTAGCCACCAGTAGCAGTACCAGCACCAGCAAGCACAAGCACAACTCAATCTGGTTTCAGCCAGGCCGCGGATTAATTGGACGAGTGAGAAGACATGGTCCGGGTATAAGGGAAAAGGGCACTGGTAAATAGGCTGGACCCATTCATGATCTGTTATAGAGCCTGCCGATATCTTCTTGTTGGAAGAAATCAGTAGGAATCAAACGATTAATCGGATTATTTCGCTCTTGGGTTGGGGGTAACCGGCAAACAGTGCCACGAAAAAACGGCTTTTCGGGAGGCAAAGCGGTAACACTACGCTACTTGTGGGGAAGCAGCCGAGATCTCGAGAACGTGGTGGGATGGCTGCATTCCACCGTTCCTGCCTCTAAACCCTGCATGTGTCCCTCGCTTCATGTTTGGAACGGGAATGATAGCTATAAGGCAACTTTATGAATATGGATTCAGGCGAAGAAACTCCACCCCTGGTCCTCTGGCTTCCCTGGAAAATCTCCAAGTAGCCACAATAGCATTTGGACCTTGTCCCCTTCCAAAACGATACTTTCGCCCTGAATCTCTTCACCACAGCCTACAAGGACCTCAACCCTGGTTCTAGCCTAGGGCTAAATTTGCACTTTTGCACTTCCGCTACAGTCATTATGTTTGCTTAAACTTTCCAAACTATATGCTCATGCGCCTGAAGCACCTCCAGCGGATTCGCACCTTCTCTATTAGTCTTTAATCACGCACACGCTCTTGCACGGGCTTCCATACCCCCCAGGTGTTCCGGCGTTGTCTGTTCTTTATCGTGGCTCTATTGATATTGATTTCTATATATTCTGCCATTTCGCTCCTTAAACTCTCCTGAAATCACCACCTTCCATCAGCAAAGTCACTCATCAACTCCCAACCTCCAGCTTCTTTGCCTGTGTTTATCGTCTCCGGTGATATCAATCGATACGAGATATCCTCTCGTTACGGATTCAGCTATGCGGAATTCAGTCCAACCTTTTGGCTCAGTGGTAAGATAATATGACTTTTAAAAAACCTTGTCTATATATGATTATATGAAACTAAACAGCATCGTGTGTGGGTATGACAGTGGGCAACCATTCTGGCGCTCTTGTACATCGTTCCTCTCGCACTATCTGCCAGTTTACCTCGCCATGACAATGAGATCAGCGCTAGAGCTCCTTCTCAATTTTGGTATCAGGCTATAACGAAACGGGGAACAGCCGCCTTCAACGCAAATCCGGGCTCATACAAGGTCTACCGTAACGTGAAAGACTACGGTGCCACAGGTATGAACTCGCCGCCTAATAGCATATAGACCACTCTACTAACTATCGATCTTTTTCGAATTCCAGGTAATGGAGTGACAGACGACACAGCTGCTATTAATGCTGCGATCCAGGATGGAGCCCGTTGTGGTCAAGGCTGTGATTCGTCTACTATCACTCCTGCTGTCGTCTATTTCCCCGCTGGTACCTACTTGATTTCTCAACCTATCGTGGCTATGTACTACTCGCAGCTTGTCGGTGACCCGTTGAACGTGCCTACAATCAAGGGTGCCGCTGGTTTCTCTGGTATCGCTCTGATTGACTCCGATCCTTATCTGGCTGGTGGTGCCAACTGGTACACAAATCAGGTAAGTAACTTGTTACCACTAAACGCGCACTCTTTTAGTATTAACATGTTTGAACCAGAACAATTTCTTCCGCTCTGTTCGAAATTTCATTATCGACACCCGTTCCATGCCTGCCAATGCCGGAACCGGTATTCATTGGCAGGTCGCCCAGGCAACCTCCTTGATCAACCTGACGTTCCAAATGTCCACTGCTTCGGGCAATCTGCACCAAGGTATCTTCATGGACAACGGTTCCGGTGGTTTCATGAGCGACCTTACCTTCAATGGTGGTAGATATGGTGCATTCTTCGGAAACCAGCAGTTTATGACCAGGAACTTGAAATTCAACAACTGCCAGACTGCCATCTACATGAACTGGAACTGGCAGTGGACTTTGAAATCCGTCACAATCGCAAGCTGTGGTGTTGGTCTTGATGTGAGCGCTGGTGGATCTGGAGCTCAAGGTGTTGGATCAGTCGTCCTTCTCGACTCCACTATCACAGACACTCCCATTGGTGTTTACACTGTCAAGTCTGCATCATCATCCCCTGCTACTGGTGCCACTGTTATTCTCGACAATGTTAGGCTTGTCAACGTTCCAAAGGCGGTCGCCAACCCTTCAACTGGTGCAACCATTCTTGCAGGAGGAACATTGACTATCGATCTTTGGGGTCAAGGAAAATCGTACACGACCTCTAACACTGGCGGTACTTTCATCCAAGGCACGATGACCCGCTCGTCCGCCAAACCGGCTACACTTTTAACTACTGGTGCCAACACCTTTTTTGAGCGCTCTAGACCCCAGTACGAGCAAGTCGATGTTTCCAGCTTTGTCTCTGTCAAATCCCTCGGCGCAAAGGGAGACGGCGTTACTGATGATACGGCCGCTCTTCAATCCATCTTCAACGGCAACGCCAACACAGGCAGAATTATCTTTTTCGACAGTGGTGTCTATCTTGTTTCCAATACCATCACCGTCCCGACCAACACCCGTATCACTGGTGAAGCATGGCCAGTCATCATGGCTGACGGTAGCGCCTTCAAGCAAGTTGGCAACCCCACTCCAGTTTTCAGAGTTGGTAACGCTGGTGATGTCGGATATGTCGAAATTTCGGAACTCCTCTTCCAGACCCGTGGGCCTCAACCTGGTGCCATCTTGGTTGAGTGGAATTCACGTGATCCCTCTGGACAGCAAGGTGTTAACGGAATGTGGGATGTCCATTTCCGTGTTGGTGGATCCAGCCATACTCAATTGGAAGCGGCTCAATGTGCGAAGAACCCTGATGTTACTGTTACTACTCCGAACGCTGCTTGCTATGGTGCATTCATGCTTTTGAGGATCGGGAAGACTGCGAGTCTGTATCTTGAAAATATTTGGGCGTGGACTAGCGATCATGCTCTTGATGGTCCAAACTTCGGTCAGATTTCTATCTACACTGGAAGGGGTATCTATACCGAATCTACCGATGGACCCGTTTGGATGTAAGATATCTCTTTTCATCACTTATTCGTTTCAAAGCTTATCTAATATTCGATCAAAGGTACGGAACCGCTGCGGAACACAACGTGCTCTACCAGTACCAGTTCTCGAACACAAAGAACGTCTTTATGGCCATGATCCAAACTGAGACTCCGTAAGTTATCTTCTCCACCTTTCTAACACGGTTCCTAATTAAGTCTACTTTAGTTACTACCAATCCAACCCTGTTGCAAACGTCCCGTTCCCCGCCAACACCGCCTTCAACGACCCAACCTACTCATCCTGCACAACAGCCACCTGCCGCAAGTCCTGGGCTCTCCGTATCACATCATCTACCGATATTGTCTGTTATGGTGCTGGTCTATACTCGTTCTTTGAGAACTACGGACAGGATTGTATTCCGGGACAGACATGCCAGACCGCAATCACGTCTATCGAGAACAGTTCAAGGATTAGTATTTTGAACTTAAACACGATCGCGAGTGTGTCAATGGTGAACGTTAACAATAATGCCATTGTTCCATCAGCTGGAAACGAGAACAGTTATGCGAGATCAATCCTGAGGTTTGATGCTCTTTAAATGAGAAATGAAGTATGGGACGATATGAGTCGACAGCGGGATTTCAGATATAAATATATATAGCTGTTAGAAAATCAAATTTTTATTCAATATTTGTGCTATTTCTTGATGCCATTTTAGGGATTCGCAACTTGGCTCGCGAAAAAAATAACATCTAAGATATGAGTGATATCCCATGAATGCTATTCAAACAATCATACTTATTTACCAATCTGGTGTATGGAACCTAGAAGTCATGGACTATAGGTAAAGTTAGTCTATTCGCGATCATGCCCTTAATATCTTAACATATAACACGCCAGGTTAGTTGACCTGACATGTTATGAAAGAATCATAGATAATACCACTTTATTTATTTATTACTATCTACTATTTCATTCAACACTTTTTTTTGTTAGTTAGGACCCGTTCCGGGGCTGCACGAAGCGCTTTACGTGGATATCGTCAATTTACTATTACCATCGAAGGCAGTGGTTTCGGTGACCGAGGGTATTTAATTCCCCAACACTGGTGCACGCGCCCCGCCACGAACGACACTGATGAGAGCTTCCAGGTGACGTGCCAATAATACTACTTTAACTATATAAGTTCTCGATCCTGCAACGAATTAACCTCAAAAACTATATTTCGACTGACCTAGATATGGTATTTACCCAAAACATTGAATGACACTCTAGGTCTGACCATAACTAACCAACTGGACTGAATTAATAGAATTTGATGTATTACAACCTGCAAGCGTGTATAATCCAGACTTTTAATTGCGGTCTTGAATTCTTTGCAGATTTTGATTCCTTGAGCAAGTGCTTAGCTAACTCTACAGGAAATACTAAGAGCGACAATTCTTCACACACTATAATAGATTCCCACGCAGCTGCGTGCATGCAGGTCATCCATAATCATTACTATTTTGTAGTCTATCTTTATTCTAGAAAGTTAAACACACCTTTCATTTTAATGGCGCGCCCAGCACGGTTGACCAACGATATAGACAGAAACATACATCGTCGAACAAATATAATTTTTAGAGAATGCGGGCTATAGTCTTCTACGCGTAGCAGAGAAACTACTTGCATATCTTCAAACTTCGATTTATTACTCACAATATAAGTCAACAAAGCAGAAAAATTGAATCTACAGATATCAAAATGAACATTTAAAACTTGAAACAGGTACATTCTAAGCCAACTGTTTTCAAGCACAGAGTGCTATATATATTCGTACCACACCAACCGTCCGCCTTAACCCACTATACACGGATATACTACTACATTTGTTTATATCATCCAGGAGACTTCAAAGTTTTAAACATGGGATCAAATAACTCTATGCTTCCCGGTAGTGGCCCCAAACCAACAACAGAGACAGCTCTCGAGACACTAAAAACACTCAAATCTACTACCGCTCAAGCTCGCTGTCGGTACGAAACCGCATGCAAGCGATATCGCTGTGTCTCTGAGTCCCAGCTTTTACGCGAAGTAGAATCCGTTTTTACAAAAATTGATCACTTCCTTCGCTGCGGGGCCGATGCGTACTTTACATACAGCGAGGAGACAGAGGTATACGAGGGGCAGGACTTGGTGCTATTAATGAAGGAGGCAAACCGGCTGACAGAGCAACTAGAGGAAGCGATGAAGGAGCTGGGAGTCGCCGCAGGGCCATCATATACTCTCAGCAATGGAGCTGTATTCTAAGAATGTACATTAAATGTTTTAACCTGTAACGCGGCGATCTACAAAGCTTAACGCGAGGACTATTGGGTTTTAAATCTCTATTTTAATAAAGCTATTACTAGTACTAAACTTCTCCCATCTCGTTCGTTGCTACCAAGTGACCTATCCTCTTAATCTAAGTTGAGTTCTGCCAAATCGCACTGCGTAATCACTATTCATGCGAGCATACCCCCCTGTCATGTCGCGGAAAACAGTTTCGGAGTTATCAAACAATTCCGGAATCCCCAAAAGCGGTGAGCAAATCAAACTGAATGGCCAGCCTTTGATCCTCAACATTTGTATGAATGCGACGGAGAAAGCTCAAAAACAGCAAGAAAAGTAGGAGCAATGTATGCACCTAAAAATCGGGTTCAATTAGCTCAGACCCACTTCACCAAGCCACACTCTTGAGCTTTAACCCTAATATCTATACATCTAGATAAGTTACCGTCTGTTCAGTACGCTACTATCTTAGCCAAATAAGATTGGGTGATAAGGATGCATATGGTTGAAATATCATCATACAAAACCACTCGAAATTTCCAACCAATAGCTTCCCACCCCCTTCATAAGGTCGGGATATGGGGGTTAAAGCAGCAGCCCATTGCGTTTTTATACTATGATCGATTACTAGACATCTCATTTCCTAGTGATAATACTACAATCCACGTATTTCACAGTGAGTTCTGTGAACTACATGACTAAGTGTCCGTATAAACTTGATGATCTTACCAATAGAACTAGCGCATAAAAATGGCCCATAGATGTTGAGCTTAGGCCAGATCTAGTAGCTTTTGAGATGCTGGCTATATGACTGGAATTACCCCTCGTAAAACATCAAAACATTAACATCAAACATGCATACACAGCCCACGCACGACGATTATAAGACTTAGATCTCGCGAGAGCTTGAGTCGATTATACCACCGACCGGTAGTACTAACGAAAGCTATTGGACGAAATAAACTGGGATTTACATGCTAAATTCGTTCACCCTATATCACTCGGTTGATCTTGTGGCAAACAGCTACAAACTTACGAGCTCTCGAGACACCTCATTTCGTTGACATCTAAAGAATATCTATTACCACTAATATCCCAACTGAGTAATATTGACCGTTGTCGCTGTAGCTATTAGCTCGGAGATATATCACACAATCCTATAGAATTTTATTAATGCTGCTGTAGTACGAGTTGGTAATTATAACCCAACACCCTACTCAATGTTTATTAGCGAGTGCCAAGCTATAATTTCAACCGGATCTCTAGCCCCAGTAAGCAATAGCAAACACTAATAAAGCGTATACAAAAAAACCCACGAGCTACAAAAAGAAAAGAAAAAAACCCAACAGGGAATGCACGCACCCTGAATTTGTGATGCCACAAAAAATATAACCTAATCTCAGCCTCGGTTCATGCACCTGTCATGCACGTCAAAAATCAACCGGTAAACATGATATCACTCGTATAAAACAACGTAATATAAAGTTTTGTACAGCCTTGTAAGAAAAGTCCTGACATCCCACCTCACTAGCGACACAGTCATTAGAGTATCAAGGCTTTTCTCACACGCGCACCTGTACGAGTCACAAAAGTCCTAGACGGTCAAGTGAGCCTGAGGCTCATAAACAGGCATTTACACATTTCATCGCACATGCAAGCCGCAAATTGGTCAGATCTACAGCCCAGCCGAATCTGCAGGTGCAAAGCAGAAGCTTGCATGCAAAGTTATGTACTGGAAGAATGCTGCTTCCGCTGTAAGATCATACTCGGAGTTTATCCAGCCAAGAGTGATATTAGTTCCACTCGCGATGATGGACGAGAAGCCAATCTCCACATCTGCACTCATGTCACGACTACCGACAGGGGGAATAGTTACTGTATATTTGCTAGACTAGCTATAATAAACCCTAGAAACAGCACAGAATCTTGCCCGCGGCCCAAAACCAAGAAACCACGCTGGACAACACCCTCCCCTGAAGTCGGAGGTCACAAGTCAGGGGGTTCTGTAACATGTGATCCGGTTGTAGTTGCTTCTCCACGCTCTCTGGGGAAAAACCATAGCTACCTACTGACTGCACAGCATCTACAAAGCATCACGATACAACGCTGAGGATCCCCGCGGCACGGAGAGTACCGTTAGTGCACGTGAAAACCCTAACCCCATCCACGTCCACTACCCCACACAGGGCTGCAACACCATTGTTTCCGGACTAACCTTTTTTATAAAAATAACCGCATGGAACAATTATTTTCCACGCACAGACCACCAAAAAAAACCTCAAACACGTGCGGAAGCAACCTGGGGGGTATAGGATCAGAGCATATGCATACACAACAATCCTTATGAGATCGATCCCGTAATTCATTCAAAACATGTGATGTGCTCAAGCAATGAACCTCTGTTTTTTCCTTTCTGCCCAGCACAGGTAAAATTCAGAATATTCTATCAACTTGATGATTACCGTACCACTCGACACTTGGTACCCGCTGCCCGCCTCCCCCTGTGCTCCAAAGAGTAGGTAACAGTCACATTAGCCTCTCAGCCTTGCACAGTTCATGTGCTAAGACGTCTACCGTAAGAGCTAGCCTGGCCCATCCCCCCTAGCAGCAACATGTATACATGTATGCTATGAATGACGATTGAGTCCCCCCTAAATAAGCATGCCAAAAAAAAAAAGTGCCTCAACTAGAAAACAAGTATCTACCTTCTCACCTCACATGATTAATCCCTGAGGTACATGGATATATATGTGCGGGAAACAAAAATTATATATATTTTTTTTCACACAGGCGGTAGAAAGAGTGATCGGAATCACCGAACCCAGATGAAAGAGCATATGTCACCGACTGGCTGACATGTAAGTAGACGCGGAAGTTTACGCGTAGGGGATTCTGGGTACCCTTAAATTATTCACGGGATTAAAAGGTATGCCTAGGCATTACCCCTCCCCCTCCCCAGCTTGGTATATACGTATACGTGCAGACATTTAAAACTTCTTTACGGAGGTTGGGTACCTTGTCTTGTCCCTTGTTGGCCCCCCGTGAGTATGCCATAGCAACAGCCTCGGTACCTTTGTTTGTACCACAAACCTCAAAATCGAAATCTTCGAAATCATTCTTGAACGAAAATAATACGGAGAGACTCTGATGTCTCGGTTTCAATCTATATTGATGAATTCAAATCACCCTTTAATTCTCAATACGATATTTCAATACCACCACCGACGCCCGCACGTATTTGTAAACGGTGAGACCTCCTGATAGTTATAACCCTAACCCTATAAATTTCAACGACCAGGGCGTAAAGCTCAGAGTAGATGGCACGCAAATTCAAGAGAGCAACAGTTTCTTGCAATTAATTTCTCATTTGCATGATCTATGTAAATCTATCCACACACGTATTCAACATCGTACAGAAAACATAAGTCCCGTGTTAAGGCGTAACAATGAAAATCATAACAAGAATCGTTACCAACCCTCAACAAAATCAACTCCATGCCACTCCCTCAACAGAAGACCCAGTAAAAGAAATCCCTAAAACCCCAAATCCCTGCAAAATCGAAACCAGCCGACAACTCCCAATTTTCCCATTCAGTTAATCTCAGTTTCCAACACTTGTATCACATCATCGATGTCAAAATCAACTCCATCCAATAGTCGTGACATATCCTCCTCCAACCAACTACTTGACTCTCCCATCAAATCAAATGCCCTCCCCCCAAAAGCTCCTCCATTTTTCCCATTCATTCCCGATAACGAATCCTCGTAGTGTCCCAAGAACGGGTCGTTTTGTTGGTCATCTGTTCGCATCAGGAGCGCATCAAGCTCTGCATTATCTCCGTCGGTAGGCATAGATAAATGCGGGGTTGAGTCGGTGAACAACATGTCGTCTGTGCCAGCTGCGACAGGGGCCTGAAGGGTGCTGTGCCCATTGGATCCGATGTTGAATGCGCTTTGCAGAGGCATGTCATGTGATGGCGACGGAGGAGCTTGAAGAAAACTCTCCAATTTGAACTGCAGCTCGTTTTCATCCAATGACTTCCCAGCACCCAACGGATCTAGCGACATGCTTTCCAGGTCTGGTGGTGGCGTTAACGCTGCAGTGCTAGGCGGCGCCGAAGCCGGAATTGATATAGCCGCTGTGCTTCCCATCTGAGAGGCTGTACTGAGTTGTGCCAAGTTTCTATGTCTCGCACGTCTACGGTGTCCAAATTTGCGGTGACCATAGACTTGAATATCTGCCTTTTTAATTGCGGCTTCTAGGAAATGGGTGGCATAGTCGGCAGCGGAATAGGATTGTCGAAGGCCTTGCATGACCTGCATGCAAATACTGAAGCCTTCGAGAGAGAGTTCGCGAGTTACGGCATTGGACGATTTGATGTCGAGAAGGTGTATTATAACCGCTGGGAGCACGACAGTGACTCTACATATATCGTTAGCAACCAAGATAAGAGATAGTACTAGGTGAAATCGCTTACCCAGTAGTAGGCAGATACTTGACAAGGTCAAGCTCGATCAGCTCCTCGGCCATCCGAGTGATCTCTGATGCAGCCTGTCGTACTTTTCGTCGGGATACTTCTTGCAGTTCGGCCGCGTTATTCTTTGCTGGCCAGGGTGCCGGAGCAGACGGAAGAACTTGAGGCCTATGCAAGGCGCTTACGGTTGTGCTACACGAAAACATTAGCAACATCCCCAGAGCTCGCAAGTCTAATAATCCCATACCAATACACCATATGTAACAAATTCCTGTGTAGAGTGAGCACATCATCCATCGATTCATTCGCCCGGCTTGGCACATAGCGTGCTTCTTCCGGTAGTTCCCCTATCCATTTCGCCAACTCTTCGTCACACCTCACAACTTGACAACATTCTGGATCGAGTTTCTTCGGTAAGAGCATCATGGTAGTCCGGGTGCTTCCGTCCGCCGCCAAACTTCCTTGGTTGGTGTTCAGAACCGAATATTGCGCGGATAGAACCTGACTGATGCACACACATAACTTCGCTTTTTCGATGCACATCATCGCCAGTTCTCGCTGTCTCTTCGCCTCCTTCTCCTTTTGTTGTCGCTCTTCGTAGCTCCAAAATACTGAGTCTCCCCCCTCCCCATCCACCTCAAGATCAATCGAGAAATCGTCGAGCGTGAGCATAGGCACATCGCAGTCCTCACACTTTATCCGAGTCGGTCTCCTCATCCCTAACGCTACCAAACGATCCCGCATGAAACAGCTCCACCAAATTCGCTTCCATAACTTCTTGCGCTTAGAATCCATGTTCGAGTTGTCGGGGTTGCGGTGGAGGCCGATAGTGTGACAAAGGGAAATCGCGACACCCATCCAGTGCCAGGTATCTTTTTGGTCGTCCGGGGTTTCATACCAATAGGTCATGAGGAGAAGGGTTTGAACCAATGACATGCGATCTTGCTCATGATCAAAATCATAGAGTGCCTTTTTCACAGAACCAGTTAGCCATTTCGATAGCCTATGTTAGCTTAGCCGTTCAAATTTTTACATACCCTGACTTTAGTGAAGAAAGCTTTGCGTGCAGCCTTGCGGGTGGCGAATCCAGCCATCCGAAGACTTGACATGTCGACAAACTAACAATACATTTAGTTTGAAACTGAAAGTTTTGCTTAGTTTCGGGGGGGGAACGTACAGCACTACCAGTAAACATCACCGCCTGGAAAAGCAACAAACTCATTTTCCCCTTCTCCCCATCTTCAGATGTCGCAATATCGAGAAACTCTCTCTTATTCAGAAGCGGCATATACGGATGTACGAAATTGAAATGACTATTCAGCAGTTCGCTCCTCAATGGCTCAGACGGGAGTGTCAATGCACCCTTCTTTGCGAGATACTCCAGGTCCTCTGGTGGTATTCTAGTCGGTGTTGGTTTAATGAACGCTGGTAGTGCATCGATAGCCGCGGCTGGCGAGGGACGTGAGATACGGTGTGGAACGGTTGAGGTCATCGAAGTTTGTGTAGAAAAAGAATTTGTTAAAGACGGTACAGAGCTATGTGATGATGCATACGATGCACGTCGTTCACGTTCTTGACTGTCGCTGAGACCCATTCGAAGGCTCTGGGCTTGATCTTTTAGAGGTGGGCAGAGAAATGTAAGAATACTGTTTGCTACGTGCGGATGATTGGGCAAGGGGGAATTCAAAGGATTCTGGATTACACATGGAGGATTAGGCATACAAATCATATGAGGCACATGGCCGCCATTTTCTCTGTCTGAACTGCCATCAATTGACATGGCTGATGGGGAGTGAACATGTGGTTGATCATGATGATGAGACACGCTGGGCGATTTATGTGATGCCATAGCAACAGTAGGAGTAGTTTTCGGAGCTGAAGCGGTATCTGAAGCTGAACCAGCAGAATCCACTTTTGTTCCCCACAACTTCCTACAATTTCAGTTAGTTTTAATCCTGTACATTTTCATTTCACCATTCAAAGGCTATGTGTCCAGGACAGCACAATTGAGGTGGCAAGTGACTCACTTTCTTCGCTTGCTCTCAGTGATGATACATTCGACCTCGTCCAACCTACAATTGGTGCATGGAGCTCCATGCTCAACCACATTACATCGAACCTTTCGAGCTCGACAACATTGGCAAGCTTTCGAGGCTCGACGTTTTACCGGACGAAAGTTTTGGCCTGAAGAGTTTCCTGCGGTTGTAGAAGATCTCTTTTGCCCAGCAGAGGCGGTAGCGGTAGCAGTGGCGTCAGAGACCGCAACATCTTCTGATGCAGTGGAAACAATAGTGGAGGATTCCTTGACAGCCATAACTAAAGAATTTAGGCGTGATATTGCTGGTAGACTCCTTGCAAGCGTTCAATTACTGTCATAAAGGCGCAGCAGCAGCAAGCATGAAGAAAGGCGAAGGAGAACCGGTGGGGCGAAAGGGAAATCTGGGGAAGGACGGGTATGTATACATCAGACGACGGGGGACGGGCGAACGGAATAGTTAGAGGCAGCTGCTAAGAGGACTTCACTACAGCTGATGCACATAAATGGGAAAAGCATGAGCAGGCAAGAATCTTACGTATCCGTGATGTACGCACCTCTTTGGACTAGCTGCTACACGAGGCATTTCTGGGTATCCACCGTAACCCTCCCAGGAAGGAAGCGACAATCAATCAATCAATTGAGGCTTGGTGACCCGCCATGCCCAGACTTGGTTCTACAGCAGCTCTTGCCCTCCTCTTCTTGAGGTTTATTATCCCTTTGTACATGCATACATACATACATACACACATACATAGATTCTGACCCATGTTTGTTACACCCTCCTACTTCTTCCGTCCGTATGTTTGTCTGTAGATTGTGTACGGTGTTCTCTCTAGTGGAACTCCCCAGGAACGGCACAGAAAACGTCTTTTGTGGGGCAAATGGTACGCTATGGCCCTGGACTAATCATCTATTGTCGCTGATCAACTCAGCATGTCAGCAACGGAGAGCTCTGCGAATCCAGAGCAGCTCTTCCATGTCACTCTCCCCTCTCCTCCATCACTCACCCAACAACGGACGTGCGTTGACTACCAACCTCAACACGAAAAATTGTAGGAAAAAAAACAAGGGTCTTCTTTGTTTGATGACGGATGGGCAATGAAGCAAGCTGCCTTAGTCGCGCATGCATGTGATTGCAGCTTGACTTTCCCATCCTACCTAATTTGGAGCGAGCGAGGAGGAGGGAGGGAAGAGAAGAGATCGCGTGCCCCTCCTCATCTTCCTTCTCCCCCTTCCCTTCTCTCTACTTCCTCGTTCTATTACTCCCCCACAAAGGGGCAAAGGGAACCGCTTCAAGTGTCCATTAGCAACTCGCTTTACCGAGAGTGCCAAGTTTGCCTTATGCAGAACTGCGAGCCGCTTGAAAGCGCTCGTGAGCACCCAACCCAAGCATGAGTTCATCATCCGTCTGGTAAGCGAAAGCCACTCAATTCCAACCATCGTGAGGTCTTGGAAGAGTGTTGGGATACGGTGCGTTTTGGTAGTCTCAACAACGGACTTACCTTCTCGTGACCAGGATCTTAGAATGGGCCCACCACGGCACCCCAGTCCAGCCCCTCCCCTCAAATCATTTAGTAAGCCTGTCCATCCAACATCCCCATACCTCAAAACTCTGAATGCTGGTGGTACATGCATAATACTGCTACTCGATCCTTTCCGTTAATTCCAGGAACTCGCTGCCAGGAGTCGCACAGCATGTATGTTCTTAAGAGTACCCTCCGTCTTGCGGCCAGCGCGTCTATCTATGGCTACGGTCGAACGGAAAAAAGGCCGGCATAGGTCTCTGCTAATCTTCGGCTTTCCCCACCTCCCCCGCCCGACATGTCCGACGCCCCAATGAGGCGTTCCGGATTTCTCACTGCTCATGAATAATCCGCTTAAACGCTTTTCCGGGATCTTCGCTTCCAAAACTAGGCTGAAGAAAACTAAGACACCCTTGGCATTAGCCGCACAGAAGGAAGCTGATGCGAGAAAATGAAATGGCCCGAAACCTGGTCTGGAAAAAAACGAGCTCCAGTGACACACCCAGCGTGTATCGTGAGAAAGAAACAGGAGGAATAGAGCAAAAGAAATGAATAAAGTCTTTACTATCAAGTATTGTGCTCCCGTGTCTTGGAGACTCAAGACTCGGTAACAAATAGCACGAATTTCCGGTCGTTGCGTATGAGTTACTCCCTCCTCGTTAGAATTCTCCACGACAGTAAACCAGGTTTTAGCGGTCTCGCTTGATCAGCCAAGAAAACACTGCTTGCAGACCGCTATACATATGTATGTGTATGGTATCTCGGTCTTGGGGATCCTTGAAGAATATCACCAAGATGGATTTCACTAGCCTCATTTGCCGTCAGGGTTTAATCCCTTCTGTCCGACTTACTCCGCCGCAAAATCCATGTTTCGATTCGGTCAGTTATTGTGTTAGGAGTGTGGGCATCTTTGCCCTGTCAGGTAGACACAAGTTTTGTGCACAAGGTACGAGAGATAACAGTTTCTCTAATCCTTAGCTATCTTGATTGTTTCGCGCTTTGTTTGTAGAAAGCCCCGGCCTCCGATAAGCTTCCAGGTTTATATGTACGCAAGCACTGCACCGCAATTTCAGCTGTAAGGATCCATTATCTATCGTTAGATCTGTGGAGCGTACACTGCATGAACATCTCCAGTACTGATAAAGGTGTTTCCAATAAATAGTTGCGTATCAACCATCCCTGATGCACTCTTCTAAAAATTCGACCTTCAAAAAATGCGTTATTTTATTTCCGGCTCGACGTTCCATTTGAGTTTGCTGCATAAGCCTGCATAAAATGGTGGATCAGGCTCCAGTGAGCCCCCTCGTGAGATATTGCACATCAATCATCAACCCATTTCACTAGCGTCTACTCCACACGACCGACCCCAACCTTTCAAACGCCTTCTTTCTTGTCGCCGGCGTTATGCATGCATAGTTATGTCTTTGGTCCGGGTCAAAGGCCAACAAGGGTCCTTGGAGTGTCATTAAATGTCTGCGTGTCGTGTCTTTAGACAAATTCGGGACAAATAGGAATATATTCTCCAAAGATGCATCAAATATGGCTCGTCGGCTGCTTGGATTGGAGAGAAACCCAGGGAATAACGAGAGGACTGATTCAAATGCTTGGTTACCTCCGGAGCCTGGTCACAGGTATCGAGTGTTTTACTTTCCGCTTCTTCCCGTTTAGTTAGGGTCCCAACTCAAAACACCGCTTGATTTAGTAGTCTACTCGTATTGCCGTTTTGAAGTCGCGTTGCCTAAATAAGAAACTTCCTATTCCTTGACCAAGAAGCTTCAAACCAGCCCAAACCCAAGAGCTTAACATAAGGAATACCAGAAAATAGTGGTATCTTATTCTGGACCGGTTGAGGGTTCTATGGGAGAAGGAGGAGTGCTGAAAGAACACCAAAAAGATGCCAAGCGAGGTGCTGAGGCTGCCTCCAACCAATAGAAATGGCTCTCTCACTAGAACTTGCTTGCTTAGGCAAAGCAACTTCAAAACGGCGACATGGGTAAAAAGTCTTAAACAAACGGAAGATTTAAGTTTCTATAAAAGATCCGCACGAGATGAGAAAACTAGACTACGACGGAAAAGATCTTTTCCGGAATAAGTGGGTTAGGGTTTTCTCCATGGCTCAACTCAGACAGGCATATCAACGTTAAAAGTAACGGCGGTTTTAAATTGTACCAAACCCAGTAATTGAGCAGCGGGCGTCAACCCTGAACCGTATCGAGGGAACGTAGGCGGTTGCGGATATATCGGCGGCACATATTATCACTCGGAGACATTGCATAAGAGAGCAAACATTGCAAGCCATGTGTGTAACAAGTTCAGCAAATAGATATCGAGCGCATCAGATCTTCCACGTTCGGGCGATATCGCTACATCCCAGTCAGTGTGGTCCACGAGGCATGGCCGCTCGAGGCATGTGTGGCTGCTCGCCTCGAGCCGCTCGAGCATTCAAGTTAAATCATAAGTTGATTGTTGTTTGGACAATTGGTGGGAAGCAAATAGCTATAGATTTCCTGGGTTAGCTAGAATGGCCCGAGATTATATGTCAGTCCCGGCTACTAGTGTTCCTTCAGAGCAGCTATTTTCTCGAGCGGCCTCGAGCCAACTCGAGGCAGTCCTCCATGTGCTCGAGCTGCTCGAGGCAGGTCCTCAAATGTACGAGCGGCCTCGAGGCATACCCATCCGCTCGCCTCGAGGCGCCTCGTGGACCACACTAATCCCAGTACTTAGCTGCGCCGGCAAAGTCCGATAAGTACTGAGTGAGGTATAACTACGGATTGGACATCCTATCTGCTTCATCTTACGCAGTCAGCACCCTTCGGATTGAATTTCACGACTGCGAACCGCGATAGAGCTCTTGACCCCGAAAAAAGCATTGAGTGGTCACTTGCCAAAAAGAAATAAAACATCAAACACTATATAGCGCACCGACGCTCCTCCGTGCATACGCCTCGGGGTAATGGAGACCGAGGAACGAAGCAGCGAGTGATATCGTATGATTGTTCACAGAACGGTGTAGTGAGATGTTCCATATCCTTGGTTGATTCCTTGGGGCTACGAGGCTACGTGCCTCTTAGGCACGCTGAAAAAAAAGCGGGGGCTCTTCCGGCCATAAGGTGGGTGAGTGGGTGAGACTCAGGGGAAAGAGTAGAACCAACACTTTAGGCTACGGTAAAGCTCCAGGGAATCGCTAATACCAAGCATCACTCGCCAAAGAACCTAGATTGTTGAAAATTAGCAATACTACCGTCATAATTGATGATGCAGCAGATGAAATTGAACATTTATATGCATCACCATTTATCACTCAGTTTTTTCTGAGTTACCTACTATTGGTTTCACCGAAACGTCTCGCTCTAGATCTCCAAGCCCGCTTTTAATGATTATGAAAAATTTAGTGTCATTCACGAGACGGCTAGCTACCTAGAGACACTTAGTGTCCGCGGGCCCTCTACCTCATACTGTTTCGAGGTCTTGGACGAGCTCGTTTCGGGGCTACGCTAACCGCTGGGAATGCACGTACTATCGGGGCATATAGTTTAACGTACTTCATAACGCCCTCTTACATCCTCGTCATTCCAATTACCCCCTATTGGAGTCTGCCAGGAATATTGCAGACCAATACCGCCACAAATTGGGCCAATCGCTAAAGCATGAGAAACATAATATAATGATTTTCCTGGCGCTTTCTTCATTAGCCTCAAGCTTGAGTTGATGTCTTTTAAAGCACCTTTGGCTAGATCTTCTGTATACTCGTCGTTAACCAAGATGAGTAGTGCTCTAATTAGCAAAAAAGTTACATGTAACATACAACATCTATAGGTTTATCGTTTGCAATTGCTATACCGCGATTAAACTACGTCAGACACCTGTGGTGACGATGTATATTGTTTCGAGCTCTAGTTCTATCTGGCTCTATAGCTACACGTAGCTATTATTCACAAGACCAGCACAACCTCCCAAACCCTTGATGCCTAGTTTATGTTGGCCTCGGACCCACTCCTCGTTGAAGAACCTAGAAACTAGCCTTCAGATTCTCATCAATAAGCATATATTTGGCCGGCCTAAGAGCATGAGGCACTGCTGTTCTTTTGTCTAGGTGGACCCATAGACATAGTACTGCATATACAGTACTGCATATTTTCTTGTGTTAGCCCTAATCTACACATGAATGTGCATGTATCTGCCACTCGTGACCTGCAAACACTTACTGTAGGATAATATGAAGGGGGCCGCGTGGTATCTCTTCTAGACGTCCTAAACAAGCCACTACGTTCACTGGAGTAGATCTTAGCGAGAGAGACCTCGCCCGTCCCATTTAAACGAGACTTCGTTTCTCCCTATGGCTAATCCCTGACTACATTTGCTGTTAACGATGTATTGGGTGTTCAATCTAGGAATCTAGGAATCTAGGATCACATATATTGTGTTCAAAGGATCTCTCTAGGCCTTGCAAATCCTAGATCAAACCAACGTAATTGCGTATCGCTTAATCTTCATTTGGAGTTTACACTATATAATTAGTCTCACTAGTGTGCACTGGTAGGGAAAGTGACAAAGCCTTGCAGAACATGATTTTCGCAGATCTCACTATTTTCTTATGCTACTTCGAATTCCTGGCCTCGATTGATGACTGCGGTTGCTTTTGGAGCTCTAGGATTCGAAACTGGGTGCACAGCTGGAGGAACCTTTCGCCGGAACACCTGGTCGGGTTCACCCATCCAAACGATATATTGCACCCTCATCATCATTGAAATTTGAGCTTAACCGAACACAGTCTTTTAGGTTTACTTCTCGAGATTCTATACTTCTTTCGACAAAAAGAAGCACCAAATGTCACTCGGTCGATCGTGTAACAACTAATTATAGTTTATCAAGATCTTATCGTTTACTTACGCTTTACCAGAAAGAGTGCCATAGCCTCCTTCTAAATATACAGAGAGAATCCAATTGAAGGCCTCTATTACTTAAAATAACGTCACCTTTAAGCGCAGGTCTTAGCCTTACCTATGGTTGTTACTGTTAAAAAATACTTGTTAACTAACGATTAAACCCCAAACAACAGCTAAGTTGGTACCCTCTGACGACCTAAGTCCAGGGCAACAAACCTGTCAGCCAAATATTAGGCATGTTCCTTTGAAGCCCTAGATTCGTTTTCACAGCCTGGATACCCCCACATGCCACGGCAAATACCGACGTCACAATATCCAATTTTAGCCACTGTGGCTGTTGCTTGCAGCACGTATGTATCTTCGTGTTTCAAGATTCCTTCTAGAAAAGCAATGATTGTTAAACGAGATCCATACTAATACCAATAGAGCCCCAGCATATGTGGTACAAATTTAAAGTATTAGATCATAAATTTTTGACTCACTCGGGGAATTCCCGGAAAAGCAAACCAGTGGCGGCCCCGTCCGTACCTGCAGCTGTATGAGGGCATCATGCAAAAAAAAAAAATTGCTTGTTTAGCGCCTATGCCAGATCAGGGAGAGACGAAACTACAGTGCCTAGAAGCACGGGATTAATCCGGATCGTTCCAACTCGTGATTTGATGTTTTATGTAGTTTCGGAGGAGCTTTGTGGGGGGATTTCGCGACGATATCGGCGACTTCCGTTTTCAGGTATGTGTATCTGCTCTAGAAACTGTTACTGGGTAAGTTCTCGTTAGACGCGAAAAATTCAAGTTATATATACTCACAACAGGCATAAAAAACCCGAAAATGCTAATGGGAGCCAACCAACCAAGTCGTATACGTGCTGAATTGTAGCGAATTAAGGGTTATTGCTAGTAAAAGTCATTCTTGGGTTCTTTGTGTCTGTTGCAAGTACTTGTAGTATGCACATGAGAGTAGTTGGTAAATATCAGCGGTTCGTTTGGTGGACAATCCACCCGCCCAATTGCTCGAGAACTAGGTTCTCTCGAGTGAGGTTTTCATAATTAGATCTAGTCACAGTGGGTCACTCGCCCCAGCTATTCTCCACTATTCGTGACTTCTCCATGAAACACAGAGTCAGAATAAATCTCTATATCTATGGCAATTGACGTATTGGCGAAGCATACTCTTCCTAAATATATGATGTCATCTAATTACGTACCTGGCTGGGGATCTACACTTTAAGAAACACAACAAATCTCGGCAAGCAAGGGGCTCCATGTCCGCTAAAACAGGCAAAGATAAGAATGTCTAAGAAACGCCACGATTTAACCGTAAGCGAGCCTGGCCCGGGAGACCGAGGACGCGAAAAAAACAACAGGGTTATAAACTTTGTGATCAAGCCAATACAAATAAACTGCTGTGTGTACATCGGAAACTCAATCATTACAAGTACTTCAAAAAATTAAATGAAACGTATTACATAAAGTCATACAAATACAACGACCATTCAAAGCAAACGAAAACCCCATAAAAACAAAAACAAAAAAATCACCAGCGCTAAGCGATCGCGAACTCCTCGAACTACCATATACCCTCGAATTTCCATCACGAACATGGACTATTCGTGATAGGATGATTTAATGATCCGTGCAGTTGTCTAGTACATGGCAACAGCAACTACGATGGCCACGACCCCGACACCTGCAAGGCTCCCCATACCGGTGATAGTTGATGAGTGACCAGGTGAGTTTGATGTGGAGTTTGAATCTGAATGTGTTGATTAGCACTTGCCTTACGTTATCGGCGCACTATTTGAACATACTGCCATCACTGTTACTGCCAACTCTATTCTTTTTGGGAGCCGGGTCACGAGCTACAAGAGCAGGGCCTTGATCGCGCTCGACGACGTGAGCGAAACTAGGTATTGCAAGGAGAGCGACAAGAATAAGGAGGAAGGCAGTGAGTGTGAAGGTCTTCATTTTCGCGTGGTTTGTAGGCGTTTGTTTGAGGATGTAAGAGGCTATTCTTGTGTAGCTCGATTGAAGTTCTTGTGCAGCAGGCTGTTATTTGATGTCCAGAGTGAGGGGAATCAAGCTTATATGGTGTCCTAGGAGCGAAGATGTGGTGAGCCGTTACAGGCGGCCTTGGCCACCGCCTTCCCCACTCACAGCCACAGCCCTATGGGGTGGGTGCTTAATTCTATTGGGGTCGTGCCATGCTCAGGACCAATTCCTTCCTCGTGCAGCTTCTTTTTAGGACACCAAGGCTCATTTTCTGGCATAGTGTTGGGCATTGTTCTCAAAAACGGCAGGGGTTATCCCAGCAAATTAACGACACCACTCACGCCTTTAGCTGTTCTGATCTTGCTGGTATTGCCAAGGCGGATATCTATTTCCCTGTTCCTAAGATTCAAGCTTATCATGCATAAACCACGCCCTGACGTGCCAATTAGCGAACCTTAAACAGGGGCGACTCTGAATACGAGTTTAAAGACATAAACAGGTTTGACCTCATGAGCATGGCTGGATAGGTAGAGTACTGCTGGCACGAAGAAAGGGATTCCAAGTGGTGGTGAGCCAAGACTCGAAAACCTCTTCCATTTACATGCAAATCAATACCTTGGCGCACTGCCACTAGGAATTACTTTGCCCCGTACCCACAGTGCAGCACGAGCTTGAACAAATGCGATTTCACGAAGATATGCCTCTCGTAGGCGGTGCTGACTTGCGTAGATCCTGTTAATCATTTTGAATAATTCGATGTCATCTCTTGCCATCATCGCATTTGGAAACATCTTGGCAATCGACCGTTATATCCGAATTCCCCTGCCGTCCCTATATGCGCGTCGCTAAACTGGTAAATACCCCGGATGCGTATCGGTACCAGCATCTATTTCATATGTTTGTCTACTTGTCATTAGCTTATCGTAAGTTAGTGGTTGCAATTTTGCCCTAGGGATCGTAGCCTAAATTTTGGGAGCTGAAATGTATGTTGTAATATTTTAGTACGATGCTGGACAACCAAAACGTGGTATGGTATGAGCGAACACGTCTATTCAAGCGTACCGTACTTCCAACCAAACCAAACTTTACATCTACCAATCTGACATCATGATTACTTGAAAAAGCCACAGTTCTGGGCATTTTTAGCACCCAATATCTTGGGTAGGGAAGATTCGAATCCCTGGGATAAACTCTACTGGGAGGCTGGATATTCAATGCTGAAAATAGCGATGTGATCTGTATGAGTATTTCAGTTCTATATCTTTTCAGCTCACATAACTGCATTCCAATCCATGTGGAGTTCGAGCTAATCACACCGACTCGGATAAGGATGGCCATGCATACGGGCAAGGAGTTAAGCTTCGGAGAACGTCCGTCATTCAACCTCACAGCACTTCCATGCACATGGGCAAGGAGTTAAGCTTCGGGGAACGTCCGTCATTCAGCCTCACAGCACTTCCATGCACATGGAAAAGGAGAGTCTGAAGTTCAATTTCCTGTCTTGGCTAAGCTAATGTAAAAAAAAACATATAAATTAGGGCTGATCAAACTGCGCTTTCCGAGTGCCTATGATTAATTTCGGCACCCTGAGTGGCCGGGTGGCCGAGTGGCCGAGAATCTGAGAGACCGAGTGGCCGAAACGATTTGCGATCGGAGTGACAACTCGTGATGCGTTATTAGTAAACGTGGAATGCTCTCATCCTAGTTTTGCAACAATCTATCACCTTACATAATCCTATGAGTTAAGTGGCGGATTGACAAGGGAAATAGATCCCGGACCCAGTTGCGTGTTGGATGTCAATACCACAGCTGCAGGTTATATAACTGAGCCGTAATACTCGTGATGCAATCGGGTATTCAATGATACAGGGATTCTAATGAAGGGGACGCCCTATTGGGCGAGCAAGACTCAAGGCGGTGATGTATAGCACCGCCACTTCGTTGATCAAGCCATTTATGGAGGTTTTCGAACCGTCTATACCGCTTCTCACCATATTCGCCCCATATCTTGATTGGCTCAAATCCTTGTATCATTGAATACCCGATTGCATCACGAGTACGGAGGTAGCTATAGGGTAAAGCCTGATGACAAGTGGTCATGGCAGCGCAACTCTTTCTGGGGGACTCAAGCTCGTTTGAATCTCACACCTTTACCTATGGACTTAGCCAAGTGTTCAATACGTAGCATTCTTGGCTCTCTACCATCTTATCAGCCTCCCTAGGGAGCTGTAGAGAGGGTGAAAAAAAATTGACAACTCTTACTCGCACTCCCACCTGTCGCCGTCATACAATCAGAATTGCTGGATATATCAGCATGGATCGTGTAGTTAATATCAATGGGTGATGTGTGTATATGTATATAGAGCTACATGTATAAGTAGAGTAGAGAAATCCAAGGGGTTGCAGCATTGTCACATCATACTCGCATATTTAGCGTCAAGGTTTAGTGCGTTTTCTTTATTGGAAAGAATTCCATTTTCGATGATCATCGGAAAGATGTGAAAAAAACCAATTACTATGATTTCAATGGGTTGGCGTATGTTCAGGTTGCAATTGGATTTCAGGCTGGCGCTCGAGCGCCCGTCACTCCACAGAACAACCTTAAGCTTGTGTCAGCTGTTAACGCCTGCGGACGAATCTACTGGATCCTTTGAACCCCGTAACAAAATGCAACTACCCGTGTGGTCTGCTTTGAAGTAAGCAGATGTGTTCAAAGACGTGACAATTCGAGCTTGTACTATAATTTCTGGCGGTACTGGGGTTCGGAAAGTAAAACACCTAAGAACACTAGTGGCTGTGCAGCATGCCAATACCGTCTAGATCGCCATGCGCTCATTTTCACGCTGTCCAGTATTTATTTTTAGAATCAGCGCTGTACAGCATTAACTCAGGAAGAGCACTAGGAGAACTCAATGGTATGTGTATTACACAGTTATGCGTGGCTGTCCGCGGGGCGTTCAGCTCCAGATTTAATGAGCTGATGTAGATGGTGATTGAGTTGCATGTATGTAAACTAGCAGTTGGATATAACTTCGGGTAATGACGCGTTATAATGCATATGGCCCTTTGCTTCATGAGGAGTTTCGTAGTTAGATGGTAGCTTCGTACATAGATGTAGTAGTATATTTCCTTGAGACTTATTACTATTTGAACTTTAAAATTACTAGTTTAAGTTTTAGAACTTAAATTAGTTCCGAAACTAACATATATTGGTACATATTACAAAAGTAGAAATAGTACAAATCATATGCCAATATCAGTGGCCCAACGGACGACTTCAAGACTTTTCTACGCGCATGCTTGCCTGTAAGTGAGGCTTTGGGATGGCGTAGGGGCATGGCGGCGGCGCTGTGCCTAAAGCTTTTCGATCGACATGTTCTCTGCTGGTTCGCCTTAGGAAGTTCCGATGAACCATTCCGAGGGTAAGAGAGATAGATGCTCGCATGCGCAACATCCCGGTCATCGAACTTCACATTGTCTTCTAGTCGCATAGCTATGACTATCACCTGGGTTAGCCATAATCATATAGACGAATTGCAGCTTAAGTCTTGTGTTTGTTTGAGGATCGGTGCTGGCTATAATTATATGATCATACCACTTTCGCGAATATGGGACACGTTGTCGATCTTAATGGTGCCATAGTCATGAGTGAGACGAGTAACTAGAGAAATTTCCGTACTAGTGAGATGCGAACTGCGCTTCGGCGCTTCAGCAATTACTTCGAGACAAGGCGTTAGCAGTAACATCACTTTTGGTGATGCTCAAATGAAACGTTAGGACAGTATATGTATATAAAGTGCAAAATAGTTATAGTATGGGATAACTGGTAGGACCTAAGCGGCAATCGCCTATAATATTGTAGCTATAACTTCCAGTAATCCCGTTGGCGAATGAGTTATCGCGGGGTAGCTTGAACTGTGAATCTCAGGAGGGCGCTCGTAAACCGATGATGTTTCTGATCGAATGAACTGGGCCTGCATATATACGAAACAATGCTGAGTGGATATGCAGACCTAGTCCATTCTAAAAGCATCGGCGTTTTATAAGTAGTTTTGCCTATGCATATACACATCTCATTATACTTCGTTAACGTTTCACCAAATTTAAAGGTATGAGCTATATGTTCAAGAATCAAATAAGTCGGATTTTCATAATCCCAAGAATGCAGGTGGTCCTGGGCAGTAAACATTATAAGTAATCCATTTTCGGAAATTCGAAGAAATAGGGGAGTTCTAGAAGGTCTCACATTTAATCTTGATGTGAGTTAATGCGAGATCTGCTCTTTAATACGATTGGTAGCTATAGATCTAGGCGGAAAGATGCAGTTGAAAAAATAATTATGTTGGCTACATATGCGTCGTCAGCGGCAATCAGCGAGCGTATTAGCCGTTTTTGAGCATGCCCACCCCAGAAAGGGGAAATATGCCTTACAAAAGAACAGTACGTCCACTGAGCATTGTATCAAAACCGTCTGCATACAAGAATAAACAAAATGGTAAAATCTCTGGAAACGTCGACAGTTGTTCCGGCACACTCCATTCATGTTGCATGTAAAAACCAGCTGAAAGGATTTATGCTAGCGCCAAGTATGTACAACACATTCTGAGAGTTCAAGTTCGTAGAAGGGACATTCCCCAAGTTACGTCACCGGTCGGAGCTGTTCAAAACGTTCATCTCTATGAATCAGATGTTTCGGTCGTGATTGACATATGCATGCATGTATACTATAACAATTCGTAGTATAGCTTATTGAGGCGTACCGTGTGAAACATTTAGAAATGCTTATGAAAGTACCTGTACATGATACCTAATTTCTGTACTTTGTCGATGAAGTAATCAGGTTCAGATGAACGGTTGAGGTTTATGGTGGTGGAGATTTATACGAAGTAGTACATCAAATCAACCAAAGCTTCTGCTGCACCTAGCAGATGGGACTCAAGTTGGTAGGTCTTGCCTCCTGATTGTCTGATTAGTACCATCGTTTAAGGGGTATTCACTTCTTGGTAGTATCGCCGGTAATGTTTACCTGCATTAAGTGCTGTCTGAGCGAAGTGGGTGATTCTGACCGTGGCATCTAGATATGCTGCCAGCCTTAAGGGATTGATCGGATGTTTCTATCGAGGATGGATATACGTACAGGTGGCTACTCCAGTTTTTCAAGATTGGATGAGACAGCCTTGCATGATTCAAATTTCTGTACACCTCGTTATCTTGCGTTTCAACAGCTATCCGATATCGTGGTCGTGATGCGGTGTTGCAGATTCCAAACCATACCTGCATATGTAAATACCTGCAGTGACTAATCTCATTGGACTAGGAAATTAACAACGTTGGTATAGCCTAAGCAGATAACGAACGAAGGGTATAGTAATGGTATTAAGTCGGGACGGAGGTAAGGGTGATCCAAGTGATACCTATAGATCAGCGATCATGATGCCTTTGTTTTGGGAGGGCTGCAGGTGCGCATGTAGACTAGCTAGAGTTCATGCACTCCATAATTTAGGCGAGTGATGCCCCGTGACCATTCGATTTATCTTATCAGCCACCGCGTATGGCTTTAGATAGCTAATGGTCAGTTCGTGGAGAATTTTTTTTGACAGATAAGTAAAATACTCATACTTTCTTGCTTGAATGTCTTTAGATGTAGTTATTTTAGGCAGCGTGAAGTTTAGTCTGCTGTACCACGATCATGGATTCTCGCTCGAATACGCCGTCTCAAGTAGGTCATGTTATTGTTTCGTGCATTTACTTGGGCTGCCACCTTATCGGTTTCCCTGTGCGCCCCTTCCACTTCCTTCCCTCTTCTTTTGCTGTTACAGATAGCTCCGGTGCGTCTCGATCTTCATCCCGCTCCGACAAGTCATGCAGCCATGCGCACAGAGCCGTTGTCAAATAATACCCCTTTGGTCGTGATAGTATCATAGTTTAGTGTTACCTATACATTTGAATAAAGAAATAAACGCGATACAGTCGATTTGCTTGCCCGCTTGACACAATACCACGATCGAAATACAGCTGATCTGTTCCCCTCGCACGTAAAACCATTCAATCGCCATGCACTACGTGGTGGTAAAGTTTTAATCACTTGCTCTCAGCTTACATGTCTGGCTTCCATCTCACATGACACCATTCCCAAGTTCAGCCGGGCTGGAAACATACTCCGACTTACATCCATCTAGTTCAAATGAGCAATACCCGGCGGGACCAAACGAGCCACGAAGTACTATTGATTTTGACAAATGTGCGTGCCACATCTCAGGTCGTCCGAGATTTGATTTTGGGATATCTATTTCGATTCCATGGCTATCGATATATTCGCGAACTCTAAGGTCTTATACGTATACGTAAATATCATTTTCGCAAAATCAGAAAACTTGATAAATTGAGAGCTACATTTGTGAGCCCATATGAAGCTGATATAGGTGATCAGCCCAAATATCCTGATACAACCAACGTTTGAGTTATAGGATTGCTTGCCTGAAGGTCAACCGGTGCAGAGTAATTACTTCCTAGTGGGTAAACTAGGAAAATCCAGTAGGCAAGAATCATGCTGAATCATCGCTATATACGTATTATCTTCATTAGATATAACCCACTCCGCTAATGTGAAGCGTGACCAAGATTTTCTCAAGCTCTCCTCTTCTCGCGCTGCACTCTTCTCAGTGATTAAGACTGTGTACTTTTCCTTATCGTTAGCGATAGTAACGCACCTTCCACTTTCGGTATTCAAGTAATGTCGATCTTAACGCGATGGCACATATAGGCATGTTGTTATTTTGGGTAACTTTGGTTGTTCTAGCTACTGATTCAAAAAGCGAGATCACAAAACGAGGATTGAGAAGTGACTTCCTAGTTGAGTCCAGCCCTGTATTACCGCGAAATGCTATTGGATGCTTTAACGCCTCTGAACATCAAGCGGGTGTCGATCAGGCTTCTATCCCCAGAGTCTGATCTTTGATTCAAAAGCCAGAAGCAGAGCATCTTAGTGGTGGCAAACCAAAGCTTAATACGTGACACAGTTTTCCCTTGACGTCGATTACAACTGCGACGTGTAGTAGGTTGTCACGGAACGACCATCAGGCATAGTTTTCGATCACAGGTTATCACTCATTCGGGGAATCGCGGTTGGCTCGTCTTGCATCCCCTAAGCTCCACTCGCACCAAAAACCCAGAGTCTCTAACAATTGTTTCGTGCCGCTCTACGGGGTCTCCCATGGCCCAGTGTACGGCAACTTACGATGCAGGCACAGAAATTCACACGTGGAAACGGACCCGAGGCCCGCGGGTGGATTTCTAGGACAATCGAGGAGGCCGAGGCTATGTGATATATACTCCTCAGGCTCGGGTTAAATCATAGATAGTCATGCCACGTAATGCCTGCTAACACTCAGTTGTTTGAGGTTTTTTGTGTTATAGGTCAGCTAAACGCTCAACAATGGACACATACAAGTAGTGCAGCGAAAACCTAGGCCTGGTGGTATATGACTGTGCATGTGCATGTCGTACACATTGAGGTAACTGTGTGTATATATGTACCTGCGGTTTGTCGTTGCCAATACATCCATGTATGCAATACCGTTATTAATCATTTGTCTTTCGGTGGTATAACGTCACTACGATTATATTTTCTGCTCCCCCCTTTTACGATTTACCAAACACCAGACAGGTAAATCCCTAGTGTTTGCTGGTTCCGCCAATATCGCGATCAGGAAACACGGTGTGCCTTGTCGGTCGTATTTCAAATTCATCATAGAAGGGTAGCCGATTCCGACAACAGGATTGCTCACATGTCTTTCCATGCTGCTTTACGATTCAATATGGCTAGACAGACAATCCCTTCTATCGCGCGAGGCCCGAGGCTGCTTCCCCCTTGTAGTTCACAGAGGAATAGATGCCAAATTCTCCGGTGCCTGAATACTTCTCAAAGAAACAAAAAAAAAAAAATCTATTCAATGGGACCCACTGCACCCCTAGGATAAGTACTACGAGGCCGGGTGTGGGAATGATCTCTATGTCATGTCGCTGGGACCAGCTAATTTCCAGGACAGTTGAAAAGCTTGCACATTATAGTTATTAAATTAAGACAATTGATTGTGTGTTCATCTGCGATCCTGCCCCATAGAGGTAATTACCTCCCGTGCGCAATAAACTTGTTTCAAAAAAACCAGTAGCGCTGGTCTTGAATTCAAGCAAACCATCACACCCTCACATATAGAACGCCATTGATATTAATATCACAACGATTACTAAAGTGGGCTAGCTTAGCTAGCTAGCTAGCTACTCGGAAAAAGCTGTATATATATGCTCAAACTTTTTTTCACAGCTATGTTATGTAGCCACTTTAAAAAAAAAAATTGAATGCATATGCACGGCAGTTCCTTCCCAGCAGCCCCCCGATGAGCTGAGAACAATAAGATACCCAGGTTACCGCAACCGACTTCTCCGGTACCGGTCGATAAGGGGGGTTTATCCGACTTGAACAGGCAAAACTCCATATGTATGAGCGTTTCTCGCTTGGGATACCACATTGCGGCATATTATGCACATATGCACATATGCACCTCGCGATAGCTAGAGCCTTGTTTTTTGCAAATCTCCTTATCCACTGACGATCATATCACCTGTTTAACTGCGGAGCCTTTTTTTTTCTTTCTCAATCGATGGAGTGATCTGAACCCCTTCAAATTGGGAGTGGGGAGGGGGGGGCCGCTGAAAACCGAGTAGCTACGTATTTCATAATTTGTATATATGGCCTGTTTACTCATCCTCGTTATATTCGATGACCCCATACCATGCTATTGAATTCAAGAATTTATTTATCATTCTCCCATAATCGCGATCGTAATTCTAGAACCCCCCGGGTGCCCAAATCTATAGTACATTTAAATTTCTAATGATAAAAAGAAAAAGAAGAAAAAGAAAAAGAAACCATTTCTACCCAGCCCAAACAAATGAAAAATACAGTGGAGCATACGTATATCGGTCAGTGAACGCCAAGCCTATACCACAAAAAAACCCCCAAATCTATCTATCGTTTCCATCTAGTTTTTTCTTTAGTAAAATAAAAAAAATAAAAAAAATAAACAGCCATATACTCTAAATCTATCTGTTCAGCGGGTTCTCAATCTCCTCTTTTGGTGTAGCGATGGGTGTGGGTGGTAGTTCCGCATCGAACTCGTCGGTGTCCCTGCCAGCCGCCAAACTCTTCCTCGGAATCTCGTCGCCTCCGGCCAACTCGGCCACTACTCTGCTCCACATCCTCCTGGCGTACTTCTCGCTGTCGTGTTTCAACAACCAGTCTTCTCGCGGCATCCTGATGCTCTCGGGGTTTTGGCGGACTTTCGACCAATCGGCGTTGTGCCATTTGTCTCGGAGCGCCTCGCCAGTCTTCTGAGCGGCCTTCACGCGTTCGTATCTGAGGCGTTCGTAAGTTCGTAGTGCTGTTGGTACCTTCGCAGCAGTTGGGATGCTGCTATCTTGGTGGGCGAGGGAGAGGCAGGTCGCAAGCACTGCACCATCCTCAATTGCCTGGGAGCAGCCTTGTACTGAGGTAGGAAGAAATGGGTGTGCTGCGTCACCGATCAGACATGTGAGGCCGTTGGCTGTGACCCATGTAGGCAGCGGATCTCGGTATACCAGTTTCCAATCGACGCAGGAAGGAGTTTTTGAAACCTATATTCCATTGTGTTAGACCCTCAATCCAATGACATGAAGAAAATCCGGATACGCCAGAGGGGGGGGGGGCTTACGATTGCTCGACATTTGGGGTCCCAGCCCTCCAAAATCTTCAGTACATCGCTCACTCGCCCTGGATTCGACCAAGTATCCTCGATATCCGTGTCGTCCTGCAAAAAAAATCCCCCCCATTAGCGCCAAATCCCAGCAGAAATTTATAGAGAAAAAAAAAACTTACCTTGTGAGTACAGACCCATGAGATCTCTTTTCCACCTTTGCAGCTCGCAACCAATAAATGGACGTCCTGGCCTAGCCAACCGGTGTGCGTATCTCCATTCTCCACAAACTCTCTGGTCAGAGGATCCGTAGATATACCGTTCTCCTCTGCATTGAACCATGCTCGATAGACGGCATACCCGCTGCTTTTTGGCTTATCGTCGAACCCCAGGACCAGCTCGCGTGCTCTGCTCCGGACGCCGTCCGCGCCCACTACGACGTCGCCCCGGAAGATCTCACCAGACTCCGTCTCGACCCACGCTTTCCCGGAGGCTGGATCCTCCCTATATGCGGTTACTCGCTGTCCCATTTTAAACGAAACGCCGAGCGACTGAGCGTATTGGTAGAAGACCCTATGGATGTCCGCCCTGTGGCCGTTGTACATTGGCTTTTCGCGGTTGTAAGGCATCGCTGGCTGTTCGAAAACGAACTCGCCCTTGTGGGTCTGGATTTTAAAGCTCTTATGCCGCATGCAAATGGGCCGCAGCTTGTCCGCCACAAGCGACGAATCCCAGCGCGACAAGATCTGGCCTGCATTGGTGCCTATAGTAATAATAATAACAATAAGTTTTTCGAATTAGCATTCTGGAATTGGAAAAAAAACACACATACACACACATGGGGGAAGATGAGGCTTCTTGCTTACTTATGGATATAATATCGCCCAGTTGCTCCCAATTGGGTGTCTTTTCGAGGACGGTCACTTCGTGCCCTTTCAAGGTGCATTCGATAGCTGCTGTGAGTCCACCAAAGCCAGCGCCGACGATGACGACCTTGATCCCAGATTTGGGATATTCCGCTATCGGAGTTGCCATTGATTATGTGTTTGTTGTAGTTTGTATAATAATAGTATCGAAGAACGATGTTGGGGGGGAGTGGGAGTGGTTTTTTTTTTTTCCTTTATGGTATCGAAAATTGAGGGTAGTAGTAACTGGGCGGTTGGTCTTTATAAGGTTGTGTGGAAGTGAGGAAGGGGGAGAGTGTACTTTTTTTTTTTTTTTTTCCTTCCTTTCACTCTTTTTTATGCTGGAGTGTTATGCTGCATTGAATTTGTTGCAGTGATAAGAAAGAAGGGAAAAGCAAATTATATATAGACTAGCTCACAATATGGAAAAAACGGCTCGCCGATGTACATAGAATAGCTGTTGGCAAGTGGGGAAATTTCATATATTGAAACCAGCTCGACCAGTTGCCACGCGCATGTGAAAAAGCCCACACATCCCTGAGAATTGATTGACTGCAATAAAAGGATTCTATTGTCTAAGGTATGGTACAATGGAAAGGTTCCATAGCGTACCTTGGATGATCCTTCAGCGTGTAGGAGAGAGCAAATATCCTGTTGGCCATGGATTGGGGGGTGGGAGCACGTACCACAATTGCAATGCCCGTTTTGTTGCAGAATCATCAAGGAGCATCCATCTGCATGTGCAGCACGGAACGATCCGATTCAGTTAAAACCCTCCTGCATGCGACACACACATACCCCGGGCCGTTTCCTCGTTAGTGAAGGCATATAGTTCTCGGGGAATTCTTCTTGCGCAGGCGAAATCGCTTAGTTATTGGAAATTGTCTGAGGGGGGGGGAGTGAGTGATCGTGGTACGGTACAAATTGCGTGCGTTGAAGCGGGTGCTTGTGTAGCATGTCACTGCAAGCGTGAACGGGTTACTCGAACACTCGATGAGAGTACAGACCCGGTAAAATTTCAATCGCTTATTTTCCACAAAAAAAAATCACCTGTTCCGGGCGTCCTAATGTGGATATGCTGGTCACCATAGTAATTCTTGTTCTGAGCCTTTGAGCCTCACAGCGGTGGTGGTGGTGGATGGATGGATGGATGGGTGATGGATGGAGGTACTCGAGTGGTGATTGCGACACCTTTGGTTCTACAGACAAGTCCTCGGAATTGAAACGGCGAGATTGTTTACAGTTGACACGATGTGGGTTGATTGCAATGAAATCTTCTCGGGTTGCCTAATCTACTCTCCCTGACAATCTTACCCGTTTGACAATTTTGTTTCTAGAGAGATGAAATTTAAAGAGCAGCTTTTTTTTTCCCTTCCCCACAGGCTGAAGTGGAAGTGGGTTTTGGAATTCTGTTCGGACTGACGCAGGAAGTCCCTCCGAAGCACAAAAGAACGAACGAAAGAACAATTTGATACTGGAATATTAATTAAGCCGCGACAGGAGGGAGGGCTAGACTACCGTACGATCGAGAGTGTGTGTCGTCGAAAGCTCCTTGCACTTACTTTATCGGAATAGCGGCCGAATACATCAGGCATGCACGATACAGACCATACCCACCGTACATGCTGCTCGAATCTAGGATTATCGGGCCCTCGAGCTCTCTGGATGAATTTACTTTACCATTGAGAAAAGAAAGAAGAAGAAAAAAAAACCTACTCTTGAATCAAGTAGAGGGGTGTGGAGGTGAATACGGACAGGGTCTGGTCCTAAAGCACCATGACACGTCGGGTTCCCGGATTAGCGAACATCCTGCAAGTTACGCTCTACTGCACATACACCATCCATCAGACACCTCCATAACTCCCTCCACCAAGTGTGTCGTTGATCGTGCTAGGCTTTCTCTCTCGTAAAACCTCGTCATTTCGATACCTGCTGACTGACTGACTGACTGCTATTCAAACGGACAGTACGGGCGTTTAATTCCACCTTCGTCACGGGCCCTCTCCTCTCCTCTTCCACGCTGTTGCATGTTCCCATCCAAGTGGTGGAGAGCCGCGGGGAATCACAGCTCGCCATTTAAAGTTGACAGCCACACACACGTGGTCATATCTGAATTGCTGGAGAAGTCCCCCCCTCGTTGTTTGTTATTCCAACGATTGTTTTCACGGGGAAAGGGGTGGAGGGTGTAGGGTGGAAGGGAGGCGAGGGGAAATGATCAATTTCTAAATCTCTCTCTCGAGGTTCAGGGTACTAGCATACGCGCGCAACACCCCCCCAGGCCCATGACCTATAGTATTTGTCGCTCGCTGCCTGTGGACGAAAAGAAAAAAAAAAAAACTGGGTACATGAAAAAGTACAGCTCATGATATCGCATCACTGTAAACTATGGGGGAAAGTTTAGTCCAGACGACCCCCATTACGTAAACGGAGCATCCCACAAAGTCACTTTTGACTTTCCAGCGCTCCAGAGATCACGATGATAGCTTATCCGGGGTAGCCCGCGATGAAGTGTTTGAAATCCAGCAGCTTGGAGGAGGAAAGTTGTACTAGTACTAGAGGATTCTCACTAGCGAGAGAGCTCGCAATTGTGAAGGAGCTTGTAAAAAAAAAAAAAAAACCTCCTCATCACGGAAAAATAAATAAATAAATAGGTGTGAACGATATATACAATGTTTCTCGGTACCGTTTTTTGTTTTTCTTGCCGTCGAAACCAATACCTATGGCTATAGCTACACCGAAGCTACACCGAGGCTACACCGATGTAGTTCCCGTGGACTTACCGTACTTCGCGGCGGTTCCACTGAACTGATCCAGCTACTAATTATAAGATATCGATCTGATCTAAGATAATCCAAATACGGAATCCTCTTGTAACAAACTCCCTCTTCAGAGCCTATATGAGACAAACATAAGTAATTGCGTGCGCGCATAACCCATGTTTCACCGCCGATCGATATCAACTGGCTGCTTTTAGCTCTCTGTTCAATGTTAGCCAGGTAGCGTAGCCATGGTAGTCGTCGCTGCTTGCCGTGGCTTCACCGAACAAATAAATAAATAATATAATACGCTCAAAAGGGAGATGGCTCTCTATCGGCCCCGATCTAAAGACTATGTATGTAGTTGGGCTGCTGCTACCGACCGATGCGGAGCGTTGCTCTCGTTCAGGCTCAGGCTCAAGCTTGTGAGGCAGAAGATACAACGTATACTATAGCAGAGCACTTCGTCATCGGGATCTATGAGACGATCAAACGTTTGATCACACAAACTCCCGCCATCTATATAGATTCGATTTTGATTGTGATTTTTATTTTCTCTCTCTCTGATAAAACTGCTCCAGGGGTGTATATATAGATAGGGTTAACGTTGGAAATAAACTAGGTGCGTGCGTGCGTGCGTGCGTCCCTGACTACCCACATGCAGCACCGATATCTCGCTCTCTTTATTTATCCACCAGCTAGGGCTCGGTTCTACATCCGAATCGAACACGGTTTAACTGGGCCCACTTCATCTATAGAGATAACCGTTGCAATTTGCTGCCTAGCTAGCTAGCTAGGTAGCTACAGTCACGGTAGTCTAGATGGCTAGGGGAAGGAATGCGGTGTGATTCGGTATGCCGGCACCGGTTGAATTCCAACCTTGACAGAAAGAACATGAGTGTGAGTGATGGAGGCTGTCTGTCTGTCTGTCTGTGCGCGCAGAGGGAATCAGGACATTTCCGATCTACGGATTCTGGTCCCGGGATGGCATGTACGCCAGACGAATTAAACAGACAAACAGACAACAATCCCAAGTCCAAACCGGTCGACTCAGCTACTAGTAGTCACGGCTTTTAAACTCATACACACACACACGCACTTGGAATCAATCCATGGCAACAGCCATACCATACACAAGGATCGGAGCGGTCCAAGAAACCCCTTTTGGCACGCACGCTCGTGTTTAAAACAAGCCCTTCCGGGGAGGGGAGGGGAGGGGGAGGGGTGTTTTGTTGAGCGATTTGGTTAACGACATAGTTGGGATGCAGATACTGGATGTAGCCTCTCCTCTGTATCAGAAGGGTGTTGGCTGTCTACAGACAGGGCCCTGCGAGTTTGCGGCAATGGTGCGATTCGAATCCGAATGCTCCATGGTCTCTTCTCTTTCTTTCTTTCTTTCCAGCGCTGCATAATTAAGGCCGAGTTCGGGCCTTATATCCAACAGCCAAGAGCTCCGTTTTGCAGGGATGGGGCTTTAATTCAATCTATGGAAAGACAGCGACCGCACTGTCAGACTTGTTTGAAATTGTGTCTCTGGGTTGAAATTCAAGGTGCTGGAGGCTGCTAACACTGACTGCGCCAGTCAGTCAGTCAGCGCTAGAAACAGAAACAGAAACAAACAGGCAAACGAGCAAGCAAACAAACAAACGAGCAAGCAAGCAAACGCATCGGATGGGTATTTCGGGAGTGAATACATGTAATAACGGCCATGGGTGTTTGCAATCCGCCCGGAGATTTAACAAACGGCCAAGCACAGCACAGGCAATCCGGAGCAAGCAAGCAAGCAAGCAAGCAAGCAAGCAAGCACTCGTCTAACTGCGAGATTACCACCAGCGAGGGACTCGCTTGTCCTGCCTGGTCCGTCCCGCAGCTGTCAAGCCTTCGGGATGAATGTAGGCTGCTTCATTCGGATGCTCCAGTCCCTTGCTTCACGCCTCCCTTGCTTAAAGCCTTTACTTTCCACGATGGGGATGGTCCATCGCACGGCTTCACACGCAGAAAACACAAAGTACAGCTCGTCTGTTGGATTACCTACTCGGGCGGGCGGGCAATTTCACGATGGTGCATCCATCCACTCCCCCCCCAGCCCGCAGCTCGTTAGAGAAACAATTGCAGCATATGTATCGCGGTGCAGCAAACAAGCCCATGTTTCGCTCCAGGGTGGGAGGTGGTGGTTATGACAGTGTGGCACAGAAAACATCGCTACCTACGGTACATTCGCAACCTGGGTCTAGATTGATGTGTCGCTTGGCCCTACAGTACAACGGGTCTTTTTTTCGGAAGCGAAGAACAGTCCCAGCGTGCTTTCTGGAAATCCCATCTGTCCGGCAAGGACGGTAGGCCGTTCCGACAGACAGACAGCACAGCGAGGTCCACAGTAGCTTACGTGTAACAAACGTTTCCTCCCATCGTGAAAACAGCTCTCTCTACCCTTCGAGAATTATATATATATATGGGATCATCTATTTAGATGACATCTAGACCATTCCTTTTTCCTTTCTCCCGTACGTGCTACACCCTACATATCAACAATCCACTGCTGTACGGGACGACTTCGGACCCGTAGCTACATAACCTAGGCTGCATTCAACAGCCTAACGCGTATATATATTACATGTAAGTTGGATATCCATATCATATCCATATCAGTAAGCGTAGGTAGGTAGGTAGGTGTAGATATATTGCATACAGCGTCCTTGATTACATCGTTTGGGCGATCGGTCGTAAAGATCTTACACCACCTATTGCAGCTTCACAGGATCGGACACCCTTATAAACGACGTCACAAAAAAAAAAAAAAAAAAAAGATACGTACCTGCAGCACAGTACCTCTCCCCCTCCCCTCCCCTCCCCTCCCCCGGTTCATTCCACATGCACCCCTTACATAGATCACATAGCTGTAATCGGCCCGGATCAAGGAAACCGAGATGGAGGGAGAGATCACCTCGCTGAAACGACCGGACACGGCTAAATTGGTACCCGGTAACCCCATAGAGTCTAGACCGTCGACCAGAGAAGTTCTAGAATGTTTCAGGAGTAGGCTGTTTCACCCTGTTAGGCTCTTTCGGATATATGTACAGGTAGAAGAAGGTGTGAGACTGGAGGAGGGAGGAGGGAAGGGAAAGAAAAAAAAAACTTTATATCAGATATATCGTATATTCGATGGACAAGTCCCCCAACAGAAAGAGCAAAGAGAGCTATGAACCGGATAGTTCGGCATCGATGTAGAGTTAGTTGGATTAATGGCAGAGCAGAGCAAAGCAAAGCAGAGCAGAGCAGTCGTCCGAACACATGAAAAGGACATATCGACATTGCACGGTGCAGCATACGACCGAGTATGCCAAGAGAGCCCAATGCTCTGTTGGAGCAGGCAAAGCAAGGCAAAGCAAGGTAATGGGCTACCTACATGTACTTACATGTGTGTGGGGGGGGAGGAGGGAAGAGGTTCTGTCGAACGCGAAGTCTATCAAACGCGACTGGAAAAAGGAAGGAGATATAGACCCCGCATCCCAATTGGTAAGTGGGCATATATAACTGGACGCGAGCTGTTGGTACGAATAACGGATTTGGATTCGACCCTTTCGCAGGAAGCTGATGACTGCTGATTTCTGCGAGACGGACTGTGGTTGGTCCCCGGATTCGCTCGCTCCTCGGGGGAGGGAGAGGCGTTGTCATAGTACCTACCCCACCCTCAGCTGGCCAGTAGGTATATGTGAGTCTGGCTTACGGCGCAACCTCTACCAGCGATGACCAACTGCACCACCCGCATCAGAACATTGCAGGCTGCATCGCCGTTGCTGTTGCTATTGCTGTTGCTGCTGTTGCTGCTGTTGCTGCTGCTGTTGGCTTGAAGTACATGTAATAGTGGACGGTATTCCCACGACAGGCCCGGCGGAAAGGAAGAGAATCGACGATAAAGCAAACATTGATTTTTTCCGGCGCTACCGGAAAAGTCACATTAGGATTCCCGGCCTGCCGTGATGGCGATCGGGACAGTGCTGGTTCGGGGAAGGCGTTTTTTTTTTTTGTGTGTGCATCTATCTCTCCGAAGTACCTACCTACATGCCTGGGAGTGGAATAAGATAGAAAAATAAAAAATAGAAAATAAAAGAAATAACAAAAAACCAGGATTTGGGCGCAGCTCCGCGGTTACTCTCCCGTAGCCCTGCATCACATCCCATTCGTGCAGCTGCACCATCTATTGGCTCAGCGCGCACGGTCTTTCCACAACAAGAACTCCACCCCCCCTGTATTCTCAACGGTCTTTCCCACGGCCAGCCATCCCGGGCCAGCCAGCCAGCCAGCCCAGCCCCGTTGGAAAGATCCTGAACACTCGGCCGAGGAGCCGGTGCCCTCTCCGTGGAATACAGAGGGTCCGATAATGTCTGAGCCGGAAAAACCTCGCAGGGGTATTTCCGGAGGAAGCTGTAGCCGGCACCATGTCCGGCTTTGGGGGGCATGGCGTTATATACCCAACAACCCTCTTCCCAGCCAAGCCCGGTGAGTTAAAAACGCCAGTAGTTAGTTAGTTAGTTAGTTCAGGGATTTAACGTTTTAAAACGCCAGTGAGCGCTTTCTGGGAAAAAGCTAGCTGACTCAATGGGGGTCTGTTTGGCTGGGTTCGCCGTTACGCTACGCTGCTAGCCCCCATCGATCGCTTCAAACATGTACACCGCCCAATAAAAAATAAAAATAGGAATAAAACAAAAAAGCAACTAGTATACGCATCGGTAATTAGTTAAACCCCCCCTTAGAAATTTACTTTTATATTACACGATTAAGCCAAATGGGCGGCCCGGGTTGGACTGTATATTTTCACGGCTAAACAACTTTTATACGACCGTGGACTATAGATGACGAAAAAAATTCTCTGCCACAGCTACCTATCCCGAAGACTATCTATCTATCTATCTGTCCCGTGCAGGGAAAAACACCCTAACGCACATCTACTCGTCCCTTTGGAAGAAAAAAAAAAAGGAAAGGAAAGATTGTTGACCGTACCATCGGGACGTGACTCAGGTATTGCTCAGTTTGTTGGAAGTTGGAAGCTGGCAGATTAATCGCCCAAGTCTTACAAGTAACATACACCCCACCTATACACCGTCCAATAGATAGACCAGCAGCACAGAAGATTGTGAATAATAGCGTGGGGGGAGGGAGGGAAGACGTGGGATAGCTACATGTAGCTAGCTGGCTAGGCGAAATCCGACCGCGAACGTAAGAGTGCGAGATAACAATTCGATGGCTTGAGAATGGCTCGTGTAATACTATCTAACTAACTTCCTGAAGCGAGTATGTACTATTGGTTGTGTGTCTGGGATGTCCGAATGCGGAATTCGATAGACCGATCATGAGGTGTCACTCGCATAAGTTGGGGTTTTTTTTGATGCGAAGGTCTTGATCGGACTGGGGTTGGACAGGGCTGGAGATATGTAGGTACCAGGGGCTTCTTTCGTTGTTTTTCCTAGAGAGTTACCTACTCTGGTATACCAACGCGCACGGGTTGATTTATTTTTCTTTACTTGCTTTCCAGCTGACTTTCGGCCAGATGTAACTATGTGCTAATGTATGTAGCGTAGGTATAATAAGACTTGTTCAAGAGGGTATGGAAATATACTCGTGACTTAATTGTGCAGTAAATACGTAACCATTGTGTGAATATTTCTCATCCATTGCGTATACAAGGTATTCATTACAGGTCATGGCCATAAGTACGTGTAGATTATTAAATTCACTCTTTTTTTCCTTTCGAAATGGCCGATTGGCCTGACAATCCATTTCAACACTTTATTAGACCTCGTGGTCATCTCTCATACTATTCTTAGATACATGTAGCTACATGTAGCTACCTATGGTCTAGAGTATCATGAATCCAAATAATCTCTCCACCGTGTTGTGTTGCATCTCATCATCCACCATTGATCAATTGAGACAGCGTTTGATACCGCACGCTCGATGACGTGATTAGTCCACACTTGCTTTTTCCCGAGATCTCGAATTGGAGGGGGGGAGGGGAGGGAAAGAAGGGATGAACGAGTGATTGCCTGCGGGTGTGATCGAGACTGCAGCCCATTCACCGCATCGCACTCGGTTTACCACCTCAACCTTCCTTCTGCACCCTTCCGCTGTTGGCACCATCAGAGCCATCTCGGGTATCCGATGGAGGGGGAGGCGTCGTCTACGTAGATGGTGAGGGGGCTCGGGTGCTTGTTTCAAGTCTGGTAAAGCTTCGCATCGTGTGGTTTGGATTCGGAATATTCTTTTTACTTCTTCTTTTCCTTCTTTGCTTTCCTTCTCCATCTTTCTCCCCCACATTTTCCTTTACGTACTCTGATGATCTTTTTTTTTCCCCCCCCTCCTAGAGGCGGTACTGTTTCTTTCGTCATAATTTAGCTCCACTGGAATTTATATCAAAGCGCTTTGTGATATACCAGAACGACATCGAGGGGGAGGAGGGGGAGGAGAGGGGTAACGTACGCACGTAGGGGGGAAGTAAAATACGTGGAAGCATGTATCAAAGTGGAAAGGGAGGGTGGGCCGACGTGGTCATAACTTTTCAACAATAGGCAAAGCCTCGTACTTTTTTTTTCTTTTCCTTTCTTTTCTCAAGTTACGTCAAGTGCATTTTCCACTCGCTTTTTTTTTTTTTTTAGACACACACAAATTACCCAACCAGCATGCAGACTAGAAGCAGAGATGCTGTTTCGTCCCCCCCCCTCCCCTCCCTCCACCTCATGGATGCGACTTGTAATGGGAAATCCGCCCTTCGAGAAAAATCTGCCCTGCATTCCGTTACACAGATTGCCTACTTTTTTTATTTTTTTTATAAAAAATTTACGAGGACGTCGAAGAAAAACAAAACACCTGGAATGTGACTACTGTCACACGTCACGAAGCATTGTGCATACGGACTGACCCCGCTACCTTTCCAACTACGGATGCTGGGGGCTGAAACTGGTGCATTTGCAATACGCAGTCCGAGGGAGGTCCAATGGTCTGCGCAGCACCGACGATGCTGGCCAACGGGGGGGGAGGGCACTGAGCAACTGAGCAACTGAGCAAAAGGGCACTCGAGAGCAATGGCCTACCAGAAACGTGTCGTCTGCAGGTTAAGATGTCTGATCGGCGGCAATCTGGCAGGCTGGAAGCGGCTACCTCTCGGCCAATTGCTCGTGTTATTGAGATTTGGCCCGCCTGCCTGCCTAGTCTGGTCCGGATGGAAACTGCGTGTGTGTGTGGGAGCTCCTCCACGTGCATACGCCAGTCGCGAGCTCAGTGCTCGCGCGCGAATTGGACGCGAGACGGGGAAACAAGTGCCATTCGTTTCATTAGCATCGAGTGATTTTGCATGCTCTCATATGGAGATGCGGCCACGTGTATGTCAGATCTGTTACCAGAGATTCACAAAAAAAATGCCATGTGCCATAAACGTCAGTAGAACTGTTTTTTTCTAGAAATATGAATTGCGATCTTGACTGACTGACTGACTGACTGACTTGACTGACTGAGTGGTTTTACGGTATACCTTGCAATACCTTGACCTTTGCTTCTCCTTCTCCAGGGTACGGCTATCATTCGATGGCTGCATTCAACCCTCAGGACTGGCTCGATTGGTTAGGCCATGTAGCCATGTTAATAATGCACTTGCATAATTACTTGTTTCCCGCGCCCTGTGCGAGGGCCTGAGTAAGTTTATTTGAATATTCAATTGCACCGAATCGGATTGCCTTGACGCCAGTCTCTAGGGTAAGGCTGATATGCACCGGTGAGTGAGATGCGAATCAAGGCGGGATATTTAGGAACATAGCGCAGAGAGAAATGGGAGGATGCACTGCATAACCCAATCCCTCGAGCTCTTCTAAACAGCCTTTTCTAAACACGTCTCTTCTAAACAAGATATTGTAGCTGAAAGCAGTATCTGGCCTCCGAGCAGTGCACATCCAAAGGGCGAGCATCATCATGTCCGATAGGGTACGTGAAAGGGGAGGGAGGGAATAATAATAATAATAGATAAGATTTCAGGCTCCATAGGTGCTCTGTTATACCTACGGACACAAGGAACCCCTTGTATCTACTGTACGTGATCATCGCTCCGGTATGGATTCTACAAGGGTTTACTCATACCCGCACTCCCTGCTGCTGCCCCACGCATATCCGGGCCAAAGGGCTGCTCTCTCAGCTTTCTATTCGCAGATCAAGTCAGTATTGTCGAACCCTCCAACGTTATCACACGTGATTTCGATAAATAATTATTTTAATTACCTGACGTAGAATCCCTGCCCGGCCGATCATCGGCCCACGAAGCCGAGTGATCTTCAATGATCGGCATCGAAGCTTTCCCCCGTGTCGCAATAGAGCAGAGCGTACTATATCCCAAACCACCACCCCACCACTCTAGGTGTCGATGATATAGAGTAGAGTAGGTTGGTTCTGGCAGAGCCTTAAGATCGTCAACACCATCACCATCACCATCACCATCGTCATGATACAGTAGCCGCACCTCACATCGCGCCTAAGCTGCAGCCTGCTATCGTGACCGACGGAGCCGCGGGTTGTATTGTAGATTATCGCATCCCACCCACCCACCGGCGATGGCCGATATGAGGAGAGATTTCGTCACATTATGTAAATGGCCCCAGAAGACGCCCGCCCTCCCTGCATGCATGCATGTCTATGGGAATGATAGCAAGCATCAATCTATATATGTCTGCATTTCACTGCATCCATCTTATCTGAAACCCCACTTGGAGGGTTGGTAGGTAGGTAGGTAGCGCTATAGGGCCCTGCATGAGATAATAGTTCAAGGATCCACCCACGGTTCTGCATTTAAGTTTTTTTGCTATTACTATTATCACTTACTGACTTACCTGCGTGAGTGCGTGAGTGCGTTCCGGCCGGTTCGGCCGATCAGCGATTGTAACCCTAAATCGCGATAGATAGGGTTTGGGAGGTCGTAAATGATATACCGACGAGGTTTTTTTCCCATTTTCTGTTTTCTATGTTTTGTGTTTTATTTATTTCTGTTTCTAATGGGCTATAGAACTCGATGCTATGGAAGCCAAATATGCACTTCCCCGCCCGCCCGCCCATCTGTCCGGGCCGGTGATATATGCATAGTGTTAAAACGATTGCACATGGTCCTCGAAACACTCGTGTGGTGTGAGCTATATGTTGAGGAACCACCACCGGGCAAACTAACAAAATTTTCTGGGGAATCAAATTTACTCTGACTTCTCTGCTCATCTTGCATTCCGTTTGAGCTATGGTGTGGTTTCCTGAGCCCCGGGAGGGGAGGAGGTGCCGTACTGTACCGGGTGGTGGGTTGGTGTGGATTTAATTCGGATGTGGTGGGAATATTTCAATTAGGGTCATGGGGTATCACTCAGGTCCGGATGTCCGTACGCTAGCGGATGTTTCGGGCCGGTTTCTTCGACCTCGAGTTTTTTCCTTCTTTTTTCTTTCTTTCTGGAGGGGCGGTGGTGAGGCGGGACGGGGGCTTCGGGGGCTTCGGGGACTCCTGAGGGCTTCACTTAAAGTGGGTGTGAGCGTGGTTTGGAGTCCTTTCTGCGAAGGTTGGGGTGGTTCCGGCGAGCTGGATTCTGGATTCTACTGTCTTTTTGCTATTTATTTATTCTGGATTAGTCGAGGGTGCCATTGATCACGATTTAACGCATATTGTGGGCGAGTGATGGTTTGCCATTCTATTCCCGTTTTTTTGCATCTTCTATCTGACGGGCATTGACAACTCTGCCAGGAAACAGCGCGTGCACTGGAAACACACGTGTGTTCACCTACAATAGCAGACCCCCCCAATCATGTCTACAAGAAACCGTGTCAGCACATCCAGCCATCCATAGCAGCCACCGCCTGCATCAAACCCTAACGTTTCCATCAAAGTACCGCCCTCGGTGCATGGGTTAGGTCCGAGGGCTAGGGTTCGCTCTGGCAGAGTCCTCGGAATCATCCACAGCGCCGAAACCCCAGACGTTAGAAAAAACCCCGAATGCCGCTGCTTCTGCGCAATTGTGCAGGAAGAAGCCAGGGTTTCTAAATGTGCCGAGACCCGCTCCAACCAGGTAGGTAGGTAGGTAGCTTTTACCTGTATATCTGTCACTTTGGGCGAAGCAGAACAGCAGAGAGCACTGCTAAATGGCGCAGCGAGAAAAAAAACGAAGGCTCGGCATAATTGATCCGAATTTTCCGAAGGGCTCAAGCTTTTTCTTCGGGATATTGGCGAGTGGGGGGTGCAAGGGAAGGGGCCAGAGCAGAGGGTCAGATGGGTTCTAGATCGCTGAGCTCACCGATGGCCCGTTCCTGCGCGCTATCTAGCTGCAGAGGGAGGAGGGTATGTAGGTCGCCCTCATACTCAGTGCGATAGCGACTCGTATGACTTTGTGTGTAGCTGCATAGCAGACAATTTATGAGGATCATAGGCAGATAGCCATTTTCCTGAATCCGTCTCTGCTTCGAGCTCGCTGTCGATAACCCTAGAGTAGATAGAGCTGGGGATCACCGGCTTGGTGTATCCCCCCTACAGCTTCCCGGGAAATCGCTATGCCTAGCGGTTATGTAAATCGGTTGGCGGTCGGTAGCCGAACGAACAGGCTAAAGGGACAGCAGCGAATCCAGGAACCAACGACATATGTGCTCGCGGTGCATCGCGGGGTAGCTGCTGGCGGTGGGGGTGGAGGGGGGCCGAATGGGAAATAATAACCCCGCATTGGTTATAAAACTCTACTCTGCGTGATGGTAGGGGACCCCCCCATCCCCGTGAATTGGCCCGAGTTGTCTATCACGAGTACCCGAAGAACAGAAAGCTATGGTGAAGATTACAAGTTTCGTCTCGAGGGACGTCCGGTTTCCCGTAGGTCTTCTTCCTGGGTGGTGGTGGCTGTTTTTCATGGAGCTGATTGAAAACCACGAGCTGTAGACATCACTGGACAAGACTGGTTCGGATGCTATGAATGATGCTGGGGACTACTCTGCTGCATACTGCATCTTGAAGACTGACGGTCCTCTCGAGGGCCACGGAATGGTAGGCTGGAATTTTCTTGTCTAGCCATTGTTTCACCAAATTACAATTAAACTAATCGCACTATAGACGTTCACCATCGGCCGCGGAAACGACATCGTCTGCAAAGCCATCGAAAATGTTGCTGCCCGTATCGTCGGTCGAACGCTCGAAGAGCTCACCGAAAACATGGGCAAGACCTGGCGCCATCTCGTTGCCGATTCCCAACTACGCTGGATCGGTCCTGAGGTGCTTCCCCCATTCTCTACCATGTGCTATTATTACACGTAGCTAATAGCTTCGCAGAAAGGCGTAATCCATCTTGCCCTCGGCGCTGTGGTCAACGCGCTGTGGGATCTGTGGTCTAAATCGGTCGAGAAGCCGCTTTGGAAACTCGTTGCGGACTTCACGCCGGAGGAGTTTGTAAGATGTATTGATTTCCGCTACATCACGGATGCGATCACCCCCGAAGAGGCGATCAAGATGCTGAAGGAGCTGGAGCCAACGAAGCAGCAGAGGGTTGAAGACGCGTTAGTGGACAGAGCCGTACCGGCTTATACTACGAGTGCTGGTATGTTCCCTGCTGTAATGCGTGAGAGTGGGGGCTGATGTGGTGAATAGGATGGCTTGGATACGGCGAGGGTAAGATGAGGCAGCTGCTCCAAGAGACGCTGGCGCAGGGCTATAAGCACTTTAAGATCAAGGTCGGAGGATCTGTAGAGGAGGACCGAAAACGGTTAAAGATCGCCCGTGACATCATTGGTTTTGATGATGGCAATGTTCTCATGGTTGATGCGAATCAAGTATGGTCTGTACCGGAAGCTATCGAGTACATGAAACAGCTTGCTGAGTTTAGACCCTGGTGAGTTACCCACCTGATAGCAGTGCGCTGTAATACGTATTAACGAGTGGCTGTTTAGGTTCATTGAGGAGCCTACATCTCCTGATGATATCCTCGGTCACGCCGCCATCCGAAAGGCCCTGAAGCCTCTCGGTGTTGGTGTTGCTACTGGCGAAATGTGTCAAAATCGTGTCATCTTCAAACAGATGCTCCAAGCAGAGGCTATCGATGTGTGTCAGATTGACGCCTGTAGAATGGGCGGTGTGAACGAAGTTCTCGCCGTACTGCTCATGGCTAAGAAGTTTGTCTTCCCCCCTCTTTCATACTATTGGGAACTGGGCTAATCATATAATACGTAGATTTGGTGTCCCTATTGTCCCCCATTCCGGTGGTGTTGGTCTTCCGGAATACACTCAGCATCTATCGACTATCGACTACGTGTGCGTCTCTGGCAAGTTGTCATTACTGGAGTATGTCGACCATCTACACGAGCATTTCTTGCACCCGAGTGTGATCAAGGATGGGTACTACACTACCCCCAAGGAGCCGGGCTATAGTGTTGAGATGAAGGAGGCGAGTATGGAGGAGTTTGGATATCCGAAGGGCAAATTCTGGACAAGTGAGCAGGCGAAAGGGATTTTGAATCATTTGCAGGGTGTGAAGATTTGAATGGATTTGTTAGGCGTTTGTATGTATGTTAGTGAATAGGGCGCTTGAAATGATAAGGGTTTCTGAAAAAAGGGTTCGCGATTTCGTTGGATAGCTTTTATATGTTGTAGGGTTGAGTGAGCTGCTAGACGTAGGTGAGGGGATCTATTTATAACGCCAAAAGCAGTACTACCATTTGTAGAAAGATATTTATATGCAACTCGCCCGCGATTTATAAAAAAATCACTCCTTCATCTCCACATCCACTCTATCCTTCACTCCTTCCTCTTCCTCGCTATCGCTACCACTGTCCTCTTTCACCTCACCTCCCGCCGCCCTCGCAGCTTCCTTCTTCGCCTTCTCCCTAATCCTCCTCTTGATCTTCTTCTCCCTGTTCTTCCTATTCTTCTCTTCGCGCTCCTTCGCCTCCCGTTCCTCCTTCGGCAACCCAGCAAACTTCTTCCTCCCCGCAATACTCTTCAACCGTGCCTCCTCCGCCGCCTTCTTCTTCTGCTCCTCCTTGCGTAAATATATCCTCCTCTTCTTCCCCGGCTTAGCCCGTTTCCCCGACTTCCCAGCAATCCCCGGCACAGCCTTCGCCGTAATAACCGTAACCTTCCACGGAACCCGACACCCTGGCTGCCCCCCACCCCCTCCTAAGTCAGCATCACCCTCCCCGTGTGTGCGTGCGCGTGCATACCCAAGCCATCGCAGAACCCTTCACCACGTCCTCCGCGCTAACCACAACCTCCTCAAACCTCAGCGTTTCCCTCCTGGCTTTCATATCCTCTTCACTGAGTACATAGTACCCCTCTGGGCGCTTCTGCGTCTGTGCTACGCGCTCCCAGACGTCTTCTACGGTCGGCGGGGGTGTGGGGTCTTTCAGTGTTACTTTCTGCTGCGGTCGGGTGGCGGACGAGAACAGCTGGAAGGCTATCCCGTCTTCGTCGCTGTCTTCTGCGGGTGCGTCTGGGGTAGTAGCTGGGGGCGCGACGGTTATGAAGTCGAGGTCTAGGTTCAGGACTGCATTGTCTAGAGGGGGGGACGGCGAGCGGGACTGGGAGAAGAGCTCGTTGCGGCGGACACTAGAGAGGGGGTTAGTGGTGTAATTGAGAGTGAGGGGAGGGGAGGGAGGAGTGCCGTTTGGTTTCTGGTAGATCGAACATTATTGGGATAAGGACTGTGGGGGAGGTGGAGTGGAGTGGAGTGGAGTGGAGTGCAGCTGGCTGTTGGTGCCGAGGTGGAGTCGAGGTTCTAGTGATTACATAGAAAACCCTAACCCTGATATTGATTGATTCGTTTTGGTATAATTGTGGAGTGGCTAGGCTAATGGGATTCGGTCAAGAAAGAAATTGTAGATTTAGCGGGAAACAAAAGCAAAAGCACTTTATATAGTGAGTTTAGTAAATGTGTGAGGTTAATTGTATTCGTAGAGTAGCTGGGGATGAAAGTCGGGAACTAGCCACCGGTCATTGGAGGTTATATATGTTGTTTTTCTGTGTTGATCTAAACTTAGAATATGTCACTTTAGTATACGTATACATTCTGGCTCTCTTTGTCGTTTACTCTAAGGTTCGACGTTGGGTTACTATGCCACGTCATGAAATATGATTCGGTAGTGTTTCGTCTCTCGTTTACTCGCGCCTTGAGTCATGTGTTGCCATATTTTCACACGCAGTAATTAACTGAGGGTACTCAAAACTGGAAGGCTTACAAATCCGAACTAATCATTGGTATTGGGTACAAGAGTAAATACTCCAACAGGCTCCAAGCAACCCCCACCGCAAACCCCCAGAAAGCAGTTACAATCGCAATGAGTGGAAAGGAAAGATCGCTGTAAGCGCTAGCACGTTGAAATCATAAAATTAAAAAAACTAAAAGGCAAAAAGACAAAAGAAACAGCCGCTTCATGAAGATATGTTGAATAGATATGCATGAACTTTATCCCCCTAGGTATATTCAACTGAAACAAACAAAAATTAAAGGATAGTATGGTTTAAAAAAAAAAAAAAATCCCAAAACAACGCAACGGATGAACTGTTACTATGACTCCCCCGTCTTTGCTCAAGGGATACTAAAAAAGTGATAATAAAAAACGATAACACCATGATCCAAAAAAGTAGATATGAAAAACCATAAAAAACCAATTAGCTAAAGAAAAAACTGAAAACTATCACCCCCAACCCCCAACCCCCCAGCCCACCCTAGGTCTCCAACCCCGTATCGTTATTTAAATAAATCACCCTTGCTTCTTCGGAAACACCCTCCTAGTTCCTCCTTGCTTTCCCATATCGCTAATCCCTAAACGCCCACCAAACTGCGCCCCCCCCGTTGCGGGCTGCAATTCTACCAGCTCCCCTAGAACAGTATCTCTCTCATCACCATTGTTGCTACCACCAGTCAACCTACGTCTCCGATGCGCGCTGACTTTCCTAACTTCTCCCAACATCCCTTCGACCCATGCCTGGTTCTCTGGAGATATCTCGTTGTTTTTCCCCTTTGGTCCTGCCAGACCTAGTGGTTTTGGCGGAATCTGATCGGCCAAATTACCCATCTCGCTGCCATCAAATGCAGACTCCGTGAAGGACAGCCTCGATGCAGAACGACGAATAACACCGGCTGTGGAGTGTGACGACCCGGGCCGACTTGGCGGTCTCGAGCCAGTAGGAGGACTGAGTCCGCTTTGCCTCTGGTATGTCAGTGGTTGGAATGCTGTTAAGGTAGGCGTCACCGGTAGATCCTTAGTAGTGAGAGTTCCGTTGTGACCACCTCGCATCACTGCTGGAGGAGGACTGGGAAGCGAAGGACTCTCAGCTCGTCGGCCGAGCATCGGGCTTTCTGCTCTACGGTTGAGACCTGCCGCCGAAACTGAACGGGAGCGCCCGCCAGTTGGGAGTGGGGAACTTGATCTACTTCCCGGAGCGGGGCTTGCGCTTCTCAGCGATGAGATAGAGCGCGAAGGGTTTAAGGTGTGATGGTGAGCAGCGCCGCCGAGATCCTGAATTTCGATTCTTCCCTCGGAGACGATTCGTCGCTTTGATCCATGGTGTGTCGCGTATTCTTTCAGGTACTCAGCTAGATCAGCCCATCCACCTCCTACACGGACCATAACTCTTTCGCCTCTTTCTCCCACCAAGCGGATATAGAGCTTGATAGGTGCCTGGCCATCGCTGCGGTGCAGATGGTAAAGTTTGATGTCACCTGGAGTGTTTGGTACATGTCGTATTCCACCACGGGAGAAGGAAGTTGTATCAGATGCCATAGATGGATTAGAACCGATAGATTTGGGTGCTGGTATACCACTGGGAGTGGGAGGCTCGAACGGCCTCAAAGGAGGTTGCCGTTTGTTCGTAGTCTCCGTCAGTTTTTGGAGGTTAGATGCAGTAAGTCGAATGGGAGACGCCAGTGCCGTGAGGATTTCGTTGACCTTGTCGTCCAAGCTTGTTTGAGGAAACTCGAGCTTAGGGGGTCGGTGAGGGCCCGTGGAAGAGTCTTCGTGATTATGCGGAAACCTGGGCTGGTTTTGATGCTTGTTTTCTGGTGTGACCTGGCTGGTAAACTTTGACGGTTGCCGGGTATGCTTCTTAACATTAAGCTGTGGCGCTGCGCCCAAGTTCGGGGTGGGTGGTGAGGATTTCCAGTCAGGAGTATTCTCTCGTGATCGCGACCACCGTGGTTCTTCAGTGCCTGACTCGTCGTCACTGTCAATGTCTCTGCGTGGCCGACGAATCGCCTTCATGGCAGGACCAAGCGTTCCCTTCGGCGCTTCCTTCGGTGCTTCCTTCGACGTCACTTTTGGTACTACTTTCGGTGCTACTTTTGGCCCTCCTCTGGGTACTGCCAGGTTAGGAGTGGTGTAGTCACTCGCTGAAGAGGAAGGTCGCGGTCTATCGCTTGTTGAAGAAAGAGATCGTGGTCTCCCCATATCAAGCGGTGCCTTTCGTATGAAACGTTGTGACCTCTGTGCCTTGATAGGTGGTTTTGTTTCAGGAATCGTTCGTTTCTTGGTCGATATATTGGACATTGAAGACTGATTCAAGTTAGTGGAAATCTCACCAATAAAAGGATTAGAAGTATATACCCTGTTGGACATGGAAGATCCAGGTCTTGCGGATGGCAAATTCAAAGGAATAGCAGCCCATTGACGCCGATCATTAGAATGTTCTTCTGAACCCCCACTGTCCTCACTATCTCGAGATAATTCATCGGGCAGCATCAGATTCTGTCCGTTTCCACGTTTTGAAGGTGTATCGTTAAGTGGTGAACCATCAGGAGCCTTGAAGAACTGTTCGTGAGGAGAATGAGGAGTCAGAACCTCGGTAATACTGTCTAACCCAGACAATCTGCCCAATCTTCGGGTTGGCTTGGGAGTCGAAGTCGCGATGGGCATCATATCGAAGTCAGAAGATTCTTCATCCGGCCCTTCTTCAGTTCCTTGATAGTTGCTCTCATCGACCGGGGGGAATGATTCGTCCCCATAAGAATCGGCATCATCGAAAACAGGCGAGTTGGCTGAGTGATCCCAGATGGTATTCCTTGGAGTGTGATCTGATTCGTCAAGCTCGATAGACTTCTGAGGGGTTGAGGGCGCAACGAGGATAGCTGGTGTTTCGGCGAAAGAATTATCTGGTATGGAGTGATTAGGGCTTTTAATAACTTGAGGAAGCTCATATCTTGCCGAATCTTTGGAGAGTATTAGAATCTCGTTCACTGAAAAAGGCGCGCTGGACTTACTGCTGAGAGCTCGTTGAAGAGAATCGTGAGCGGCTCGGTTTTCTACCGCGACAATATCCACTTCACTATCAAACTCAGAGCTACCTTCAGACACTTCTTCTTGGGTTGTTTGAGCAGGCGCCAAAGTGGCTGGCGTTGGTTGCGGGGACCATTTTAGAGATGGCGATCTTGAATTTATAGGCGTCATTTCGACGGATGGAGGGGGAACAGATGGTTCACTGTTCGGTGATTTTGAGCGCTTGATCTTTTTTCCCCACTCAGAGTCTTCGTCATCTTTGCCAGGCGGCGATTCATCGACATGGGAGATATGATGATATTCTTCAGTAACGTCATCCCCAGAAATAGAACCCCCCTCCGAGTTGGAACCGGTGTGCTTTTCAACGGATAGAAGGGATCCCTGTCTCTGCCTTTCCTCTTCCTCTCTTGCAAGTTCGGCATCGATTCTTCTAGTCTCTTCAATCTCCCTCTCACTCTCCAACCGTTCTGCTTCCTGAATCGCCAATCGCTGCTTTTCCTGTTCCGCTAGAGCCAAGTCTGCAAGTTCAGCCTTGATTCTAGTTTCTTCAATCTCCCTCTCCCTCTCCAACCGTTCTGCTTCCCGATCCGCCAATCGTTGCTTTTCTTGTTCCGCCAGAACCAAATCTGCAAGTTCAGCCTTGATTCTAGTTTCTTCAATCTCTCTCTCCATCTTCAACCGTTCTGCTTCCTGAATCGCCAATCGCTGCTTTTCCTGTTCCGCCAGAGCCATATCTGCAAGTTCAGCCTTGATTCTAGTCTCTTCAATCTCCCTCTTCAACCGTTCTGCTTCCCGATCCGCCAATCGTTGCTTTTTCTGTTCCGCCAGAGCCAAGTCTGCAAGTTCAGCCTTGATTCTAGTCTCTTCAATCTCCTTCTCCCTCTTCAACCGTTCTGCTTCTTGAGCCGCTAGTCGTTGCTTTTCTCGTTCCGCTAGAGCCAGGTCTGCAAGCCTCTGCCGTTCATCTTCTGCCAAACGCCGTTGTCGGTCGAGCTCCTCGAACGCTCGAACTTCTTCAACCCTCGATGCTTCGACTTGGAGTCTGTACCGCTCTGCTTCTTCCTCTGCCAAGTGCTGCTCTTCCCTTTCCCTTTCCTCTGCTTCCGCAGCCGACTGCTGGATCGCAGCGAGAATTTGAAGTTCCTCCTCCTCCTCAGCAGCCCATAGAGCTTCCTGGTCAGCGATCTTCCGGTGCATTTCTTCTTCCAGGGCTTCCTGCCTTTTGGCTTCCTCTTGAGCCTGTCTCTGAAGCTCGGCGACCTGTCTACGTTCAGCCTCTTCCTCAGCAGCCCACCTCTCTTCTTCTTCTTCACGGGCAACTCTCTGAATTTCAGCTATCATTCTTCGTTCCTCTTCCTCTTCAGCTTCCCACTGAGCTTCTTGGGCAGCAACCATTTGGCGAAGTTCCTCTGCCTCAAGAGCCTCTCGTCTTGCATCTTCCGCCTCCGCGTCTGCAGCTGCCTTTTGGATTAAAGCGACTAGTCGGCGTTCCTCTTCGTCTTCCGCATCCCACTCGGCCTGTTGGGCAGCCTCTCGTCTGCGCGTCTCCTCTGCTTCGTGAGCCTCTCTTCGTGTCTCTGCTGTTTCGGCAGCAGAAATAGCAGCCATGATTCTCTCTTGTTCCTCTGCTTCTTCTTGCTCTTGTCGGAGAGCACAAGCTTCAACATCAAGACGTATCCTTTTGGCCTCTCCGTTAGAATTATGGCCTTCTTCTGCCTCTATGCGTTCGGCCTCAGCAAGCGCGGCGGCTAGTGCAGCGTCCTCTTCGAATTGGTTTCGTTTGGACCTCTCGTATGCGAGTCGTCGTTCTTCCAAGGCAGCAAGCCTCTGGGCCTCGGCTCCGGAGGCAGCACTGTTAGCTTGCAGGGTGGCGCGCCGCTTTTTCTCGGCCTTCTGAGCTTCTACTTTTGCAACCCTCAATGCCTCCAATCCGGCGGATATATCCCGTTCAGCCTTAGCTTCGGCTTCGGCAGCAAGTCTGGGCTGATCTGCGAGAGCTCGGCGGCGTTCGGTTTCTCTGGAGGCGGCAAGCACGGCTAGCCTGTCAACTTCAGCATTTCGCTCGTCTCGAACTCTTTGCCGTTCTGCCTCTTCTTCTTTAGCTGCGGCACGAGCAACTTCCAACACATGTTCAGCCTCCTCCCGGGAAATTCTCAACCGCTCAGTTTCGGCTGCCTGCGTCCGCCTCTGTTCAGCTTCTTCCCTAGCAGCACGAGCAGCTTCAATGGCAGCTAATCTCTCGAACTCTTCCTTTCGCTGTCGTGCTACTTCTGCTTCAGCACGTCTAACAGCCTCCGCATGAGCTTCAGCATTACGTCGAGACTCCTCTTCGATGGCTTTTTGGCGCTTAGCTTCAAGGTTGGCCATACGTTGATGTTCCATTTCCACCGCAGAGAGACGTGTGGTCTCCAACGCGGCAAGTTGCTCGAGTTCCGCTTTGCGCTGATGAACAGCCTCTTCTTCTGCTGCCTCAGCTTCAGCCTTGAGACGAATAACCTCAAGAGCAGCTGATCGCTCAGTTCTGAGTTTCCGTACATTTTCGGCATTTTTCTTCATGAGTCGTTGGCGTTTAGCTTCTGCTTCCGCAGCTTTTTCTTCCTCTTTCGCTGCGGCAACGCGTGCTGCTTCTTTGATGAGATGTTGGCGCTTGGTGGCGGCAGCAGCTTCTGCCAGCTGTTGTCGTTTCGCCTCTCCCGCAAGCCTGACGCGTTCGGCCTCCGCTTTAGCTTTAGCTTCAGCGGCAAGACGGGCTGCGTCAAGGGTGGCTAATCGTTCAGCTTCGAGCTTTCGCTGTTTTTCGGCCTCGGCCTCGGCTGCAGCAGTACGTTGTCGTTCTGCTTCCTCCTCCGCGAGTCTCATGCGTTCGGCCTCCGCCTTTGCTTCCGCCTCAGCAGCTAGACGGGCCGTTTCGATAGCAGCTAGCCGTTCAGTTTCAAGCCTTTGTTGGCGTTCAGTTTCTGCTTTCGCCTCGGCTTCGGCGGCAAGACGAGTCGCTTCAAGGGCAGCTAATCTCTCGTCTTCGATTTTTCGTTGCTTTTCGGCTTCAGCGGCGGCAATACGTTGTCGTTCTGCTTCCTCCTCGGCAAGTCTCAAACGCTCGGCTTCCGCCTTTGCTTCCGCCTCACTTACTAGACGGGCCGCTTCGATGGCAGCCAGTCGTTCGGTGTTAAGCTTTTGCTGGACTTCGGTTTCAGCCTCAGCCTTGAGTCGTGCAGCTTCGATAGCAGCAATTCTTTCGGCCTCCATTTTATTCCTGCGTTCAGTCTCCTCTTCAGCAAGCCGTTTAGCCTCCGCCTCTATTCTCTTTCCTTCAGCCACGGCGAAACGGGCAGCTTCGTCCTTGCGTTTTTGCTGTTCAGCTTCGATGGCAGCGGCAGTGGTGGCAACAAGAGCAGCGGCAGCAGCAACAGTGGCTGCAGAGATCCGTACACGTTCAGCTTCCTTCTCCTCATCTTCCTCTCTCTGCCTCTCTGCCTCTTCCTCTGTTAATTTCTGGCGTTCAGCTTCCGCTTCCACTTCTCGTTCTTCAGCAAGTCTCTGACGCTCCTCTTCAACAATCAGGGCAGCCTCCTCGTGAAGGATTCGTTGGTGCTCTGCTTCAGTTGCGAGAAGTGCGGCTTCGAGGGAAGATACTCGTTCGATAGAGTCTCTGCGCCGTCGCTCTGCTTCCTCCTCTTTTGCGAGTCTGCGGCGTTCGGCTTCGGCTTCTTGTTCTGCGGCCCATTTGGCCTCCTCGGCGACAACGCGTTGATGGTATTCCGCTTCTTCAATAGTCTCCTGCCTCGCTGCTTCGACTTCTGCTTCGACAGTTTTCAGCTTGCGGTCTGCTTCTTCAGCAACAGCCCATAAATCCTCTTCTACATTCCTTTGGGTATCAACTCTAGTTTTTTGCCCTTCCACCTCCTTTTCAACAGGCCAGTCCTCATCGTCATTGTCATCTTCAGCATCGGCATCTGCAGCCCTCTCGCACTCCTCGAAGAAACTTGCGGCCTCTAATTCTGCCAGGCGGTCGATTTCTTCCTCTTCGTGCTTCTGACGCTCCTTTTCCTCTGCTTTGATTTGTGCGGCAAGGACTTTTTCTGATTTGCGTCCCAGCTTGCGTTCTGCTTGTTGCTGTATTTCAACCTGGAAGATGGAGCGTGCAGCGGCCAGGAGGAGGGGTAGCTCCCGTATTACCTCGGGAGAGGGAGGTGAGATACGTTCTCTTTGGGCTTTAGGGGAGGGCGTTCGGGGAGAAATTGGACGGACTGTGGCCGGGGTTGGAGTTGTTTGATGAAATTTAGTGTACGGGCTGGTTTGGGTCGGCGTGCGCATCTCCGTAGTTGTGGGGCTAACCGCCTGGGGAGTAGAGGGGGTTACTGGGCGATCTTCAATAACTGTTGACTGATCTCTAGTAGCTCTAGGATAGATCTGCGTATTCGTCGGAAGAGTTTGAATTGTAGTGGGATGTATTACGGGATAAGTTCTCACAGGAGCGACATCGCTCATCATCCCTGCCAATCTACGTGGAGTCTGAATCTCTTGAGCGTATCCATTCTGGGCGAACCATGACGTTGGCATCGGCGTCATGAATGGCGTCGAAGAAGTCGATATCGACGAGCTCCTTCTACCAGTCTGGATAGGGTCGAGTGATAGCCCATGTCCGCGCAATCCTCCAGGGATAATATCACCATAACTACCCCATCTTGTGCTCCTCCAACGTTCTTCATTCGCATCAACCCACTCGCCCTCCGTCTCAGTATCGCTCTCGCTGATACTCCCGGCTCTCGCCAACCGCATCTTCTCCACGCTCTCCAACTTCGTCAGCAGCTCCCTGCCGACCCACTCCCCTCTTCCATCTTCAGAGGGAGAATCCGCGCCATCGATATCATCGAGTTCAATCCCCTCCGCAACAACTTCGTTCGCCTCAATAGCCTCACGCAGTCCCCTTTCCGTCTCCTCAGCCCGCTCCATGACTTCATCAACCTCAGAAGCAACCATCTCCGCCTCTCTCACGCTGCGCTCTTGTTCCAACACCAATGCCGTCTTCTCACGCTCACGCTCCATCTCCTCGTGTCTACTCTGGCGATGCCGGAAATCATCGAGACGCAGCCGACCTTCGAGGACGATTCGCTCACCGTCCATTTCCCAGGCGCCGACACGCTCTTCAATTTCTTCGAGCTGCGATATCCATATCTCTGGCAACACATCCTCACGGCCTTCTAGCGCGTCTAGCATTGTGTCCATGAGACGTCCGGCGGTGGCTACTTTCTGTGTGATGGTTTCTTGAAGGAGGGTGTAGGTTTCCTCTTCCAATCCCCGCCATACGGTCGTGTTAGCGTTCGACGGATGATTTGGTGAGATGCTAGGATGTGTGATTGCTACATAGCCAGCGTCGAGGGCGTCCTTAGCGGCTGAGAGCCAGCGGAGAAAGACGGGGACTATGCGGAGGACGGCGAGACGCACTGTCCATACGGAGAGGAGTTTGGTCAGGCGGTGCAGGGGAGGGAGGAGTTGGAGGGTTGTGGCGGTTATGATGGCGGAGGAGTCGGTGAGGGGGTTGGTGATTCCTGTACGGTATGCTAGGGGCTTGTTAGTCTGGCAATAGGAAAGGGAGGGGGTTGACATACAGAGTACTTTGGACTTGAGGGCTTCAACATCAAGCTCTTCGATTTCGGATAAGATGAATGCAATTCTTGCCTCATAATGTTCTAGTGTAGACTTCTTTAGTGAACCCCAGTACTCTTCTTCATCCTCTCCTCCTTCCTCTTCTGAGCTCTCCTCCTCGACTTCATAATGAGCCTTCCTCGGTGTCTGGACTACTTTCTTTGCTGTAACAGGTGTCTGCTGTGGCGTTGGCAACGGGGTTTGCTGTTGCTTTTTCTGAGTCGGTGTCTCCCCACCCACTGCCGCTCTCTGCCGCTGCATCTTCAGCTGATACGGCGTCAGCGGTTTCCTCGAAGGCCTGCTCTCGACCGGCGGCGACAGCACCACTTCCGGCGCCTCCTGCTCTTCATTATCAGAAGTATCCCTACTCCGACTCATAAATAGTTTTCTCCTCGTCTTCTTCCCAACCCTGATAGACCCCATCTCCTGGACATCCTCTTCATCCACCTCCTCGATGCTCCCCATCGTGCCCTCACCATCTGACACTTCCCCCGTCAGTCTCCGCCGCTTCATCGGTGGTAGATATCCAGCGGCCGTATCTCGCGTGTTGGTATTGCTGCCTCGTCGACCGCCTGCGCGCCGCCAGTTCAAGTTCCAGCCCTCGACTTCACGCAGCCACTCGCCTACTCTGATGATACCATTTGCGGCGCGGATGCTCCATTCTTTTTCGGCAGCGGTGAAGCCGAACTCTGGGTCGTTTGCGTAGCGGGTAATTGTGGTGGGGGTCAGGCGGCAGAGGAGCGGGTCGGAGGCGAGAAGGGACTGTATTCGGGTTTGGCGAGATGTGCGGGTTGGAGAGCCTGTGGGCGAGGAGATGTTGGAGCGAGTTGGAGAGGTGAGGGAACTACGAGGGGGACGGTAGTAGTGAGAGTTGGTGGAGAAAGACTGGGGGAAGATTGGAGGCTGGGTGGTGGTGGCCGAGGAAACGGAGAACGGGGACAACGGGGAGGGGGTGGGTGGTGCAAATGGGTGTTCGGTAGATGACGGACGACGGGTGAAGTAGGAGGTGGGGGTGGAATGATCCAGGGATGGTGGGGGAGAGGCCATGGTTTTCTGTGGTTATGGTGTAATTGTGGTGATAGCTGTTTAGTGGTGGTCTTTGTAGTATCGGTAGTACTATTTGTGGTATTTGTAGTATAGCAGAGCGATGGAGAGCGATAGAGAGAATGTTGTGAGAATTGATGGTGGGGGTGGGAGTGATGGGCTGTGATGGGTTCAGGATCAGCAGAGAACCTTGCACAGCAGATGGCGATGGAAAAACACCTGCAAAACACCAAGGATAGATGGAATGGAAGTGTGAATACCGGAATTGGATGCAGCGCAACAGCACACTGCGATAGTAAGGGACGCAGAGGAGGAATATTCTTTAGGAAAGGCACTGTATAGTGAAGTAGAAGTTGGGTTAAACAGATTCTCTCCTTTCACTCTCACTCACTCACTCTCACAAAGTGAATAGAATAGAGGAAAGAGAACAGAGAAAAGCTGGAATCAAAAAGAACCACCACCACCACTGCGATCACCACCACCACCCCTCGCTGTCGCTCCTTCGACGGGCCAGGTACCTACAGGCCGTCAAGGGTTCGCGTGTTCACCAGCGTGTGGCCTAGTGGCTATGAGCGATGACGACTGGACGGATTCCCCGTCTGCAGGAAAGCGAAAGAAAAGAGACACCCCCTCCCTAGCGAATGAGATACAGCGACGGGGGGAATCCTGGTTAGATCTGTCTGAACTGCACTGGCGGCGGCGACGTCGTGGAGTTGGAAACGGCTGTGCCAACAACTACATCATCGTACATTGCGGCTATCGCTGGGAGAAGGGGGGGAGGGGAGGGAAGAGAGGAAAGGAAAGGCAAAGGGAGAAGAAATGAGGTATGGTGGGTATTGTGCCTATAAAGATACCCCCTTCTCCTTCTTTAATTTTGATTGTTCTTCTTCCTCTTCTTCCTCTTCCACTTCCTTGGCTTTGAGATTGTGTTTGACTCTCGTTGGTAGATGAACTGACTGATTGACCGACTCACCACTTACTCACTGGCCGATTAACTGACTGACTGATTGATGGTGGTAGGTAGGACGGGCAGATCAGATCGGCCTGATTTCTCTTGTCCCTGTCCTGCCGTCTCCCGGACAGGTTCAGCTCCTCCACTCGTTATGGTTCGTCTATTCAGCTGTTGTCGCGTCTTCCCCAATCCCTCTGCGTTGTTTTGTTTCTCTCTGCCAACCAGCCTGATGAGTTGGTTGCACCCCCATTGAGCTGGTTTTGCTTATTGGGGTTACTCCAACTCAACAGGGGTTCGCCTACGCCGACTAGGGTCGAGGTCTCTCTTTTTCTTTTCTTTTTCTTCTTCTTGGAAAGTGGGCTAGATGCGCTTGAGGCTCTTTCCCGGGTTTCTATTTTATCTTTATCTGATTTTACGGGTTGGATGGCGATTGACCTCCTTGCGTCGATGAAACGGGGTGGGAAAGTCGTGCCTGTTGCGGAGGGTGATGACGGGTTGACTCTGCTGGGCCTCGCGTCGAGCTTCGTTTTAGTGGCGTCACTGGCTCTGCGCATTATCAGTTCTCACCTGCTCCTACGTGGTGTTCTCGGCCAAGGTCGTTGTTTGAGGTGTGCGTTGCGTTTTGACGTTACCAACTGTTTAAATGGGTTTATTTATCCGCGTTCATGATGGATGGTAGAAATGGGACTACAGATGCTCTACTATGATGCATATTGTCAAAAAACCAAGTCTTCCCGGCAGAAGCACAATTCTGCCTTTTTCTGCCTTCTGGGCCAGTACTTGCAGAGAAGCAGGGTTTTTGATCATTGGCTAAATAGTGCAGGACGTCGACGGCCATCTTCAAACCTAATCTTCAGCTTGCTCAGAGATGAATGCAGAGTAACGAGGTTACCCTTGTTTAGCAACCCTCTGAACCGCTTACTAATAGATTATATAATATCAATATATAATACAATTGCCCTATAAGAATGCGGCCGGACACTCTAGATCTATTAATATTCTTACAAGTTACAGCAGATTAGTATGCGCCAAGACATCCAGACTACTCTAGAATAGCTCCCACAAAATAGATGCAATAACGAAGGGTTTGAGGGCCTAGGAATATCAGTATCCCGTGCGCGTGTCTTCCACTTGATACCGTAAATTACACGTAGAGGGAGTATCCTGTGGCAATTTTTACCCTGCTTTGCCTAGATATGAATGGTTCTCATATCCCCCGCTTTTTATAAGAGTAAATTAAGAAAAGTCTCCTAAAACGATTAGAATATTCTTACTGAGCGATTTTTTTATATTTCTCCATACAAAATATCTCCGTTCCACAACCCGTATTCTAATAAGCCGATTGTACTGTATTACCATAGAAGCCAAACTTTTTAGAGTGAGCTTGAGGGAGGTTTTAGTTTCTATTGCAATTGCAGCTGCAGCTAACCATGGTAATTGTAGTGGGTTTCTAGATAACTAAAATAAGAAAAGATGGTACTTTAGTGGTAGAGAAAATTGTGATATCAATTTGAGTGAACGTAAAAACTCATACCACTATTTCAAGCAACGTTAACAGGGCAATGTAATTTAACCACTCTCCTCCTAGACATGCTATGGGATCGAACCACCTCCAACCAAAAATACAAAACACCAACTAAAATCAGTAAACTAGCACTAACCAAACCCTGGACTTCAACAATTTCGACCAATGGATTCGGACTATAGCGAAACCAAAATTAGACTTAAAAAAAACAAAACAAAATCCCCACCCTAAATCCCCACAAACCCAAAGTAAAAAAAAAAAAACTATGTTGCACGGGAGATCGGAACTCCGCCTTGGTGATCAACACTATTTAACTTAAATGCTACGCAGATAACTTTGCATGCAAAACACTGCTTCATGCACTACCTTTTCTGTCCCTCAGTTTTTAATGATAAGATTTCCACCTCTTTATCAAATAGTTTCTAGCCACTGCCTCACGTCCTCTAAACAACGCCTTCTGCAGTGCTTTTGCCCCAAAGTCAATCAACATCGAGATGTCTATCACATTTTCAGCAAGCAGACTGACGGTCTCCGCATAGCCCCCATAGGCTGCCCAGTAAAATGATGTTTCCCTAAGCGTGCTGACAATCGAGGTGTCTGTTCTTTTCTCCAATAGCAGTCTTACCGCTGATTTGTATCCCCGAGACGCCGCTTTAGGCAGCGGTGATTCACCCCCATAAATCCAGACTCGGGAAATGTGTCGGGAAATGCATCAATTCCCCTGCAAGATATTTGTGTGGGAAATGCATCAGTAAATGCATCAAATCGCCTGCAATATATTAGTAGGGAAAAAGCACAAGTAAATGCATCAATTGCCCCACCAAATATTTGTGCGGGAAAGGCATTAGTAAATGGATTAGGAAAAGTGTAGTTAGGGAAAAAGTATACTTTTCCATCCATTTTACTGATGCCTTTCCATCCCAATTCCTATGTTTCTCTTAATACATTAATCAGTGCCTTTACCGATCCCTTTACCGGTGCCTTTATCGATCCCTTTGCCAGTGCTTTTAACAGTGCTTTTATTTATCCCTTTACCGGTGCTTTTAACAATATAAATACAACGGTATTATGTACCGTATTTACTCAAAAAATTGGGTAGCGTATACACTTCGCCACTAATCCGCGAAGGAATTTGTCAGAGATTGAGCGGCGTATCCAAGCCGATTTCGGGTCGTTTCTAAATTAATTTAAGTTAGATCCAAGAAATCATTCTACCCAATTTTTCGAGTAAATACTGTATATTCGTGTTAAGTGCGTGTATACTGCAATTTACTGGCTCCACCATGAAGATGTTGGGCTCACGAAATGAACGAGAGTAGCCGCGCGCATATTCAATTCTTTGAGCTACCCAATTTTTAGTTAATTCTTTAGGATGATCGTGGAGTGTGGTTTATCGGAATATTTGTACCCCTGGGAACGGTGCTCGATGGTAGTTTTCATATATAACTAGTTAGATTAGGGTTTTTAGACTGTTGGGTTTAGTATCAATAGAAGTACTGGGTGTAGTCCGTGAGGTGCTAGGGTGGGGAAGAAGGTAGGCCTTGAAATGCCTCGCGAATTTTAGGGATTGTCTCGGATAGCTTGAGCAAAAAAGAGATACGGACTTGGAGAATTAACTCCTTCTCAGAAAACACGAATGTCACAGTATTTAATACGTATATTGTATTGAAAGATATATTGGGGCTCCTAGATAGAAAACAGCAAATATAATCCCACTGAAGGGACTGAAATTGGGGTTATATAATGAGAAGTGGATTCTGAGGAAAGAAGCCCGCACTTTTATATACTATCCTAGATCTTTAAGCGGCTCGAAGCGAGTAGTAAAATATGCCTTGGAGAAGCTCGTCCGAGTGGACCCCCTGTCTCGCACGCCTTGAGCGCCGTGTCTCGTGGACCACACTGTCCATTAGGGAAGCCCACCATAAGTAAGTAAGTAAAATTCATTTACGCATCCAACCGGGAAGCCCACCGTAGTTACCTTAGAGGAATGTTTTCTAAGGTGATTATTTATTTACGACACCTAGACCCTAATCAATCCTAGAAAAGATGTTTGAAATTCTGACTGGCTGGGGAAGCAAAAGTTCAGGGTTGTTTTTTTTTTTTTTTTGTTAAATCATTGTTTCATTGTTTTGTAAATGGTACAAGAATATCGCATGCAACTGAAGTTATGGCGTGAACAAAACCTTATCAACCCAAACCCTCCTGACAAAAAAAGAAAAAGTAAAAAAACAAATATAACTGAAAATTTCAATTCAGAGATTCCCTCCATGGCTAACATAAGCCTAATATATATATCCAGCGTGCAAATAGGTTACTCTTCCATTGACTCAAAAAAGTTTAAAAGAGATGTAATAGATGTTATAGAATGAGAAGAAATAGATGAAAGAACATCAGACGAACCGGATGAAGATAAATATGAAATATCAATTTGCGATTTAATAGGAAAGTTTGTCCTTGTCTTTGAAATAAATTCAGCAAGGGCAATTAACATAATCGAGTTTAGCCATACGGGTGACTTAGAGTTTAATGAATTTATAAAGGGAATAAATAAATTGCGTTCAACTTCATGAGCAAAGCAGTATAGTATTGCGTGCGGAAAATCTTGGGAGCTGTCGCCACAGAGGGGACATGTGGTAGGTCCGGGGTGAGACCAGGATGTGTGCGCTTTGAGGTAGCTTTTGTGTGCTCACATTTGATGGAGCCTCCCTGCTATGAATTTCGAAAATTTCATAAATGGGTGAGGGGTGGTGGTAGTGGGGTACTCATAGTAGGGAGGACGTGGAGTGTATTTGTCCCAATCTGATTTTAATTGGGATAAGATAGCATTATTGCATGATTCAAGGATCATTGATTGATCAGGATTTGGTTTGTCGATGGCAGGGCCTGACGCGCCACGGTAGTAGTTGCATGGAAGGAATTTCCATGCTTCCTGTGCGAGAGCGTCGATAATTAAGTTTCATGGATGGTTGTCGTGTTGTTCGGTTAGCGGTATAGGTGTTTTGTTGCGTTGCTTGGTTGATCGTTCTATATGTTTCCCTTGGTTTCCTTTACAATGAGTCATACGTTTGTCATTAAAGAGGTGGATTATGAGTATATAAGCGAAGGGATTTCCCCTCTTGTTGTACTTTTTTTCTCTTTCCTTAAGCAATGTCTTCTATCGTACACTCTTGTATTCTATAATACAAACCTCGGTTATACCTCATAACCTTTCGCTGTCGCCGTCCTCAAGTCCTCTATACTTGAACACTCCGTAGAGCCTGTGGAACTTCGTAAAACACTCTCGTCGCTTAGTTTTCCCTTCAAGTAGCACTGCTTATCTCGGGGGATACCTGAGAGCTTGAAGATAAACCTCGCCCCTTGAGATTAAGGGTCTGACGCGTGATTTGGCATTAGAGTTCCAGGGTCGGGGTCTGCGAGACCCGAGGCCTTTGAGATGGCTTCTGAGAAGTGGGAGAGGAGTACCATTTGCTTGGAAGTTTGGTGGGAGACGTGCAGATGCGGGGTTAAATAACACAGGTAGAGTAGCTATGCGTACTGCATGGCGCCTTCTGAGGTATTTAGCGTATGGCAGTGTTGGAGGGAGTGCTGCTTCTCGAGTAAGGGCACCGATGTTTGTGGATGAAAAGCAATTCGTGATCCATCTGAGGACAGTGTTCCAGAACGGGTCGAGTTTTTTGAAGATGGTTGTCGATGGAATGAGTATATTCATTCCATATGTAAGTATTGGTCGAATAAGGCCCATAGCAAGCTTGCGGGCATTGGAGCCTGTAAGCCCTGAACCGGATGTTGATAAGGATTTGATTGCAAAAAATGCTTTTTGAGCAGATGACAATCTTTTGAGAAAATGTGTATTTGTGTTGAAGTTGTGGGAGAGCCAAAAACCTAGCCAACGAATACATAATTGTGGAGAAAAGGTATTTCCATCGAGTTGGATGGAGGCGCCAGGAGTAGGGGGGAGTCTGTTATGGATTGTCGTCCAATGGATAAGTTCTGTTTTGGGAATCGAGAAGGAGACTTGAATGGCATCTCCCACGATGTTAATGTCGCGGGCTGCTTGTTCTAAGAGTCCAGCGTTTTTCCTACTGGAGTGCGAAAAGACCGTGATAGCAAAATCGTCCACATATGAAAATGTGAATTTAAAAGCGTTACTGAGGTGAAGTGGGGCGACATAAATACAAAATAGTAGTGGAGATATGGGTGAGCCTTGTGGGACTCTCTCACGGTTTGATCTCTCGTTAAGCCCTTCAGTATCCCTGAGGGTGAGCAGTGCTACTTAAGCGAGAGGTCAAGCGACAAGAGTCACGATGTTTCTACAGGTCCTACGTGGGTCTAACTCAAGGCGAGTTAAGTGTAAAGGTTTTCACGGCGACAGCGACAGCGAGGATTCTGAGGTAGAATCGGAGTAGTATTAAAGTAATACCGTAGAAGTAAGGTAAGAACGTTGCTTAAGAAAAGAGAAAAGAAACCATAACAACCGTCTGAGATCCATCCCTTATATACCCCGCAATCCCTCTCATAACTCATAACCGAAACACAGCCGAACAACAAAGACATTATAAAGAAACCATCATCCGTTGCAACCGTTACTTTCCGAACCCTAACCCATTATTCCACTTCATCCGTGAAAGTAGCTCCCCCTCTTAAGCGTGAGCTCCTGCGAATACTAGGAGCGGTGACCGTCGTTTGGTTCAAGAATATCTCAAGAGCAGAGGTTTCTTGTAGATCTTCCGCAGGTTCCCAGGTGGGATGGGCGTATCCGGTCCACTCGACAAGATATTGTAGCCGTCCGCGATAGGTTCTTTGTTCAAGAATCTTTTCAATAAAGTACTCTTCTTGTTCATTAACTATCACCGGTGAAGGAGGGGGAATAACTTGTCCGGGTAGAGAGTCATTGGCAGTGGGTTTCAACAAGGAAACGTGAAACACAGGGTGATACTTGACTGACGCAGGAAGATCGATCTCATAAGCAAAGGGGGACACGATTTTCTTGACCGAGTAAGGTCCCATCCATTTCCAGTCTAGTTTTCTGGCATTACGCACGGTCCTAACATTCTTCATTGAAACGAAGACTTGATCGCCGACTTGATAGTCTGGGGCTGGGGTTCGGTGCTTATTCGTTGCGACTTCTTGGATATCTTGGGCCGTTCTTATTTGCATCCGTAAATGATCGTATAACTCTTGCATGGTTTGACTGAACGAAGCTGCATCTAAGCTTTGAGATGTATTCCAAGTAGGAAAAAAGGTAGTGTCGAAACGAGGGTGGTAACCGTAATTGGCAAAGAAGGGGGAGACTTTAGTACTGGCTGATTCCTGGTTGTTAGCGGAGAACTCGGCCATTGGCAACCATTTACTCCAATCATCCTGTTGATAAGAAACGTAAGAGCACAAGTATTGCTCCATGACTGCATTAAGTCGTTCCGTTTGTCCATCGGTTTCCGGGTGAAAAGCTGTAGACATCCGAGCTTGAATTCCAAGTCGTTTACAAAGATCCTTCCAAAAATGAGCCGTGAACTGGGTGCCTCGATCGGAGGTAACATGTGTAGGTAATCCGTGTAGTTTCCAGATATGTTGCAAGTAGAGGTCGGCTACATCTCGGGAATTAACCGTAGTGTTGCATGGGATTAGATGTCGCATCTTGGATAATCGGTCGACAACAACCATGATAGCATCATAGCCGTTAGATTCTGGAAGGCCTGTAACAAAGTCCATTGAAATCTCTTGCCAGGGACGGTTAGGGATTGGTAGGGGGCGAAGGACGCCTTGAGTTCGTTGGGTATTTGGTTTGGCTCTTTGGCAGGTATAGCAGTTTCGTACATATCGGCTGACTGATTCTCGCATCTTGGGCCAATAAAAGTTCCGGGCTAGGAGTTCAAAGGTTTTATCACGTCCTGGATGGCCTGCCGCCGGGGTGTCATGGTGTCTTCGGATAAGTTCAAGTCGGAGAGAGTCAAGGTTGGGAACATAAAGACAATCTCGGTAGCGTAATAGATTATTCTTATTACTGCATTCACTTAAGGTAATTTCCTTGGATTGTTGTTCTTTATTCTTCAATGCCGCGAGTATCTTTTCCGGGAACTTATCAGTGATATATCCTTCTTGAAAAAGTTTAAAAAGGGGGGCGTCCAATTCAGCGGCTTTATTTGACAAAGAAGCCGACAACAAACTTATCTTGGGATCAATATTTTCCTTTTTTAATACCACTTGGCTTTGATGCGCCAATCTTTCATCCCCTTCCTTGAGGAGATCTCCTGATCTCCTTGTCAATGCGTCGGGCTTTCCTCCTTGAGTACCTGGTCGATACGTAATTACAAAGTCGAAGCGAGAGAGGTATTCGGCCCATCGTGCTTGACGGCGATTTAGCTGTTTAGTACTCATAAAATACTCAAGGTTTTTATGATCGCTGATCACGTCGATGGGGTGCTTAGATCCTTCTAATTCAGGGCGCCATTCCTCGAAGACTCGGATGATTGCCAGCAGTTCCTTATCATAAATCTCATAATTGCATTCCGCGGGGGAATGTTTTTTTGAGAAGAAAGCTACTGGATGTAAGACGCCATTATCGTCGTATTGAGATAGGATTCCTCCCGATACAAAATCGGAGGCGTCCGTTTCTACGATGATCTTTTTATCGGGGTCGAAATGAATAAGGATGGGGGCAGTGGTAAAGGCATATTTGAGGTTCTCAAAAGCAATATCTGCCTCAACCGTCCATTCGAAAATTATCCCCTTTTTTGTGAGAGCTGTAAGGGGTGAGGCAAGCTTGGAGAATCCTAAGATAAACCGGCGGTAAAAGTTGGCGAAACCTAGGAAGGCTTGGACGTCTTTAACGCTTTTTGGTGTTCCCCATTCTCGGACTGCTTTAAGTTTTTCCTCGTCCATCTTAATGCCATCGGGGGTGAGGATAAGACCCAAATACTTCGTGGTTTGTACCTCAAATTCGCATTTCTCTGGCTTCAATAGGATGTCATTGTCCTTGAGTGTTTGGAGAACCTTTCGTACGTGGATCTGATGTTCGGCGAAGGTATCACTATAGATAAAGATATCATCCAAGTAGGCCGTACAGAAGATGTCCAGGTATTCGGTAAGGCAGTCGTTCACGAAGCGTTGGAATGTACCGGGGGCGTTGGTCAGGCCGAATGGCATGACTTGATACTCGTATAGACCATATCGGGTGCGGAAGGCTGTCTTCCATTCATCTCCCTCGGCAATGCGTACTTGGTGGTAACCGTCGCGAAGGTTTAGCTTAGTATACCATTGCGCTTTTGCTAACCGGTCGAGCGTTTCTCGGATGAGAGGAGAGGTATATCGATCCTTGACTGTGATAGCATTTAGGCCCCGATAGTCAACACATAATCGTAAAGAGCCATCAGCCTTTTTAACAAAGAGGACCGGGGATCCCGCAGGGGAAGAACTAGCGCGGATAAACCCTTTCTCTAGATTGTCCTCAATATATTTTTTTAGGACAATGAGCTCTTCTCGGGACATTCCGTACAGTGGTCCAAACGGGGCATCTTTTCCTTCTTGGAGTTGTATCTGATGGTCGTAAGGTCGGCGAGGTGGTAGGCCTTGGGCTTTAGTTTTGTCAAACATGTCAAGGAAGTCGTGATATTTCGTAGGAATACGTGATTTCCATTCCTCCTTGCTGGTTTTGTCGTCTATGATTCTGTTGATCTCATAGAGGGACATGGCATAGGCTTGGGAGGAACGTTTTCGGGTAAGAGTCCTGAAACTGGCAGCACCAATGAATGATAGGTTTAGCCTAGGAGGAGTAGGGATTGAGGACGTGGATATAACGGGCAGGTGGGGAGCACAACGGGTGGTGCAGAGTTTAGAGTTAAACTCAATGCGTTTATTGGCGAAGTGTAGGTGGACGTCATGATGATTCATCCATGGTATTCCCAACACGAGGGGGTAATGCCCGAGTTGGGTTACAAAACAGGGGGCTTGTTCTTGGTGTTGTTTGATGGATAGGTTGATATTGGCGATATGGGTAATATCTCCTGAGGCGACAGTACGACCGTCGATTACTTCAAGTTGTCGGGGTGTCTTGAGGGGAGAGAGTGGCAGGGAGTGGTGACTCGCAAAATTCTTGTCAATGAATGCAAATCCAGAGGCTCCAGTGTCCAGCAAAGCGTGTGTTTTGATGATTTTATTGCTATGGAAAATATTGCACGAAACTACAAAATGTTCCCCATCCAACTGATCCTCCACGCTTATACCGGAAACTGAAAACCCAGAAATTGAAAATGCGGACAAAGGAAAAGAAATTGGAACCAAGGCAGGGTCACTGGTCAGCCTTGGTTGGACTAGTTTAAAGCCTCATTTGAGGCGCTTGCAGATTCTAAAGCAAAAAATTGGGGGGGAAGAGGTGGCGGCGGCAGAGAGGAGGCGGGGGGCGTGCGGTTGGCGGGTGGTGCAGTAAGGGCTCCCCTCATTGTGGGCTTCTTAGGGGCGGACGGACAGTTGGCGTAAGAGTGGTCAGGGGCGGCACAAAACATGCACTTGCCGGTGGCGCTGCGCCACTGTTTTTCTTCTTCAGAGAGTTTCCTCCTTCCATTCACCATCGTGTATCGTTGATCCTGGGGGGGGCGAGCGCTGTTGCTGGTACGGCCAAAAGATAGATCCATGGGAGCCAGGCCTCCTGGTACAAAGGATGAAGCAGGGACAAAGGGAGTTATTACGCTTGATGGGGCGCTGAATTGTCCCATGTTATCACGGGTATTCCCTCGTTTTTCTATCTTGCGAGCCCGGATACGATTGTCCATTCTGGTGAGGACGAGAATCATATCGTTGAGAGTCGTGGGGGTGGCAGCAGCGAAAACCATGGCCTCCTTTAGCTCTTCTGACATTCCGTGTTCGAGGGCATCCATCTTTGAGTTCTCATCGAAGTGGAGTTGCCCATTGATCTCAAGGGGCGAGGTTTTGTCTTCAAGCTCTCAGGTATCCCCCGAGATGAGCAGTGCTACTTGAAGGGAAAACTAAGCGACGAGAGTGTTCACGATGTTCCACAGGCTCTACGAAGTGTTCAAGTATAGAGGACTTGAGGTGAGGTATAACCGAGGGTTGTATTGTAAAATACAAGAGTGTGCTATAGAAGACGTTGCTTAAAGAAAGAAGAAGGAAAAGTACAACAAGAGGGGAAATCCCTTCGCTTATATACCACATTCCAACTCGTTCGATGACAAAGACTTGACTCACTGCAACGGAAACCTAAAGAAACACAAGGAACGACAATGTAACACAATAACCTTGTACCCTTGTACCTGGCGAACCAACGAAAACAGTTATCCATGAAAGTACCCCCTCCCTTATAGCCGTGAGCTCCTGCGAACACTAACCAGACCTTCCTTAGGTTTACTTGGATATCGTTGGTGGAAAACGTCTACTGCTTTAGTCTCCGTATGATAATCGGCTGGTTCCCACGTAGGTAAGGCATAACCTGTCCATTCTACCAGGTATTGTAGTTTCCCGTGGCGAATGCGAGAATCTAGAATACTTTCGACAAGATATTCTTCATGATCGTTGACTTGGACCGGGGGTGGTGGTGGAATAACCTGACCCGGGAGTGGGTCAACAGGAGCAGCTTTGATTAGTGAAACGTGAAATACCGGATGGTATTTCATAGACGATGGCAGGTCTATCTCATAGGCATACGCAGAGATTATTCGTTTTACGAGGAAGGGACCACTCCACTTCCAGTCCAATTTCCTTGAATTCCTAGTCGTCCTCATGTTCTTCATAGATATGAAGACACGATCGTTGACTTTGAATGAAGGGGCGGGGGTGCGGTGCCGATTAGCACTGGTCTCGAAAATATCTTGTGCTGTCCTCATTTGAACTCGAAGGAAGTCTCTAAGTTCTTCCATCTTAGAAGCGAAGTCATTGGCATCGAGGGTCTGAGGGGAGCGGTCATTAGAGACGACGGAGGTATCAAAGCGAGGGTGGTAACCATAGTTGGCGAAGAAGGGTGTAGCTTTCGTACTGGCTGACTCTTGGTTATTGGCAGCGAACTCTGCAATAGATAACCATTTTGTCCAGTCGTCTTGTTGGTAAGAAACATAGCACCGAAGATATTGTTCCATGACAGCATTAAGACGTTCGGTTTGACCATCTGTTTCTGGGTGGAAGGACGTTGACATCCGAGCGGAAATGTTCAGGCGCTGGCAAAGATGTTTCCAAAACTTAGCGGTAAACTGCGTTCCTCTATCCGAAGTGATATGGGAAGGTAGTCCGTGGAGTTTCCAAACATTTTGGAGATAGAGTTCGGCTGTTTGCTCGGCGTTGACGGTCGTATTGCACGGGATAAGGTGTCGCATCTTCGAGAGTCGATCCACTACGACCATAATAGCATCAAAGCCGTTGGATTCTGGAAGACCGGTAACGAAGTCCATTGATAGCTCTTCCCAGGGGCGATTAGGGATGGGGAGTGGTTTCAGGACGCCTTGGGTACCGAGGGTGCTTGGTTTTGCTCGTCGACAGGTATGACAGTTCCGCGTATAACGGCCAATATACTCTCTCATCTTTGGCCAATAGAAATGCCTTGAAATGAGTTCGAAGGATTTTTCACGTCCTGGGTGGCCAGCTGAGGGGGCGTCATGATGTCGTTGTAGGATGAGGAGGCGAAGAGGATCATGGTCAGGGATATAGAGTTTTTTCCGGTAATAAAGGCGGCCGCTGACTTCAGTACAATCGCCTAAGGTGATCTCTTTGGATTGTCGTTCACCATTTTTAAGTGCTAGGAGGATTTTTCGTGGGAACGGGTCAGCATTATATCCGAGATTCATTAAAGTATCGAGGGAGGCATCCAATTCAGCGGGTTCATTTGATAAAGAACCCGAAAACAAACTCAACTTAGGATCAATGTTCTTCTCTTTCAAGACTACTTGGTATTGGTGTCTTAGTCTTTCATCCCCTTCTTCAGGGAGATCTCCTGATCTCCGAGTCAGTGCGTCCGGTTTTCCTCCTTGTACTCCTGGTCTATAGGTAATGACGAAGTCAAAACGTGAAAGGTATTCAGCCCATCTGACTTGTCGTCGATTAAGTTGCTTGGTGGTCATGAAATATTCCAAGTTCTTATGGTCGGTAATAACTGAGATGGGTAGTTCTGATCCTTCAAGCTCTGGTCTCCATTCCTCGAAGCAGCGTATAATAGCGAGAAGTTCCTTATCATAAATCTCGTAGTTACATTCAGCTGGTGAGTGCTTCTTGGAGAAGAAGGCTACAGGGTGAAGTACGCCGTTATCGTCAAGTTGGGAGAGGACACCACCGGAGACGAAGTCAGAAGCATCGGATTCCACAAAGATTTTTCTTCGAGGGTCGAAGTGGATGAGCACGGGGGCTTTAGTAAAGGCATTCTTCAACGCTTCGAATGCGAGTTCCGCTTCGACTGTCCATTCGAAGACAACACCCTTTCTTGTAAATGCAGTAAGGGGGGCAGCTAATCGGGAGAACCCTAGGATGAATCGCCGGTAGAAATTTGCGAAGCCAAGGAAGGCTTGTACATCTTTGACTGATTTTGGGCGGTTCCAATCCCGGACGGCTTTGAGTTTATCATCGTCCATCTTTATACCTTCGGGGGTTAATATTAGGCCGAGGTATTTAATGGATTGTACATGGAACTCGCACTTCTCAGGTTTGAGAAGAATGTCATTGGCTTTAAGGGCGTCGAGTACTTGTCTGACATGTACCTTGTGCTCGGCAAGAGTATCGCTATAGATAAGAATGTCGTCGAGGTAGGCCGTACAGAAAAGATCTAGAAATTCTCGGAGGGAGTCGTTCACAAATCGCTGGAATGTACCGGGGGCGTTGGTAAGACCGAACGGCATTACCATGTATTCGTATAGGCCATATCGTGTTCGAAAGGCTGTTTTCCATTCTTCTCCCTCAGCGATACGAATTTGGTGAAAGCCATCCCGGAGGTCGAGTTTGGAGTACCACTGAGCTTTTGCAAGGCGATCCAAGGTTTCTTTGATCAGGGGGGAAGTATATCTGTCTTTCACCGTGAGAGCATTGAGGCCACGATAATCGACACAAAGTCGGAGGGAACCGTCGGGCTTAGCGGCGAAGAGGACTGGAGAACCGGCGGAAGATGAACTGGCACGGATGAATCCTTTTTCCAAATTGTCTTCGATGTACTTCTTAAGAACTAGAAGCTCATCACGAGACATACCATAGAGGGGTCCAAACGGCGGTTCCTTGCCTTCTTGTAAGGTAATCTTGTGGTCATAGGGTCGGCGAGGGGGGAGTCCTTGAGCTTTAGCTTTGTCGAACATGTCTAGATATTCATGGTATTCAGCAGGTATTCGTTGCTTCCACTCTTCTTTGGTCGTCTTGTTATCAAGAACTTTATTGATTTCATAGAGGGACATGGCGTAAACCTGGATACCCTTTTTTCTAGCAAGCATGCGAAAACTGGCGGCGCCAATAAAGGCAGCATTAAGCTTGTTCGGTGGGGGGATGGCATTGGCTGAGACGACGGATTGTTTAGGGGTGCAGTGAGTGGTGCAGAATTCAGAATTGAATTCAATGCTTCTGTTTGCAAACTGTAAATGAACATCGTGGAGGTTCATCCAGGGAATGCCTAATACTAGGGGGTAATGGCCTAGTTTGGTGACGAAGAAAGGAGCTTTTTCGGTGTGCTGTTGGATGGAAAGCTCCAGGTGACAGAGGTTGGTAATATCTCCCGAGGCAATTGTCCGGCCGTCGATGACTTCCAATTGGCGAGGGGTTTTGAGGAGAGATAGGGGCAGGGAATGGTGACGCACAAAGTTTTCATCAATGAAAGCGAACCCTGAGGCTCCAGTGTCAAGAAGTGCGTGTGTTTTTATGATTTTATTTTGGTGGGAAAGGTTACAAGAAATTACAAAATGTTCCCCATCCAAAGTATCCTCCACACACACGTCCGACACCGAAAACCCAGAAATAGAGAACGCAGACAAAGGAGAAAAAGGAACCAGAGCAGGGTCACTGGACGACTCTGGTTGAACTAGTTTAAAGACTCAACTGAGTCTGCTGCATCAAAGGCAGAAAAGCGAGGCGGCAAAGGCGGTGGAAAAACAGAAGGAGCAGGAGGAGCAGCGGCGGAGTTAGTAACGGCTCCCCTCATGGCGGGGCGTTTGGAGGCGGAGGGGCAGTTGGAAAAGATATGCCCTTCTCCGGCGCAAAATAAACAGCGATTATTGGTCTGTCTCCACGCTTTCTCTTCGGGTGATAACTTTCTCCTCCCGTTAACTTGAACATAGCGCTGTTCAGGGGCAGGGCGAGAAGTAGAAGTACGGCCGAAAGAAAGATCCATGGGGACAAGTCCTCCGGGGGCGAAGGAAGAGGAGGCAGGAGTAAAGGCGGCGGGGGCGGTGTTAGGGGCGGCGAATTGTCCCATGGTGTTGCGGGTGGTGTTTTTCTTCTCCTCTCTTCTTGCCCGGATACGGTTATCTAGGCGGAGGAGGAAGGCGCAGAGGGAAGTGAAGGTGGTGGGGAAGTCTGCAACAGTTACTACTGCTTCTTTTAGCTCGTCCGACATGCCAAATTCCAGAGCGTCATTTTTGGCAGACTCGTCATAATTGAGGCGTCCCATGATGCGCTGGAAATCGGCAAGGTAGGCGGAGAAATCTCTCTTCCCTTGTCGAAGTTGATGTAGTTCGCGGCGGGCGGTGCCGAGAGGGTCGGGGTCGCCGAAAGCTGTTTCCAGGGCGGTGATCAGATCGGCGGCGGAGTTCCAGGTAGTTGTTCCGTCAGGAAGGACGGAGTGACGGACTTGCTCGAGGGCGGCTCCCTCGAGACGGCTGATAGCATACAATACCATATTGTTGCTATTGGAGAAGCGGTCGGCATTAACCGAGAGTTTTGACCGGAGTTGCAGGACGAACCCGGGGAGTTTATCGCGAGATCCATTGAATTTATCTGGGTCAGGCATTTTGTCCGAACGGCCTCCTTGTGTATGAGCGGGAGGTGCTGGTGGCGGGGGCGCAGGTGGTGGAGGGACAGCGTTGAGAAGGCGGGCGACTTCTGCTTCAGTCGCTTGTAACTGGGATTGGCAAGTGTTGAACCTTGCCGTCATGTTATTTTTTTCTTGTACAGCTTCTTCTAGCTGTAGGTCTGCGTAGGTAAGGTTTTCGACCCGTTGTTGGTAATGGGATCGTATTTCCTCATAAGCAGAGGCGAGGTCGGCGTTGGCGGCAGTTTGGAAGTTCTCGAAGGTTGGGAAAGTCCAGGGGGCGGGGGCAGGGTTGCTCATGGCGGCGTTGGTGGGTTTGTAGCAGCGTGAAGGGGCGGGGTAGAGGGTGTGGATGAGGAAGCAACGTAATCTCAAGGGGCGAGGTTTTGTCTTCAAGCTCTCAGGTATCCCCCGAGATGAGCAGTGCTACTTGAAGGGAAAACTAAGCGACGAGAGTGTTCACGATGTTCCACAGGCTCTACGAAGTGTTCAAGTATAGAGGACTTGAGGACGGCGACAGCGCGAAGTTATGAGGTATAACCGAGGGTTGTATTGTAAAATACAAGAGTGTGCTATAGAAGACGTTGCTTAAAGAAAGAAGAAGGAAAAGTACAACAAGAGGGGAAATCCCTTCGCTTATATACCACATTCCAACTCGTTCGATGACAAAGACTTGACTCACTGCAACGGAAACCTAAAGAAACACAAGGAACGACAATGTAACACAATAACCTTGTACCCTTGTACCTGGCGAACCAACGAAAACAGTTATCCATGAAAATTGATACGCTGAAAGTCGGCCAAGTAGGCGGAGAAATCTCGTTTGCCCTGGCGAAGTTGATGCAGTTCTCGACGGGCGGTACCGGTAGGGTCTGGATCTCCAAAGGCTGCTTCTAGGGCGGCGATGAGGGCGGCGGCGTTGGTCCAGGTAGTGAGACCAGAGGGGAGGACAGTATGGCGAACTTGCTCTAGGGCTACTCCCTCTAGGCGATTGATAGTGTAGAGAATCATGGTGTTCTCATCAGCGAATCTATCTCGGTTAACTGCGAGCTTGGAGCGAAGTTGGAGGACGAAGCCAGGAAGTTTGGCTCGGGAGCCGTCAAACTTCTCCGGGTCCGGCATCCGTTCTGAACGATAACTTGCGGTCGATGGAGGTGGGGGAGTGGCGGTGAGGTTGGGTGGGGGTGGAGGAGCCTGATTAGTGGCTCTGGCTTCATTACGTTCCTGGCGTAGTCTGGCGATGAGTTCGGCGGCTTCAGTGACTCGTTGATCCTGTTGCATGGCGTGTCGTGTCGCGTTATCTGCTTGGATTTTCGCCGTGTTGAGTTTTACTTTCAGCTCTTGTGTGCTCTCCTGGAGAACATCAACTTGATCTTCTAAAGCCTGATTGAGGTCTCGGAGTTGATTGTACAACTCTACAGGGTCTTCTTGGTATGCCTGAGCAAAGGTATCCTTTGTGGGAAAGCGGGGGGTAGTGATCGCAGCTCCTTCAGAGGAGGAGGCGGCAGGGGCGGAGGTACTCATCATCTAGGTTTATCGCACGGAAGAGAATTGGTGCGTAAGTAATGGTGATCGAACCACTCAGGAGTGATCTCGACGATGGTTTGTGGTCTTCGTGGTGCTAGACAGGGGAAAACTTGCAAGATGGATTGTTGAATCCAAGCAATGAGTTCCATAAAGGGGCGTCGAAGTAGGAGGTGTAGAGAAGGAAGCAACGTAATCTCACGGTTTGATCTCTCGTTAAGCCCTTCAGTATCCCTGAGGGTGAGTAGTGTTACTTAAGCGAGAGGTCAAGCGACAAGAGTCACGATGTTTCTACAGGTCCTACGTGGGTCTAACTCAAGGCGAGTTAAGTGTAAAGGTTTTCACGGCGACAGCGACAGCGAGGATTCTGAGGTAGAATCGGAGTAGTATTAAAGTAATACCGTAGAAGTAAGGTAAGAACGTTGCTTAAGAAAAGAGAAAAGAAACCATAACAACCGTCTGAGATCCATCCCTTATATACCCCGCAATCCCTCTCATAACTCATAACCGAAACACAGCCGAACAACAAAGACATTATAAAGAAACCATCATCCGTTGCAACCGTTACTTTCCGAACCCTAACCCATTATTCCACTTCATCCGTGAAAGACTCCTACAGATACAGGGAGAAATTTTCGTGGTGATCCTTTAAACAGGAGAGCGCATTCACGGGAATGAAGGAAGAATATGATCCAAGAGGTCATATAAAGTGGAATGTTGTGATCAAGAAGTCTTTTTTCCAGGATATGGGGGTTGACGTTGTCAAACCCACCTTTGATATCTAGAAAAAGGGTGGAGACTTTCTTGTCAGCTGCTTGCAGAAACTGGACGTCGTGGAGGAGCGCGGAGACTGCATCTCCGGTTGATATAAGTGACAACGAGCCGCATTGATTAGGATGAATGAGGCCATTTGAACGAGAGAGGAAGGCGAGTTGTGTTGCAATAATACGTTCTAGTATTTTTGAAAGGGTTTCCAGCAGTACAATGACTCTGAAAGAAGTTGCTGAAGAATAAGAATCTTTATTTGGTTTTGGGAGTACAATCCCGAAAGCTTTTTTGAGTTGGAGTGGGTAATATCCGTATTGCGCTAGGGGATTGAGGAGTGAATGGATAATATTTGGGTTGATATTGTTGATTTTTTTCCAGATGCTGTAAGGAATAGTATCTGGGCCGGGAGCAGAAGTATTGGAGGAGGCGCGTAACGCTGAAGAGATTTCGTCGAAGTCAATTTCTTTGAAGTTCTCAAGGAGCGAGATCCTCGTCAAGCTCTCAGGTATCCCCCGAGATGAGCAGTGCTACTTGAACGAGAAACCAACAACAGGAGAGTGTGCGGGGATTCTACAGGCTCTACTAATGGTTCAAGTTATGATGACTTGAAGACGGCAACAGCGTAAGGTTATGAAGTATAACCGAGGTTTGTATTGTAGGATACAAATGAGTGAACAATAGAAGACGTTGCTTAAAGAAAGAAGAAGGAAAAGTACAAGATGAGGGGAAATCCCTTCGCTTATATATCACATTCCAACCCTTTCGATGACAAAGACATGACTCATTGTAGCGAGAAACTCATAGAAATGCAAAGAACAACAGCAAAATTCGGCAACCATGTACCCATGTACCTAATCGATCAACGTAACAACCATCCATGAAAGAAGTCTGCGTGAAGGTGGTAGAGGGGCGGAGGTTTTATGATGCGGGGAGGAAAAAAGTGTTGAATGAGTGAAGAGGCAAGTTGTGTAGGAGTATTAATATTGGGAAGATTTGGGAAAACGTCATTGGACGATGAAGTTTTCATTCTTTTAGCAGCCCATATATCAGAGGGTGAAGCGTTTGCTAAAAAGGAGCTCCAGTGGTTCTTTTTGCATTTGGCGATTTCATGGAAGTAGGCATATTTGGCTTTGCGTACTTCTTCAGAGGGTGGGGCTTTTGATCCTTTGAATTGTAGTCGATGGGATCGGTTGATTGAATGGAAGATTCTTCTTAAATCGGATAGCAGAGGGCTCCACCATTTTTTTGACCAATTAGAAGGTCTTTTGGTTGGGGTTTCTAAGGTGAGCGGCGTAGTCACTAAGTTGAGTGATTTTGTGAACCATTGATCAAGGTCTGGTGACGGAGGAGGGGGAGGGATTTTGATTTTTTTAATTAGCGGCGTGAGGTTTTTCCAATTGGTTTTTGACCAGTCGGGTGATGGCATGGCAATTGCATGATGAGGAGTATGGAGATGAGTAATAATGGGTATATGGTCTGATCCAGTGGAGTTGGAGGAGGCGTCCCATTTTTTTATAAGGGGTGATGCGAGGTGATTGCAAAAGGTTAAGTCGAGTACACTCGGTCTGGTGTGGGAATCGTAGGGGAAACGGGTATAAATCCCAGGAGTATTTAGGCATGTATACATTAAGTTTTGAGCAGTTAGATGGTATTTTTCCCCTTCGTTAAATTCTTGTGAGGAGATAATTCGGAGGGGGTCTGTGGAGGAATGGTGAATGTTAAAGTCACCAACGATAATGGTGGGAATGGATGAGGAGGAAAATATTTGTGAAGGATGGATGTGGTGATTGCTGGAATTGCTTCTCACGCGATTGTAGATATTTGTGATTTTAATTGAGTAAAAGGAGGAGTTGAAGATAGGGTTTTTAAAGGTAAGACATATGGAGATTATATCGTCTCTAAAATGATCTTCGATTAAAAATTCCGTTTGGTGGCTGTTGATAAAATGGGTTGATAAGTAAAAGCAAACTCGAATTTTTTGTGTTGGGAGTGTTGATGGGATTAAAAGGTAGAAACCCGGTGCTTGTAGAGGTTTGTTGTTCCATAGATAGGGGTCTTGGATGGCAACAATTGAGGGTGTTGGTTTGCATTGGGAAAAAAGGGTGTGAAAAATCTTTGAGCTACCGGCGCAGTTGTGTTGTACGATAGTGAAAGGAGGTGGGGGTGGGGTAGAGAGTTTATTTCTTCTGGGAGACATATTTATTCGCTCGACATGGAGGTATCAGCTGGAGGTGGTACAGCTGATGAAATACTAGATTTCTCCTGGATCGCTTTGCGTGTGGGGCATTGGAGATCTGTAGCGGTGTGGTTCCCGTTGCAGTTGATGCAGGTTGGGATGGAGCAGCGATGTTCGTGGCGAGGGTGGTGGTTTGAACAGATAGGGCATATAGTGTCTGGTGATTTGCACCCGGCAGTGGCATGGCCGAAGCCCCAGCATTTCTTACATTGGGTTGAAGGGGAGGCTGACCACATAAGGTTGGTTTTGCGTGGTCGCGAAAAGAGTTTAATGGATGAGCCGATTTTCTTTGCATCTTCAACAGAGCACGAGATTACTATTGAGGTGGTTTTTTTTGTTGCTCGGATGGCAGGGTCGGTTTTGAGGTAGCGTGCACCGGTGATTTGTACGTCAGCGGCATATAGGATAGCTTCGGATAGCGTGGAGCTCAGTTCTTTTGCTTCTTCTGGTAGTGCAAAGGTGGGAATATTGTGGATGACTACGTTGACATCAGTTGGTGCAGTTCGGACAGGGTTGAATGGGTTGTCCCCAATGGGACATGTTTCGTTGAGTGTTTTGAGAATAGCTGCAAAGTACGGAACAAATGCAGAAGCCGGAGTAAAGGGGTTTGCGGTGAATGTAATGGTTCCTCGATCGTTAACAGTAACGGATAGGGCGACAGAGTGCGAATTGGGGAATTGGGCGGCTCGTAGAGCACGTCCAACTGCAACAGGGAGTGATGCGGCAAGAACAGCCGATTCAGTAAATGGGCAGGCAGTGGAGCGTGAGGCAAAGAAACGTCTTTCAGCCGTTGGAAGGGGCCGGGCAGCTTTTTCCTTGGTGTCTTTCTTTGTGTTGCTTGCATCCTGCTTTGATGCGCTGACCGTTGCTGTGTTGGTCTTTGCGAGTACAGATTTAGCCGCCTCGGCAAAGGTTTTTTTTCCTTTCTTGGCGGGAGGGGGTGGAGCGGGGCCGGATTGTTCCGAGGAACGTTTCGCTTGAGAGGAGACTTTGTCCGTCAGATTCGAAATAGCTGCTTGGATTTGGTTCAATTGGATGGGGTTCTGTGATTGGGTTGGAGCCCCAATTGATGAGGGTGAGGAGAGAAGTTCTTCCATTTTGGAAAGTCTTGCGTCCATAGATGAAAGTAGGTGAGTTGTGTTGATAGCCAGAGAGATAAGGATGGCTTCGGTGCGCGAGGGGTCGGCTAGCGTTACATCTTCGAAGATGGGAGCGATACCTGTTTGTCCGAGTGGTGATTGCGAGATGAGCTTATTTAGAAGTTCTTGAATTCCGGTCAAAACGCCGGTTGGGATGAGGGTGGGAGTTGAAGGCCTAATAGGGGAGCTGACTCTAGAGGGGGCAGAGGAAACTGGTGGAAGAAAGGACGTGGTAGAAAGATTTCTGCCACTGATAAAGGGCGAGAAGTTGGAGGAATCAGCCATCACTAATGCTACGGTGAAGCTGAATTTTAGAGAGAAAAGATAATATTTTGAGTTTTGCGAGAAGGTTGGCTTTCCCGAATAGGAAGGTGTTTTTCAAAAAAAATTGTGTAGAGGAGACGGAGCATGCAAAAGTTCAGGGTTGGTTTTCTTCCTTATATATATATCTTATTGCTCCTGCACTATATACTATGAACATATAGAAATCTCGTTTTCACTTCCTCTGTTTCGGGGACGTCTCTAATATTTAAACCCTCAACCCTTCGTGAAATTTTTTTTCAGCAGGCGGTTCTCGGGAACTGTAGTTACAGATATGATCAGCCACACGAAGAAAAAATACCCAGGCAGGCTAGTGGTGCTTCTAGCTAGGAATTTAAAACTGGAGACTTACTGCTAGTTTTAACAATTACACTACTTAAGTTTCCGGCAGCGTGTTTAAGAATATCTACAACACCTTCCTTCCCACCGACAGTTATAGTACCTATTAGTGTCATTCTAAATCCATTACTAGCCAAGATATCTGAAATTGCTCCTTTCTCCAGCTGCAGTAACAGCCTTACTATCGTTTCATAACTTCCCCTCGCTGCTGCGAAAAGCGGTGTTACTTGCAATATGTTAGGAGTTGAAATGTCTGATATTGCACCTCTCTCTAGCAGCAATCTAACCACCATTTCATTACCACACTCCGCTGCCACGAACAATGGTGTTCTTTCCAGGTTGTCGGGGACCGAGATATCGGATATCGCACCTCTTTCTAGCAGCAATCTGACTACCCTTTCATTGCCACTTTCTGCTGCCACAAACAGTGGGGTTCTCTTCAGCTGGTCGGGGACCGATATATCAGATATCGCACCCTTCTCTATTAGCAACTCGACTAGCATTTCATGACCTGCTCTTGCCGCTGTGAACAATGGCGTTCTTCCCATCCTATCTGGGACTGAGATATCGGATATCGCACCCTTCTCTAGCAGCAACCTGACCACCGTTTCGTGACCTGTTTCCACTGCTGCGAATAACGGTGTTCTTTCTAGGCTGTCGGGGACCGAGATATCGGATATCGCACATCTCTCTAGCAGCAACTTGACCACTATTTCATGGCCTTCTTCTGCTGCTGCGAACAATGGTGTTCTTCCTATCTTGTCGGGGGCCGAGATATTGGATATCGCACCTCTCTCTAGCAGCAATCTGACCACCTTTTCATGACCTGCTCTTACTGCTGCAAACAGTGATTTGATTTTCTCTGCCTCTGGAATTGAAACTCCTGATAACGCGCATCTCTCTAGCAGCAATCTGGCCACCTTTTCGTGACCTGCTCTTACTGCTGCAAACAGCGATTTGATTTTCTCTGTGTCCGGAATTGAAACTCCCGATGACGCGCATCTCTCTAACAGCAGCCCAACTACTGCCTCATGGCCTTCCTTTGCTGCCACGATTAGTGGCGTCCTTTTATCATCGTCCAGGACTAATATATCTGCCATAGCACCCCTCTCTAGCAGTAACTCAACTACTGCTTCATGACCCTCCTCCGCTGCCACAAATAATGGTGTTCTTCCATCCTCGTCGAGAGTAGAAATATCTGATGCCCCGCCCTTTTCTAGCAGTAGGTTGACTATTTTTTCATGACCCGCTTCCGCTGCCACAAATAGCGGTGTTTCCTCTCTCTTATTAACTTCCCTAATGTTCGCTCCTTTCTCTAGCAACCAGCATACCACTGTCGAATGACCCAGTCTGGATGCTATATGCAAAGGGTTTTCGTTCCCATACCACATATAGCTCGTGCTGTAGCGCTGGTCAAATTGCCGAACTTGTAGGTAGGAATCAACACAACCCAAATTGTCAAAGAATTTCAGAAGCAGGTCGGTTGTTAAGTCCTCGCAGCAAGCCTGGAAGTGTATAGGGAAAAAATTCGCTGCATAGTCCAAGAAAGGATGTAACTTTAGTCGTTCTAACATGAGTTCGTGAGATGAGCAAGGGCCATCTGCGAAGGCATTAAATGTAAGGTAGGTCGTGCAAGCCATTGCAAGCCTAAAATCTGCGTCTAGGAAGCCAGTAAACTTCTCTAGAAGATACTCCTGTACTGTATAATGAGCGAGCTTGACTGTGCCGCTAATTTCGTCAACGATCACTAGGCTGGCGCAAACGTCTATCAATGTTGTTTTTTCAGTTATATTCAGCGCATCCAGTTCGTACTCCCCCTGCTCTACAGCCATGGCGATCTGGAGCTCTTCGACCGTAAGCGTCCGCTTTGCCTTAACCAGCCAGGAGAGAATGCCGAAAGCTAAATCAATCGAGCCCTGATCTTGTCGCCGGATATTTTCCATAGCTCTCTCGTAAGTAGCATCCAGCTGCCGCTTCCCAGTAGAGGCACCTTTGATCTGATCGAGTGCCTTCAAGAGCTGCCTAGCGTTGATTTGTTGGCAAAGGAAATCCATGTGAAAACGGACAAGCAAGAACCTATATTTATCAGTATGCATATGATAAGGAGTAAACTGAAATGCACACGATACTCACATTCCCTGCGCGCAATTAACAAGCTCAGATATTATCCTATCCTCGCATCTAGCCTTCCGTATATGGCTCTGTATCCGTTTGTCGTTTTTGATTCTCTCGCGGATGTACGTCACTACGTCGTCTGTTTGCGCTGAGAGCTCAATTTTCATTGCACCGCCGAGGAAATTCTGGATGTCTTCAGGATGTGGTCGACCTGTTAGAAAAACGCTGATATTACCGTTCGCCATTCGCTGGAATAGTGGAAGAAGCTCAGCCCGAGCCTCAGGTTTGCACTCGTCTAACGCATCGAAAATAAAAAACACCCGCGGAAAAGAAAGCGATATCTCGATGAGAGTATCATATAGCTCGTCGATTGTTGGCCTCTTTTTCTCTTTTCGTGATTTTTCGTATAGATCTTCGATGGCCTCGGGGAGTTGTGGTATCCGTCTACTCAATTGCTTAAGCAAGCTACAAATTATGCGCGTGGGTGTTTGTTGTTCTTTCTCTTTGTAGTTAAAGTAGATATAGGCCAACCCGTAATTTGTTATCAGTTCCTGAGCAATAAAATAGTCGATTACGGCGGAGCTATAGTAGAAATATCTATTAGACTCAATCACATTATATATAAAAACGCTGTCATACCATAAGAAAGTTTTTCCAGCTCCAGCTATAAATCAAACCTTTAATCAGCGATGAACCTTGGTAGGTCTAAAAATAAACCAATTACAGCTATAGGTAATACACATACGAATTCCAGGACCCCAGAGTAGGTGGAAGTCTGGACGCCCCCCAGCCCAACCGCGAAATTTCGGTGACTCCAGCAGCCAGTTTCCGGTACCTATTTGCCGTCTCTTGCTAATATCAAGGTGCGCAGCGGTGAAGTCATCCGAATATAACCACTCAAGAACCGTCTCACGTTTGTCGGCTAGATATTTAAAACTAGCCCTTAGCTTCACCTCAACGCCAAAAGGGGGGGAAGGATATGCCCAGAAAAGCGGATAAGTTCCGTTAACTAGGTAAGCACCATAAAACCCTCTAGCTTGTCATCCATATATAGTAATTCGAGATCTTAATGGTACTTAACCTAATCGTTTCGAAACTCGAGTCCAGACAAAATAACTAACGCTAAGACACTCACCATCAAGACGAGTTTCTTCTTTTTCTCTATGTGTCCTCTGCACCATAGACTCATTCCGGATCGCAGTATTCGTATTTTGGATGGTCGCCTCTATCTCGTGGACTGCAGCATTCGTTCCCCGGAGATCTTCCTTAATATCCAGAACGACAGCACCTGTTTTTTTGACATGACCTTCAATCGATTTAGATAGGGTTCTTGGCAGTAGATTAGCATCGATATATTTTAAGCCACCTCCACCGGAACTCACATATTATCAGCTACGATAGCGAAGTTAAAGAGTCCCTTGAATCTTTCAATCTTAGAGATGCGTTGAAGAGTCTCCCTCTCCTTTAATGGCCATTTGAGGCAATCTATCCTGCTCCTGGGCTCCAGTTCCAGCAAGAGCTCTTTTAGCTCATTGAAACATTTCTCTAGTGGCTCGTTCAGTGTTTGCAACGCCGCTGATCTTAGGTTGGAGCTGACGTAGTCCTCCAAGACAATTAGAATATTGGTAAATGAGTGGAGCTCATCCATAAGCTCTCGAAGATCCTTTCGTGCTCGATTCACGCCCCCGATGTAACCATAGCCCACAGCAACAAGATTGCCGGTAAGTTGGATGATGCCAGCGATGCTCGCGACCAAGCCTATAGCTTCGGCCATTTTCTCAATCTCAGAGGTATCTGTGTCAGTATGTAGAGATACGGGGAGGGAGGATTCTGTCAGATTTTAGAGCTAATTATATATCGAGATATGTCCCGGAGCGGGGATTGCGGCTGTGTCAGACCTGCTTACGTATACGTAGCTCGCATATGCTCTACATGTATTGAAGAGATACGCCCCCAATAGCAAAAGCGCCCGTAAGTTATTGCAAGAGCGGTTTTGGGGAGGATATTAGGATGTTGTAAGTAGCCCTGGATTTCTACTGGTAGGTAGTTGAAGCACCATCTCAACCTAGATTCCAATAAGCCTAAGCGAGCAGTAGCAATACTAAAGGCTAAAAAGCAGCATTTCCACACTATAAAGTACATGTAGCCAGGGCTCACTATAACTAATATTTCCTCCGGAGTGGTAGAAGCGCTCCGTAGGTGTTTATTAACTCATACAATAGCGTCTTCACAGCGTGGTGTGCATCGAACGAGACGAGACCAAAATAAAGGGACATCCTCTCACATATGTATCTTTTCCGTAGCAGCTCAAGTTACTAAATCGCCTCGCGTGCGAGAAAACGGCACAATGAGGTTAAAATAAGGTTTAATAAGACACATTATTATAAATTGGATCCGAGTTGCGCAAACACAATCCTAGCCCATCCATAAAGAGGAACAATCTCCGGTTCTGAAATGCTGCATTGGGTGTTGTTGCCGTATACCCAGGATCAAGAGCAAGTTAAGCTCCTAGGCCCCTGATGATCTTTGCTAGTTTCTGTTAATGAGATGTAGCTGACCAAAGATATTCAGATTCTCGATCTCACTTTGTATTGCTGATTACAGTCGTTCGTGGGGGGACGGCCAATTCGGTCTGGTAGCGAGTAGGGACTTCCACAGTATGTTTGAGTACGGAGTTGCAAAGTTGTAATCTTAACATTATCCTAGGAATCTATTGACCCAACACCCTTGTTCGCCATTACGGGAACGACTGTAGATGGTAATATTTCTCATATGACCGAAAGAGAGGCACAGAGACCCTACCATCTTACCTGCCATACTAGATCACTCGCACGATCATTGACTTCCCAACTCAACAACCGCCATCGTCTATATCGAATTCTCATTGTCTCGTTCTAAGCATATTATACCCCACTCCCACCACCATACCATAGCGACCACCCCATGTCAAAAGTACATTACATCCACCTCCAGCCCAGCCCATTGCATTTCATCCTCCCTCGTAACGTAATACCGCGTCACATCATGTGTCCCATTCAGTGTCTTTCATACCCCCCCAAAAAAACAACTAAACCCAAGCATCCGGACGCCAAAAAAAAGAAAAGATATACAAGTTCCCGGACATTACTACAATACACTCTACAAACAAGAAGCCCTATACTATCTTCACATACACCCCTCCCTTCATCCCCTCTTCCAGAACCTCACATTCGGCCATCTTCCTACCCTCCAGTAATAAACCGGGATACCAACGATCACAAATGCAACCACGACTAGTGTCTGCAAGGGACTGCTAAATACGCTACGACTGATGAGGAATAGACTGACGCAGCAAAAAACAATTGGTGTCGTGATCCATGTTCGGTACGGTCTCTCGAGGTCTGGCTCCTTGACGCGCAATACGATGAGCCCTAGAACCGTCAAGAAGTAGAATGTGTATCCGGCTACTCCGTAGAACGTTAACAAGGTGCCGAACTCGCCCAGTGCGATGTATACGCCTGTCAGTGAGGCATTCAAGAGCATTGCGTAGATCGGGGTCTGGGACCAGCTATGGGCTTTGGGTTCTTCAGAGGAGGAGGGGAGGAAGGAGGTTAGGCGGTGCCAAAGGGTACGTGGGCGACGGGATTGACGGGGGGGGCGGGGTTGGGATCCGGAGGCCCCACGAAAACCTAGTGTGCCGAAGATGGAGGGGAGGTAACCCTCTTTGCCGGCGGCGTAGACAAGGCGGCCAGTGGTGAAGGCGGTGGCATTGAGGGCGCCGAAGCAAGAGAGGGAAACAGCGAGGGCGAAGAAGAGGCCGCCGAGAGGACCGAAGACTTTGGTGCCGAATGCCTGTGGGAGTTAGCTTTGTAAGGGCAATGGGAAGGGGGAACGTACTACAGCGATGGTATTGGATTGGCCGATTACGGCGCCGGGGAGGACGAGGTAATAGGCGACGTTGGCGAGGAGGTAGGATATTATTACAACTGCCATGGCACTGTGAATTACTCGTGGGAGGTTCCGTGATGCATGTTTCATTTCTCCAGCGACGAAGTTGACCTTTTTTTTGTTAGATGTAGCTTATTAGAGTGTATCCTGTACGGTCACTTACATTGTCCCACCCATCAAATGCCCACAGTCCTGCATAGAGTGCAATTGCATATTCTCCTAGCCCACCCATTGGATCTTCTTTCTCCCGTCCAGATATGCCCCCTTGACGATTCTTGAACCACCCGATCTCTTTCCACTCTTTATTTGCGCCACTCCCATCGCCATTCAGTCCCGTTGCGGCAACGACGATCCCAATAATGGTAATAGCCAGTAAACTCCCAACCTTGAGAAATAAAAGTGAGTCCGATATCCGTGTCGCCAGTCGCGTGGAGATTATATTCAGCGCAGTAACGACTAACAAGCACACTCCCGCCGTAACCTTATTCGCCCACTCCGGCGGCAGTTTCGCTTCCGTATCTGCCGAAAACGACCCAAACAAAACACGGTTGAAGTACTCTCCACAGATGATGGAAATAATTGCCCCGCTACCAGGCCTCAGCACGATCACTGCTGTCCACGAATACAGAAACCCCGCGAGCTCGCCGAAGCAATGGCGGAGGTAGACTCCGCTACCCCCGTTAAGTGGGATTGCGCCTCCAAGCTCTGCATAGCTTGCTGCCCCCGTCCACGCCAACAGTCCAGCGATCGTCCACACGATCAAGCTCATCCCCGGCGACGGTACATGATTATTGACCTGGCTCGGCGATGAGAAAATCCCGGAGCCGATCTGGATACCGACCATGAGCGATAATCCGTTCAGGAACGTCAAGGTCTTTTGCTTCTCAAGGGTGCCAACACCACCGGCCGCCCTGCTGCTGGAGCTTGCGCCCAGTGCTTGGTACCGTGAATCAGTGGAGGATGTAAGTGGAACTAGGTGTGCGTTGAAGTCGAATGCCGAGGAGACAGAGTAAGTACGGTATGTGCGCGGTCGGCCTGCGACGGCCCCTTCCGCGTCGTCATCAGAGGCGAGAGATAGCCGTCGTGAAGAAGAGATGCCCGAGCGGGAGGAAGTGGAGGATCTCGGAGAGTTCCCGCCAGACGAGGAGGCGAGGGATGCGAGTTCTAGGGAGTCGCGGGTTGGGGCCGCAGCATACGAGATGTGGGCCATTGTAGCAGCTGGAGGAATTAGATTTGACGAGAGCAGAGAGGGGGACTGAATGTAATGCTTGATGCTTTGTATTTTTCAGACTACAGCCATGATGCAAGGGGCTGATGTTATGTTGTCCTGGGAGTGTTGGAGTTGGGGGAGAGGTACATGTAGTTGGTGGTTTCTCTTTCTGTTGCCCATCCCCTCTTTCGGGCCTAGCCCCTTTATTGAAGCGCTTTAGCCGCCACTGCACCAGAGCCGCGGAGCAGTCCAGGCAGAATATTCTTGATGGAAGATTAGAGATAAAAAACAGAGGACTACGGTAATAGGTTCAGAAGATACTTGTCTTTTCAAGACTAGCTCTCCCTTGCCGCCGTCAGCCCGGTTCTTGAAGGATATTCGTCATGAAATATCACTCGATTAAGTCATCTTGTCAACAAAACTTGCCTACAGAACTGGCCAATTGCCTGTTTACTCTAGGAAACGATGGCCTCAAGAGAGTTATATCTGCAAGACAAACAAGGTAGCGTCTTGCTGTATTCACGGCTTACACTTTCTTTCCCTAAACTCCGAAACTGTATGTGGATTCCGCTGTTGACTTCAGCACACACCCCATGACCCGGCTGATGCAAAGGCTTTCTTTGAGGACATGATCCTTTATCTATCTTTTACAGCCCGACAACAGTAGAGGTACAGCCGCATCCCAAAAGCCTTTGCACCCCAACCTAAGAGCATAGTACCAAGTCACTAAACCAAACTGCGAGAGTAATTAAAAAAAAGGCGATATACATATAATTATTAGCATACTAGGCATACGTAGTATAGTGATTAGATAATCCCCTTCTAGCAAAACCATACTTTAAATCTGCTGGTAGTTAGGCTTGGTAGTAGAGGGGGCGCAAAGACTTTTAGGACGCGGCTATACATTCGTAGCACTAGTTTGAACAGCTATAAACTCTCTGTCCCTCTCACGTCTTAAAGTGACCGCCCTCGATGAATATTTAAAACTTCAAGTAACATGTAGCTTGTTTAATACTTATAACCTAATCTCACCAACAATTTCTTGTACAAGCTGTCTCTAGATCGTTGAGCCGCAATCGAAATCCCTAGAACATCCGAGAAGGTGGAACCTGAAAAGGAGGGTGATGGGACCAACTAACTAACAGTCTAGGCACGTAACCCTCAACTTTATCCCCTCACGCCCTATAGATAGTGGCTATTCTGGAATAGCTGGATCATGGATAAGGGGAAAATATAAGTTCTATGCTACTACCTAGTGGAGGGGATCGCGAGGCAGAGGATATGACAAGGTTTGACAGGCTTGGCTAACAAATTGATCTCCATTGGGCGGCGAAATATTGAGTAAGTGAGCTAAGCCTCGTTATACCCTCTGATTGAAGGAGCATGCGAGCAAGATCTGACCGGTGAGTTAACTTGGAATGACGACCACTATTTCGGTGTATAGAACCGTGGGTGAGATCTTTCGCCAGAATATGTATTCATAATTACGGGTGGAGACACCCTCTATCAACCCAGTAATACTGTCTTCCGCTCGAGTATGTGTTCAAAACCGACTGCGCGTGGTAGTCTTTTCTCGGGTGTTGGCCTGGTCATATATGGTTGGCTTCCCTTATTCTCGAACACCGCTTATCAGGGTGTGCTCTACTGTGAAACAATCCTCGCATGTATTGAGCTGGCTAGGGATCGGGCCGTATCAGAAGGTATATGACTGGTCTGGGGAACTGGTTGGTTAAACTGTATTCAAACTGTGAGCTAGAAGATGCGCAATAAACAGTGTAGAGATTATATCGCGAAGCTGAAGCTGTATCCCCTTTATGTACTTAGGAATGGTTAGAAAAAACTATATCCTCCATCGCGCTCTAGTTGGCCATGGGCTTAAACTCTTAGACAGTTAGGGCAATAGTCTCTGTCTCTAGGGTTATGAGTAAGCACGATAATCTTTAAGAACGAAATTCGTCTGGTTATTACCTAAATAGGGCATGCTCTGTATCAGTTGTTTTCTATGGTTTAGCGACTGGCAATGATTTCGTGGCCTGACCCTTGATATTTTATCAATTTCTAAGTGATCTGGGTTTGCGTTCTAGTTTATCTCCCTGAGTGGTCTGGGTTTCTGAATGGTCCAGCACATCGCTAAAATCGCGTTCGCAAAGTCCTGGTATCCTACAGCCTGCTGATAGTAAACCAAATACACGTAGTTGTAGTTCAATCTAGGAGAAAGTAAATCAAAAGCGATAAAAGCTATGGAAATACTGGAATAATTGCCTTCTACGGAAATTGTCACCTCAATCCGCCGGTGGATGCCAAGACTCTCTAGGCAGTGCTGTACGTACATGTAATATTTTGCGGCTAGGCCTTGAAGCCTAACGCAAGGCAGTGAGGGAAAGTCCGCCTAAAAAATCTCAGGTTTTTAGTGTTTGGCCAACAGCAAGAGTCGACGTGTTCTGGGTCTTGGTTGAGTCAGCTGTACCAATCGCTGAAGCTATCTGAAACCTCTCTCATGCTGACTTTTCTCTCTCTAGAGTAGAACACTGGAGTCAGCGAGGCAAAGGGTACTCTATAAAGGGGCTTGGCGGTCTTGGCTAACAAACCGATATCCATTTTGTGGCGAAATATTCCATTTGCTACTCAAGCCTCGTTGGAGCAGTGGAGGGGATCGCGAGGCGGAGGGTATAACGAGGCTTGGCTCACAAACTCAACATTTCGTCACCTAATGAGAGCCAAACCTATCAAGCCTCGCTATACCCTCTGCCTCGCTGACCCCTCCGCAAAAAGAGTATCTGATTGGCCGCCAGCATGAATATGATAATACAATACCACCACCCTAGTCGATCTAGATATTAAGGTGAATGGATATGTCCTGCGAAGGACACGATCTCTACACCTACCCTCCGCGTAAACGACCTTAAGCCCTCTGGGGAAGCGCGGAATCTGGCAGGCTTTCCATTCTACAAATACTCTCAACCGTTTGAATACCAGCAGACAGACATGCCTTTCGATCGCCTTAAAGCCTTTCTCCCGGGCTCGGCAAGAAGAAAGCTCCGGGGGCCTTCTCCTAAACCGCAGGTAACACCGACTACCGGCCCCTCTCAACCTCAAGGCCCTTTAGCGCCGTTGGCCGGCAACTTATTACAGTCATCTTCCTCGCTTTTAAGTTTAGCCCCATTGAGGCCAAGTCCTGCTGCCACGATATCGAATCTTAGTCTCACTTCTATCTCGAATCCCGTCGTCCTAGCTTCCCCTACGCTCCCACCTCAGGTATTGCCGTTAGTAACAAACAGGTACATTTGTATTCTTACTCTCTGGTTAAGCGGAAATTGACTAAAAAATAATATAGCCTACCTGCACCAACTGCCAAAACCAACCCTGCCTTCGCTCTGGCATTAAAAGCCCATATTGATACCCTCTCCCCCAAGGAGCAGAGTGATTTCATTGCTGCTGACCTGACGAGCCCGGAAGTACTTCTGGAAAAGGTTCGGGGACTCGATGAAGCCCACAGTCAAAAGAGCATCTCTCGCAAGTGTGAGAAGATCGGAGGGTTTTTGGAAGTTCTTAACAAGTACTTGGCGTCGTTGGCGATCATTAGTGGATGTAACCCGCAGATATCGACACTGGTTGTGGGAGCTGTGAAACTTATCGTTGACGTATGTCTGCATATATTACCTTGGATTTACACTGCTAATTGTTGAGATAATTATAGCTTGGTATAAGGTTTATTTCGTTTTTCAATAAGTTGACGGACATGATGGGGCATCTGACGCGTCACTTGGGTTATCTTAACACATATGCAAAAACCTTTGAGGACTCAGCGGAACTACAAAAGGTATGCAACTGATCTACTTCATGAGTAGGAAAATTAAAACAAATTATTTGAGAATGATAGGTTTTGTGTGATGTCTATGGTGACCTGCTCAAATTCTGTCTTGGGGCACGGAGGGTCTTCTTGGACAAATCCGGAAATTTAAGTCGTGCGTACAGCTAATTTTAATCAACATCCTATACTTGCACGGCTGACTCTCGCAGGTTGGACATCATTCAGGGTATTTCTAAGGATCACTTGGGAGCCATTCGAAAATGAGTTCGACGCTATTCGTGTCCGATTCGATGATCGTGCCCAGGTCGTAGTTAGGACTGTTGGTTCCCTAGAAACCGAGAGGATACGTCTCGAGTCAGAGTTGAAGGATAAAACGCAAGCTGGTATTGGTTTTTCGGCCCCTATAAGAAATAATAATACCTAACGTTAATACCTTAGTTGAGGAAAGGCGAAAGCTACTCTTGTGGCTGGAAGAATTGTCAGGATTAAACTTCGACGTATACCACAATGGTGTGTTTGAAAAATGGCTCCCAGGTACGGGAGACTGGCTTCTTGAGTCTCCAGAATTCAAAAACTGGCTTGAAAAAAATGATTCTCGCCTTCTATGGTGTCACGGAACCCGTAAGAGATCTTCTGAAATCCTGCCGTCTTTTGTGTACTAATGCCGTGCTAACTGGTGTCGGAAAGTCGGTCTTGACGTAAGTTTCCCCATTCCTCATATAGGTTCTACAGACTTAAATTTATATAGATCTCTCGTTCTGGTGAAGATTTCAGAACGGTATGCCTTGGATAATCACACCGGTATAGCCTTCGTCTATTTCAACTATCAAGATCAAGGGGCCCAAAAAATACTGCAAAGTACTTGCGGATCTTATCAAGCAACTTTGTCGCAAGGATAAGGTTCTTTCTGATCGGTTGAAGGAATTCTACACGACATACTACCAAAGGGCGGAGGCTCCAAGCCATCAAAAACTACAAGCGCAATTCGTAGAAGTTTCAAAGACCTTCCACCGAGTTTTTGTTGTTATGGATGCTTTAGACGAGTGCGAAGATCGAGAGCATTTCCTTCCGTTGATGACGAGTCTTATCAAAGAGTTCAACTTCAAAGTCTTTGTTACAAGTCGCCGAGAGAAAGACATTGCGACGGCATTTACGAAAGGGAACTTCCCTACGATTCAAGTCGAGGCAACAAAAGTTAATGTCGATATCAGGGCCTTTGTTAGTTCCCAGATAACGAAACGAACTGGGGAAGACAACCTATGTGATATAAATCTGGCATTAAGGAATAGGATTGAAGAAACCTTAATTTCTCAGGCCAATGGGATGTGAGTAGATTTCCATTCTCGAACATAGAAAATGTACTCATATAAAATAAAGGTTCCTATGGGTTAGGTATCAGCTAGACTACATCTATCAGCAACCGTCAATTCAAGATATCGAGCATGCCTTGAATTCGCTCCCGGAAGATATGAATGAGACCTATCTTCAGATCTTGAAGAAGATTGACAAACAGCCTCAAGCTATAAGAGACTTGGCGAGGCGAGCATTGATGTGGGTACTTACAGCAGGGAGGCCTCTCAGTCCTAAAGAACTAGCAGTTGCTGTCGCCATCGAACCGTCATGTGAAGGCTATGACGACATGAAGGAATACAAGCCGCAAACTGTGATAGATGCTTGCGGAAATTTCCTCACGGTCGAATCTGATAGAGTACGACCGGTACATAATACTGTGAAGGAGTTTCTTACGGCATCTCAGTCAGTTACCGATGTTCAAAGTAATCGCCTTCTCCGAGATTATCGCGTTTTCCGGAGTAAAACCCACGTTAGACTTGCTCAGTGCTGCCTTCTATATATGCTATGTATAAATAAGGTATCAAGATCTTTACTATTCCCCTATGGATGCTTCATGAAGCACACTCTCTTAGAAATGTATGCTTTTTTTGAGTACGCTAGTTCGTTTTGGGATTACCACGTCCGTGCCCTTGATCCTATACCAACCAACATACAATATATCCTTGATCAATTTCTTTTTGGCCAGGGGCAGTGTTTGGATGCTTCGTTTCAGTTACGCGCTCAAGGCAGCCGCGAGGAAGCAACACCTTTAAGTTTTTGCCTCGTCACAGATATGCTTCACGTCTTCGAGAGGTCTCAAAAATTCGACAAATCAATTCTAAAGGAGCCAAGGTACAAGACAGCTCTACACCATGCCGCCGCAGGCGGATCAATATCGTCAATCGAAAAGCTTCTGAGTCTAGGATATACTGTAGAAGCACTAGATGATTATGGGTGCCAACCGCTGTGTTTTGCCTCCATGGCAGGGCACGCTCATGCAGTAAATTTTCTATTGGAGAAAGGAGCTGAAGTCAACGCCCAGGGTGGAAAGTACGGCAACGCATTGCAAGCAGCAGCAGATGGAGGCCATGAGGCCGTGGTCCAGATGCTCTTGGAGAAAGGAGCCGAAGTCAACGCCCAGAATGGATTTTACAGCAACGCATTGCAAGCAGCAGTTTGTGGAGGCCACTCGGCCGTGGTCCAGATGCTCTTGGAGAAAGGAGCCGAACTCAACGCCCAGGGTGGAAAGTGCGGCACCGCGTTGCAAGCAGCAGCCTGTGAAGGCCATGAGACGGTGGCCCAGATGCTTGTTGAATAGGGTGCGCTATAAAGTCACATACCGAAAGAAGTATGATTTCCCGCTCTATATCTTCTCATCCACTCTAACCAAATCCAGTCCAATTCGGCAAACGAAAATCCCAATGATACCCATTCCATTTCCCGAAATAGTTCAAGATTTTTTGTATTTCCATCTATTTTTGCACAGACGCACGCAACATATTACCAGCGAGGACTTGAGGTTGGAGTGTTTCCGCTATACTTTCCCTTCATTATCGAGTTGGTTTTCGGTTTTCGGTTTAAAATATATATATTTGATGCATTATTTCTACTCCTTTCTTATGAAGGAAGTATACATGTACTTATTATTATTATTCAAGCATTATTCTCTAGAAGAAAAGTAACCCGTGGTGGCTCTAGGTACTATCCATGGTTAACCCACAACTGCAATATACTTCTTATATCGTCTCTAATATTCTGGAGCTGGCCCTGCTCGCTAAAAAAAACAAAGTCTGGTTCTTCAGTGAATCAACTAAGTACATAACAAGCTCCGACCCCTAAAGCCAAAATTGACAACGAAAAGTAAGAAATGAAATAAGCAAAAAAGTTGAGAAAGCTTCCTTACTTTTGCTCTCCTTGACCTTCATCCTGGATATAAAAATCACTTATTTATTGGTTTACGTGGTAGCCGTGGGCTGGTTTGGTGGGCTGTACCCGTTGCTATCTCTAAGCCTAGTCAGGTTTATTGGAGAACCAGACTTTGTTTTTCGCTTGTACAGCAAAGCATAACCCCGAACAAGCTCAAGTAGGTGATAACTCTGTTGGAGAAGCCTCCTGATAAATACGGGGCTCTTCAAGCGCCCAGAAATTAATGAGAGACACGAGTCCAGATCCATGGGGACTCAGGGGCTTTCTAGAAGGTATCGTCGGGTATATAGACGGAGGCGTACTGTTAGCCTGTTGAGAGTTAAGCAATCGATCCCTTTCGTACACGTACAGTGTTGTCCGGAAAATCTTGGCACTTTCATCTCTACATACATGTAGTAAACACGGCTTGCTGGCGAATTAGGCGACAATTTCTATAGAAGATGGCTATATAAAACTATTGGACGTTACCTGGTCTGCCAGTATTCCCATGGTTTTCGTCGCTTTCGATTTACTGTTCCCTGGGTTGATCTACAACTATTTTGTTTTTATCAGTAAGCTGTTGGGTGCCAGGGCTCTGCGGACGCGACTGTATCTAATACCGTATACACTCATGAAATTCGACCTGCGCTAGGCCCGGGCCAACCAAACTACATGTAAGTGTATATATTCGAGGCTAGGTGTCGTTGCAGTACAGCAAAACACAACAAGAACAAAAACTAGGCTATTGAGCGCGTGAAAAGAAAAGCATCTCAGATGCACTAGCTCAAGAAGCTTAGAGAAATTGTAAATAAAAACTTCCGCAACCATCTTAGGCCTTTATATTTCACCCGTTGAAAGTATGAATTCGCTGAAAAATGACACCCTCCCAGTTGGGCTAGAGCACACCTAGCGTAAGTCGTATTTCGCGAGTGCATACGCTACTCTAATAAACTCGAATGTAAGTATAGCGAGTGATCGTCCATGATCTAAATATCACTCCCTGTTATCGCCACAGAAAACCAAGATACAGAACCTGTGGAGCCGAGTTTCTCTGAACATAAAGCACAAGTGAATAATCTCTAAGGATCGAGGGTTTGACTAACTATTTCCTACTGTGATAAACTCGGTGATGGTGAATGTTTTGTCGGAGAAGATGGGATATGAGGGAAGAGATAGTATTTTAGGTTATGGTGTTTTATGTATTGTCATAGCCTTAGAGCTAGTTACAATTAATGAGTTAAACAAAAAAAAAATTTGTTTTGTCGGAGCGCCATCACAACGTATCACTCGTGAACCACCCTACTTCATTCTGGGGATGTATTTTTCCCGGTTTAACTCATTAATTGTAACTAGCACTTAAGCTATGACAACACAAAGCCAATTTAACTACCGTTTCATATCCCACCTTCTTGGCCACATAGTCCGGGTCCTAGCCTCTGGCAATAAGCCCATCTCACTTTAAACCTAAACTCCCCCCAAAAAACAAAAACAAAAACAAAACAACTACATTTCCGCAACGCTGGACGTCCACTTTCTCTACACAGAGAGGTAAACTCAGCAACCATGGCCACTCAGCATCCTCTCTTCCTCACTACCCCACCCACCCTCCTCCTTTTACTCCCGTAACACCTTCAGCCACGCTTTCCCTAATCCCATCTCCCCCTTTATTCTCCTTCCAACACTTCCACGCCATCCTGTCACACTACTTCATGCCGGATATATATATATAGGAGGCTTCCTACGGTTCGCATTCTCTTTGTGGCCTCTGAGTATACAACTGGTTTATACATCTATACAAGGTCGGTTATATGTAGCGGAGCCTTAGCTGTTTGGGTGTCCCTCGGGCCGGTCTATGTATAGCGGCACCCGAAGAACACTCTACCCCTGTAACATAGACGGGTAAGGGCGCGCTGGTCTCTATAGGGGTACAAAGCAATAGTGACCCGTAATACATGTAATAATCCACGATCTACATAGTAAGCTGCATACCGCCTTCCATAGCTTTCTCGGGGCTATATATATATCGGGGCTTCGTGTCCTTCGGTTTTTTCTCCTCTTCTCTCCTTCACTACCTTGTGCAGATATTCATTATCTCTAACACTTCACGTTGGGAATAGATTTAGTCTTAGATTTCACCCACGCCTCGTTTCTCTCTAAAGTAACACCCCACAAACACGATTGAGCATCACTCACATCCTCACCTCTCCACTAATTTCAGACACTCAGAATGTAGTTATTCAATTCAACTAGGATTCAGTGACAAACAAATGTACACATCCCTTTCCTCCATCACCATATCCACTCGTCCATTTCATCTCTATGTTCGGTACCCACACCCTGCAAGCATTCAAGAAAGAGAGAGGGGTAGAAAACAAAAGAAGAAAAGACTAGCTAGAGAATTAGTCTTTCCTTATACGAGTTGAGAAAGAGCGGCAAAAAGATAAAATGGGAGAAAGAAAGAAGAGAAAAAAGAACTGAAATCCTCATCATAACTAAACTATCTCATCCTATCCCATCATCCACAGCCCATAAAACGTTCCGTCCCATCCCATCCGAACCCCAAAAAACAAACAAAACAAACCCAAGACACCTTACCCAAATAACCTTACTACTTCGCTTTAATAACTTCCCTACTCAACAGCGTCCTCAACTCCTTACTAACTACCAGACCCTCTACCTCCACCTCTTTCCCCTTTCCTGCATTTACTGCCGCCCCACTTGTCCCACTCGAACTTCCCTCTCCCGCATCGTCATTCGTCGCACCCGTTTTCCGCCTCTTCAGGATTCCCGCGTTCGCCGGACTGGGGAACTTCTCATTCCGGTCTGCAGCTTCGACTGTTCGTTGGAATTTATAGAATAGGGCTTCAGCACGGACGCGTGTACTCGGGAGGTCGATAGTATTTGAGAGCTCGTTGATGTATTTTAGAACTTCATCAAAGTATTTCAAATCTATGATAGTGTTAGCTTACTACTCACATCTGCTGCGATGGTTTGAGGGTTTCTCACGATCCATAATCACTGCACGATGGCGTTCCAGTATCGCTAGTGCAATAAATAGATGGAACTGGCTGCTTAGATGGTTTGTCCATAGTATCTCCCAGAGTCGAAGTACGTCGTCCCATTTAAACTCCCGCTTGTACCATACCAACAACATTCTGAAAAAGAAGAAAAAGTTGGTCGAATCTGCGCTCTGCAGATGTCTATACAGCTTGGGGTCCATTAGTTGAACTAGGTGATCCAGTGTGACCAGCTGTGCTCTCATGCCACTCTGATCCCTTAGAAAATTTCTCTCGGTCCGCTCCATGAATCCCACGAATGCCCAAAAGGCGGCTGCGTCATCTTGAAGGACGGCGTAGATGGGTGCGAGGAGATCCGACATGCCTTGGACGTAGCCCAGAGTTGTATTGTATTCGTTGTATGTAAGCAACATGTCCTTCATTTGTTCCATATGAACGTTGGTACCGACTTCAGCGAATGGAGAGTCGGGGTCTGGATGGGGTATGTCTTCACCGGCGAAGATGGGAACATTGCGGTCGGTGCGGTGGACGTCCTTTTCTATTTGGTGGATAGCAAGAGCTCGGATTAGTTCAGCCGTACCTGCCGGGGAAATATGTGAAGGGAATGTACATACCAATACGATTCTTCTGATCGCGCCAATACTCGTCCCCGTTTCGTCTATCGATATCGTCCCACCATTTACCTTTAAGTCGCACATACTCGTCTCTTTTACTATTCATGATAGCCACCCGCTCATCCTTAGTGCTGTCCCATGGGTACACGTCCAACAACCACAACCAAATCTCCTTCCTTGCCGCCCCAGGTTCAATCCCACCATGGAAGATCCTCTCCTTAACTTCGTTTTCACTAACCAGCAACCGCCCCGTCTCTTTATGCAACCACTTATTCCATTCCTCTAGCGTAACTGGCTTCCTTTTATCCGAATCCAGCTTCAGATTCCCTGCCTCCACATCCAGAATCTCAAACTCGCCAACGGCCGAGTCCTCAAGCTCCATAATATCCTTACTCCTCCACACAATCCTATTCTGCTCCCTCTCGCCCTGCTCCGCAATACCCATGGCCCACCTCGCAAGATACAATCTCGCAGAATCGAACTCATCCTGCAAGTTCACCACATCCGGGTTCTTCAGCAATCTCTTCATCTGGGGTGGCACCGCTCCAGAGTCCAGAATATCCTCTGCAGTCCTCCTCGTGAACCTCGTCACCCTCGTGAGCTTCTCCAAAAACGACCATCTCGCCTCCTTCCACGCCTTCGTAATCGGATCCATCCCCGCGCCAGACGAAGACTCTCCCGTCCTGCCAACGATGATAGGCTTATTGATAAACGACGTCAAATCATCCTTACTCGGATCAACCAGATACACACTAGGCTCCACCTCGCTCTTCTCAACCCTCACATAACGTCTCAGCCACTTCAGCACCTCATCCCCACCCCAGAACAACCCCCCTTCCTCGCCAAACGGATCAAAATGCTTCTTCGCCCTTCGCTTCGCCTGCGCAATCGTCGACGCACACTCCGAATCATGGAAAAACAACGCCGGAAACGAATCGCCCGAACGTGTATTAATCACCACGCTCCCCCACCACCACCCCAGATTCGGCGGCCGGATCAGCAGCGAGTAGATCTGCGACACCGGCACAGCAAACGCATAGTTCCCGATCGAGGACGTCCCCGGTGTATACAGCGTAGTCGGCGGCGGCGGCACTAGATACGACTGTCGAGGCGGTGTGTCCGCATCGATCAAGTCCACTTTAACATACGTATCGTACGCATCTCCAAGTGCGGACTCGGGCAGCCAGGCCAGCAAGAGCGACGACGCGGGTGGGCTCGAGGGCTCGGCGTAGTCTGGGTTTAGCGGTGGTGGTGGCTTCTGCTGCACCAGTGCTATAAACCCGGATATGTTATCTCGCTGTGATGGTGTCGGGTGCACGTAGACCTAGACGGTAGATTTGTCAACACGGATCTTTCTCTCATCTTACTCATCTCATTTTAGGTTCCTTGGTAGGCTCGGTAAGGTTGCCAATCGAAACTACTAGCAAGGGGTGGTGGAACAAACCTTGGATTTTGAGTACAGTAGTTTCACGCCTCGACCTGTGGATGTGTGGGTTATGGTGCTGTACTCTTCCTCTTCGTCGTCGTTATCTGAAAGATCGTAGTAACTCGCGGTAGGGCTCGCTGGGGGAGTGAATTTCTTGGGGTTTGGTTTAGACGGGTTCATTATCGATAGCTACAGGGAGGGCGATACGGGGTTTAACGAAGATGGGGAACCGGTCAACGGAGAATAATGTAAAGGGTTTAATAAGAGTCTCTAAAGGAGTGGGTAATAGGCTAGAGAGCTGACGAGGAGGAAGACGAGGCGGAGGTGGGGTTAGATAGAGATACGTCGTCGGGTTGCGTAGGCCGGGTGGCGGGGCACAAGACGAGGCAACCAAGATACCTATGCGACTTGCTAGATGACGACGCGTGTGAATGGGTGATGAGTGGTTATACTAGCCACAGGCACGTGGGGCGTGGCCGTGCTTGTGAAACCTCGGCCAGCTGCGGGTGTGTGTAACAGGACAATGAAGAGTATTTAGATGCTACTTTTGTGGGGAATGGAGGGTGATAGTTTGGTGGGGGTGCCTCAGGGATCCAGGAATGAAATGTGGAGTTGTGGGAGATCGACTCTGGAGCTGGTCTTTGGGGCTCACTCACAGCTCACTCACAAGCAAGTACACTCCAGCAGCACTACAAACACCAGTCTGACATATGCATGGCTTATTCCACACAAAGAAACCTTCATAGATACACACTCAAACAAATCATTACAGTAGCCAACACAAGCATCCCCAGTACTAGTAAGCCCAGGAAAACCTGTATCGCCTGTGAAAAGGAAAGGAAGAAAGAAAGAAGAAAGAAAGTGAAGGAATAATAGGTAATAAGAGGAAATAAACATCGCCACGTAAAAAAAACATCATAAAACTGTTCCAACAATCATTCCCCATTCTCTCGAGAAGAAATCCAACTTTTCTTTAGACACTCCCACTTATCAACCCCCGTCATAAACATCATTCTCATCAATATATATCGAGAAGTAGATCTAGACGCGACATCTGTATAATATACCCCACTTCAACTCCCCCTTTCCCCGTTCGCCACGCAGGAATCAAAAAATAAAAATAAAACCGATGGCTCAAAAGAATTCTAACGCGGAAATCCCCATTGTAGCAATTACAATGCTAATTCAAGTCGTAAATGCAAATGTTCAATATCCTCTCTCCTGCCGCGGCGGCCTCGGCCCAGTCGGCAGTCCAACCCTCCCTCCATTGCTCGCTCCCCCGCTACCGCCCCCTGGCCTCCGCAAATTACCTCCGCCCCCAGAGCTACCGCCATAATACCCCGGCACTCCAGGTGCCCCATCAAACCCATCACTATACCCACCCCCATTATACCCACCATCATCCCACGGCATGCCGGCACTCGCAAGCGGCCTCCCTTGCTGCTGTGGCGGTCCTCTAGATCCACTAGGCCCTGGTCTTCCTGCTGGCGACCGACTTCTAGACGCGCCCTGCGGTGGCGGTGCATTGCCTCCGAAATACTGCTCTCCGGGCATCATGGGCATTTGCATACTCATCGGGGGTGGTGGAGCCACTGCCTTCTGAGACTGAACCTGATTCGGTGGCGGAGAAGCGGTCCTCCCTCCCCACAATCGTTCCTTGATCCTCTGTTGTGCACTCGTCAGGGCCTTTCCAGCACCGCTACCCCCGTCCTGCGGCTGCGGTGGCGGCGGACCTCCAGATCCCTCGTCGGGGGATAAGTTCGGTCTCTGCTGGTTTTGGGAGCCGAATCTCGGACGAGCAACGGGGTTATTTTGGAATTGCTGACCCTGCTGTCCAGGGTTGTCCCAGATGTCGCTGAGAGACGCATTGACGTTCTGGGCACCTCGGCCTCTGCCGCCCGGAGGGATTTGGCCTGGCTGGCCGTGGGTGCCGCGGAGCGATTGCACGGGAGGTGGACCGCCACCAAGCCAGTCGGGTATCGGACGGCCGTTTTCGAGATAGTAATTACGGAGCGAACGCGAAATGTGAGAGTCGTCTTCCGTGTCGCCATCGGATTCACCTTCGCCGCGGATGGACTGGTAGCGGGATTTGGTCGCGGTGAGGATGTTGGAAAAATAAGACATGGCTGAGAAGGTGGAGGGGAGTGGTGTTTGTTGTGATTTCTGTTTCTTCGCAGGAGCGAAAGGGGAGGCTGGTGTTCTTCAGGAGAGGTAGATCTACTGTCGTAGCAAGTCGTCGGTGGTCTTCCTTCCTTCCTTGATGCGTTCGTCGTTTCCCCCCTTCCTGTCCTGCAATCAGCCAGGGATGATGGTAGCGTGAGACTTTGCGGAGCCGCAGGATCTTCAGCCTTCTATACAAAACTCGGCAAGCCGCAAATAGAGAGGACCCTAGTTTCGACTTCGCCCCGAGTTCGGCAGGGAGCTGTGGTTCGTCTGGGAGAAGGCCCCCAGGCTGTCGATTTGAATCCAAGGATCACTAGAGGGCGAGGTTGATGAAAACTATGTCTCTGAGGGATGTAGTTGTTGGTGCAGACGGGGAGTTGACGGTGGCCTTATGCTTATTTTGGGGCAGCGCTAGAGTAGGGGCACGTGACCAGACGCCGGACATTGCAGTGCCATGGCCGAGCGTATCGCAGCCGGAGAGAGAGTAATCATCCAGCAGGGCTTTATCTGCTGGCTGGTCTATTTATTTCGGAGTCCGTTCTCCGCCCCCGACTGTGCTAGCCCTGTAGAGCAAGCAGACGTGTGCTACACGATAAGGGAGAGTACATGTATTTACATGTATTCATTTATTTGTGGGACGGTGGGACAGGATACAGCACGGATGATGCATCATGGATTCTGATTCGGCACCTGTGTTTCCCGAGATCTGCCATACCCTGCCCAAACATAACCTTATTTCTGGAGTCGAGATCCTGCCAAAACCTCCAGTATTGAGAAAACCCTGTTGTTTTCCCTGCACGCCTTGATTGGAAGAGCAGCTAATGAGCTACATGTACACTCTGGTGCTCGCGATGAAACACCCAGTCGCGATGATGCCCTCCCTCTGAGTATGTGCCACACACCACACCACAAACTTTCTCGGTCCTTGGCTTCGTCGTCTCTCCTAACAACGCGCAACCTAGCACTGCGTCATGGGATACGATTCGGTATTTGTATGCCCTCCGCATTATTTATTTATTATTTCATTCAGCACACTATACCGTCCTCGTTTTATATACTCTGTTCCTTCACCAATAACGGGAAACAAATCTGAACACTGGATTAATGAAGTGGGGAGGAGGAGGAGAAGAGAATAACTACATGTAATGACACACGAGCTGTCAATCGTCCTAGCATTTTGACGAATAAAACGCTACACGAAATTAAAATCTCTCTAGAACACCGAAATCCCGGTTGTAAACAAAGAAACCAAGCATCAGTTTCTCTTCAGAGTACCGATCTCTCGAAACCTCCAGCAAAAACCGTGCACCTGCATCCTGGCCATATCATTAAGGACACCCCACAAACTAGTTAAATGCTCTCTTTAGTAGGTTCTAACCGATACATCACGTTACTTCATCAAAGTAAACTAATGCAACGAGACTTTCAGCCTGCTCCTGAAATCCCTTCCGCGACCGAAAACAAAACTACTCAAGGCCCGTATCAGCAACCGGTGCAACAGCCTGCAACGCTGCTGGCCTAGCACCCTCGCCCACAGGCCCCAAAGAGCATCGCAATTACTGCAATCCAGAGCCGTCTCCGCCTTCCTGATATCAATACCATGTTCCACTTCAGCCACCGCAGCCACCGCTGCCCACGCTGCCTTCCTTAGTTTCATAATCCCTAACTCCTAATCTGGAGTTTTGAAAACCCACAACACCCCGTTCAGCCCAGCACATGCCATTGCAAAATATCAATGCGAAAACCTCGTCTGGTAGATAGAACCCCGTTCCATACCCGCCTCTCTAGTCTCTGCAACGGCGGGCACAAAACTCCCTAATACTCCGTCTCGCTCCTCCCCTCATTGTTCCTCTAGCAATCAAGTCCTAATCCAATAATACCACCTAGCTTAGATTCCGATGAACTACCGCTACGGTTTGCGAGTATGTGTTCATACTCTTCATCTTACACGCCCATGTAATCCGTGCAAATAGCTGATCGGCCTCCGCGAATTCTCAGGAGAGCGGCATGCGCACGTTTCATCTCTTCGCATCAGCTAGCACTACGTCGTCCCTGTTTTCGAGCCGGTCGAGTTCTTTCAACAGCCATGAACAAAAGCTAATGTCTTTCGGGACGTCGATTCGGGAACTGAGGGTGCAAGCGGGTATGCAAGTTTGAGTCGAAAATTGTCTGGGATAGAGATTGGAAGTGTAGACGCTGGTGATCCCAAAAGAAGTAAGGCTGCCAGTGGATGTAGTCTCGTGCTAAGCCCTGTGCTCGTAGGATGCTCTCTGATGTGTAGCAGCGAGTGGGGCTATGATCGAGCCTACGCTGGAGGCGAGGGCGATTGCTAGCGGACAACACTAACCCCACTTAGCCCTGGCTAAATGTAGTTTCTCTTGTTAAAATGACTCTTACAGCGTTTTAAAGATGCCATTAAAAAAAAGCACAAACAGTGAAGGAAAAAGTGTCCAGACAAGTAGTTACTTCTCGAACATTAAATGTCACTCGTTCAACATTGGGCGGCAGTTATTCTCTCCTAGATACATGTAGTGTAATAGAGTCGATAAAATTCCTGGAAGCCAATAGCTTGAATGGGATTGGCCTATATACTCACTGTTGCATGTTGGTAACATATAGTCTTTGGTAGCAAGTATTTCGCGAATGAATATCGTTAGCTCGTACCGTATAGTCCAGTTCAGGAAGTCTTGGCATCACCCATCCTACTGGAAGTTGAGCCGGTAGTGACATGTAGGTAAGAGGGGGTCAGGGTCTAGACGTCTCAGATCGTCTCCCCTCGCTCCCTCGAGCCGGAAGCGAAACTGCAGTAGTAGTGGTACTTTAATTAGTTCGTTTTTAGCGATATATCTAATATCTTTGCTTTCCTGCAAGCTGTCCCCCGCTAATATATTGGCTATATCGCCCACAGAGAGCTTAAGATCTGGAAGGATGAAGCAGAAACGTCGAGTTAGGGGGCTCAAAGAGGCTTTTTAAGTGCTCTGTTCTATGACATACATGACATATCTGGCTTATTGGAAACTTGTTCGCCAGGTTGATCTTGCTTATTAGCTTATGATTTTACCGTAAAGGGTAACTAATGAAAGCAACGTTCTATAGGCGACCCTTCTGTCTCCGACATTCGGGGCATTGAGCATGATTGCCGGCGGATCGGGGCTGTTGTACTAGTAGGAAGTAGTTATATAAAGTTGTTGGATGTTATTTAACGTTTCGTTATGTAAATAGTCTTACTCTCTTTTGATTTACTACTACCTGGCTTACTATCAATTGGTTCTAGGGCTCCTGGGGTTTGCAGATGCATACACCACTGGACTCCGAATCAGAATTTTTTTTAGTAATCGTCTAGTATTTATATATACAACAAGACTCTAAAACCTCAAACAAAGAAGGAGAAGAAAAGACAGGCTCATGCTGTTGCAAAAAAAACAAAGAAATGGTGACAACTCCCAGATTTCCCAGTACTTAATGCTTCTTGTTATCCCTTTGGCCATAAGCTTTAGTGGCATAGTCACCGCCAATAACGATCAAATCTTCTGGGCGGTAATCGTGCTTTCCAGAAAGGTAGCTTTGTATGATGGCCTTAGTACCATCGGCATAACGCTTCTGGGCGTCGATCGAGGTGCCGCTCATGTGGGGGACCATGGCGTTTCCACCACCGAAGGGGTTCTTGGCATAACGCAGAGGGTGGTCCTTAGGAGCTGGCTGTGGGAACCAGACATCACCACCGTAGCCGCGGAGATGGCCACTCTTAAGGGCGTCGGCAACGTCCTCCTTGACAACGATCGCACCGCGAGCTGTGTTGACGAGCCATGAGCCCTTCTTCATCTTGGAGATGAGCTCCTTATTGAAGAGGCCAATGGTGGTTTCATGGAGAGGGCAGTTGATAGTGACAACATCACACTGCGCCACGAGATCCTCGAGCTTGTCGACACGGCGAGCGCCGAGAAGCTTCTCGAGCTCAGGCTTCAGGGGCTATTCAATCGTGTTAGTTGGACTGTTTGCTAATAAATGAGGATGAAGTCTACGAACCTGGTAGTCATAGTACAAAAGCTCCTTGCAGTCGAATCCTTGGAGACGTCTCAAGACACGTTCACCAATCCTCCCAACACCAACAGTTCCAACAACTTTGTCCTCAAGATCATATTCATCCTTTGCAACAGCGGCGACATCCCATTCACCAGCCTGGATTTGCTCATGGGCAGGGACAAAGTTGCGGACGAGGGTAAGAATAGTCATGATAACATCTGTAAATAATTATTAACCAATGCTCCTAGAGGTAGCGCATCACAGGGAATCTTACGTTCAGCAACAGACACAACGTTAGAGCCAGTAACTTCGGCAACGGTGATACCACCATTGGTCTTGTTCGCGACGTTGAGGTCAACATGGTCGGACCCGATACCAGCAGTAACCGCAAGCTTCAACTTCTTAGCCTTGGCAAGACGTTCGGCAGTCAAGTAGCCGGGATGGAAACTGCCAGAAAAAGTACAAAATCAGCCGCTAATCTTCGCCGAGACAAGGTGTCATTCCTAAAACGGAATGCGGGGTGCATGGCTTACGGTGTGGTAATGATAATCTCTGCATCGACCAATTCGCGATCGAACTTAGAGTTTTCGCCCTCCTTGTCTGAGGTGGTTATGAGCTCATGACCTTGATCTTCCAACCACTTCCTCAAACCAAGTTCATTCTCAGTGGTTCCAAGGAGCCCAGGAACATCAATGGCATGTTGGCCGCCCTGCAGAATGCTCAGCCCAAATTTCTAAGTTGCCTGCTACCAAGAAATTAATAGAGGGAGAAGGGAAGCTACTTACGTCGTAAAGAACAGCAAGAACTTTGACCTGAGGGTTGAAAGTGGCTGTTAGTGTGCGTGCTCCAGAAATAGCGCCGAAAGCAGTTTTTCTGGCTGCGAAGTTTGTCGATAAAACAGAAGGGCGAAGGAATTGCTTCCTCAACAATGCAGAAGTAGAACGCAGAGGGGCAGAAAGTACCATGATGACGATTGATGCTCAGGAAGAATTGAAATTTCTAAGTGTAGTGCAGCTATGAAGGGAAAGAAGAAAGAGAAATCAGCAATGTGAAGTATATAAAGGAGCGGGGGCTTTCGGCTATATTATGTTGCCAGATGGCGACAAACAGCTTGCAGCAGCAGGAGCATACACACCGGTAAAATGTAAACGGGGGAGGACCGGCAGGAAGCAGATGTCGTTCGAGATACAATGCAGGTGTTGAGAACCAGGAAATAAGCTGCAGATTCAATTTACAATTGACCTGAAAAGATGAGAAGTGATGAGAAGTGATGATAGTGAGGCCAAGTAGAGAGTGAAATCCTGCTCCCTTAAGTACAAAATCACGAAATGCTAAGTTTCCCTGGTCTACTGTCCAAGCTTTTCTTCGCGCTTCTAGCTCGCGCTATTCACTTGAGTTATTCCTCCTTCGCAGAGCAATTTGCAACATTTTTTTCCGCAAGGCAAAACAGAGAGGTGGAGAAAAATCCTTGCGTGTCCTCGGAAACTCTGTCACTCTGCAGCTGGTAGAGATGGAGAGCTCCCGGGGATACATCGGATCTGCTCAATTCGGTTTAGCGTACTTCGAAATGCGGCGCGGGAATCATCTTGGCTCCCCGCATTATCGATAAGCCATGCAGCCTCAACCCTGACAGTTTGGCGCGGGTCCACGGTTTATCCATCAATATCGATACGGATACACGATGTGTATTTCCGGGTACACGTCGGGGAGACAATACTGAAAGAATATAACAACTGACGTTCTCGCCCCACCACTGGTACCGGCGCATAAGTTCACCAAGACATCCACTTGAACCCGCATCTACCCCTGACTAACTCAGTTAAAATTCTCACGATCTTAACATCTTCAGTGCTTTGCCTGGATCAACCTATGGATTATCCTGCTTACGAGAATTGAGGAGATCTCGGCTAGCTACAATTTTCACTGACTCCAAGGACGGTACCTCGATATGCGCCATCTTCATTGAGGTTAATGATTAAATTGCGAACCACCGCGGTCCATCTCGGTTTATTTCGGAAAGGCTATCTTTGTGGTGGAGTCTCGGTACTGACCGGCAGATACTGCATGGATATCCACCACACCCCCGCCTAGCTCTCCCGAAGGTCTTCCTCTCCACAATGACGACAGTTTTCGAGATATCCCGAACGCGATTCCTAGTTACCCAGAAACTCACTTACAAACCAGTTATAGCGCAGCCTAGTGCTTTAAAGATACTTCCAGAAATTGGATGAGCTAGCTCCCGAACTTCATAGTCCCAGTCTGGCTACACGAACTTGGCTAGCAGCTATAAGCAACAGCAACCAACCGAAAAGCAACGGAGAAAAGGAAACAAACACTAGTTCTTATCCCAGACTCGGCGTATATCTCGGCTGTCAAGACCGGAGCAGTCATTAAAATCACTCGGAAATGTCGGCAGGCCCGAACGACAGACAGTACGTGAATCAACTACGGTGTGCGTCGAAAGATACTGAAGTCTAAAGCGGTTGAAGTGCGTCCTCTGTCACTGAGGCACAAATTTCGGCTCCTTAGCAGTCAAATTCCATGTATTCCTCCAAGAGGAATACAGGATGGAGCACGATAAGTCTAGAATGATATAGCCCGTGAAATCTACTGTGTGTTACTTCTATTCACTCTTCGCATTGCTTACTAGGACCTCGTGCCCTATTAGAACGTGTGGCGCGCTTTCTTACCTATACGCGTAGCGGTTTATGAATTTTTAGAGTCTTATCTAATTCAACCTACAGTTTAGAGGGACGTCATTCAAGTTAAGCAGCCGCACGAGCCGAAACAAACATGCGCTACTAGACCAACTGTCAGGGTTGATTTCCGGAAAATCGGCCTACAGTGGGGTTCCGAAACGGTGTCGAAACGGGTGTTGCACGGTCATAATCGGATGCTGTCGCTGTGCTAGCGAAGGTGAGGAAAAGTGGGCCCGGGGAAAGATCGGAGTGAGCATTTTTGTCGCTCTTAGACGCGGCAGGCGATTGAAGCGAGGTTGTGTTATTGGGAGTTGTAGGGATGATACTTGTAGTTCTTGAGTAAGGATGATGCTATACTTTGCATGCCGTCTATACGTATTTATTTAAATTCTGAAGTGTCTCCCTCCTTAGATGCTTCCTTCATCCTGCCTCCTCGTGTTTTATTCTCGCTATAAACCCGAGCGCCGTAGTAAACTCTATAACGCTTCCCCCTCCCCAGTAGGAGTGAAGACTCATCTGGGTTATCTCCTGGATTTCTGATTGTAGCCAGCCCTGAGTATCTTGCAAAGTATCCTCTTAGCTTCACTACAGCATACGGATGCCAAAAGATAGGCCTAAGAAAGTGTTAATGGACTCTTAGCCGAAAGACTGGTCAGCGAAATATACGTGAGATAAGTAAGGTCGACAACACCGTCACGAACGCTGTTACTACAGACATTTTCAGGGGGCGATGGGTTCGGTGATCGAGCAGATAAATCCAGAAAACGGTGGTATTGGTGAGACTATAGATTCGACAGCTCTAGTTTAAGTCGTTGAAATCGCATTGGCTAGGAGACGAGCAATAACGGCGCGAGTATATGTAGGAGGATGCGTGAGTATGGAACTGATGCGTATGTTGGGGGTGGACGGAACGGTTGAGCTAGTATAAGGTAGGGCACGATTAAGGCCACACTACCAGTGTTTCAAAGACATCAGCAAGGTCCTTGAGAGGTCTCGCAAGGAGTCTTAAATATTTCGAAATTGAGGGTCGAGATTGAGGTTGCCCATAGTAAGGGATACCACCCAGATGGTGGGCGAGAATTGACTCTTGGCAAGACTTGGCGCGAGTGACTTGACATGAACTAAACCAAGAAACTCTCTCAGAAAGAAAACCGACGATGATACTAATTTAAATTCCGAACTATCTTGGCTAGCTGGCTCGTATCCTACATGTACATGTAGTTGCAATTTCTAGGAACTGCAGGTTTTTTCCGAAATTCCTGGTAGAGTTGATTTTTTTTAGTCGTCGTGTGTTTTTATCAAATTTCCGCAGACAGCATGAGTTTGTTCAAGACATACCAAAGTTCATAAAATAATAAAACATTCTGCGACTGTCTCTACAGATACGACAGCGCTTAACCTTGCTGATATCTCGCTAAGCTGTGAGCACGTCGCGTGATAGGTTAAATGTACGTATCTCTAAAGCCACCCCGCCACAAGTGTGCTCAGCAATCCCACTTGCCTCAATTTGATCTCCACTTCTTAGTAATATGTTCTACTTGATAGAGCTCTTGAAAAATTCCTCCGCTTTCTCTGTAGGACCGCCGAGTGAGACGTAGAAATTATTCGTGCCCCGCATATAATCGAGTCATATTCTATGACGCGAGGCATAAGAGGAGAAAAATCAATCGAGAAAGGCTCTCAGTGACAGAAAACAAGGGAAGTTCATATATCAAAAGCTCTGAAGTCCTTGGCTCGCTTAAGCCCTTATTCTCTCCGACTACAGCTACGAAGTGCTGCCAGGAAGAGATGGTCACGAGAGCCATTCTATGGAAGTCGCGCACCTCAGAACTAGAAATTCGCCGCTCTCGGTTCAACCGCCCACACCAACAAAATTCGCCGCTCGTCCTTGGCGGCTAATATCTATATAAACTGTCTTCTTCTCACCTTCATCCTATTTCTTCTTCTCTTCTGTATCATCCACCGCATGCGTCCCCCACCGAATGCAACAGCAACTGGATACGACAACCACCGCCACCGCATACGTCCTCCTCCCTCCTCCCTTTCTCCTCCTCTCACTTGAGAGTTTCCCGGGAGTCTGTCCCTTTCCCTGGTG
>JBCAML010000008.1:1800000-2041649 GCA_038503075.1 Gyromitra esculenta | reverse complement strand
CCCTAAACCCTAAACCCTAAACCCTAAACCCTAAACCCTAAACCCTAAACCCTAAACCCTAAACCCTAAACCCTAAACCCTAAACCCGGATTAGGAAGGTGGTACAACCCTTGGCATCTTGGCACGGAACGGAACGGATGTTATCTCCGAGCCGGCTTGGCGTCTTGGCGTCGGACTTAGCGGAGCCCTCGGGCCGAGGATAACCGACGGACCGAACAGCCGCCCCCTGCACGTAACACTGCATCGTGGCGGAGTGCATGACGCACAAGGTATCACCTGCATGTTTCATAGTTTACCCCTCTTTCTCCCGCATACCCGGATATTAGATGACGCGTACACAGATTTCGATTACCCGAAAGAGTAACCGAACTCTGCCGCCGCTAGTCGATCGAAATTGCATCATCGTGGCTCGGCCGAGAGGCCTTCCGCTCGGATCCCCCTAAGATCCGGATCCGCCTTGAGGGTTGTATATATCCCCTCCTGTCTCAGCTAACTGAGGAGTCTAGAAATCAGACGAAACCTCGTAGACGTTCAACAACGCACACGGTCTTAGCTTTCGACTTCCTTCCTGACTCCTTACCGCGACTATACCCAGGAAACTAACGTTTCCCCTCCACATAAACAATATAATATTGATAAGGCTCGTTCTTCGTCGCTAATGATCCGGAAGAAGACCCTTCTCAACGGTAGAACACTGGACTACTTATAGTAATCAAGCGTCGAATACAAAGACTATGTAATAACATGAACTAACATGAAGAAATCCCATAGACCCTGAAACGCTTTCCTTCGCTCCTACCCCTCTCATTATCGTATGGCGTGATTGTCGGAATTAACCGGCGACGCAACGTATAAGCGAATCGGGGAAGTGTCGATCGAAAGAGTCGGCCATTGATGACACAAGGAAACCAAACATCCAATCCGAATCTTATTAATAATCAACCAAGATTAATAATAACCGACATGGTCGGGGATTGAACGCTAGTCCATATGTGTGCATCATAAGCGAACTCAAGTCGTAACCAACTAAGCTACCAATAGGTATAACATAGACCTTCAACAACCCACACGGTCTTAGCTTTCGACTTCCTTCCTGACTCCTTAACCGCGACTATCTCCAGGAAACTAACGTTTCCCTTCCACATAAGACAACCTAGAAAAAGGGTTTATCCGTGCCAGTTCATCTTCCGCCGGTTCCCCAGTCCTCTTCGCCGCCAAACCCGATGGTTCCCTCCGCCTTTGTGTCGATTACCGTGGCCTTAACGCTCTCACGGTCAAGGACCGATATACTTCCCCCCTGATCAAAGAAACTTTGGATCGCCTTGCGAAAGCTCAGTGGTACTCTAAACTCGATCTCCGTGACGGCTTTCATCAAATTCGCATCGCCGAGGGAGAGGAATGGAAAACAGCCTTTCGAACCCGATATGGCTTGTACGAATACATGGTGATGCCATTCGGCCTCACCAACGCCCCTGGAACCTTCCAACGCTTCGTCAACGACTCCCTTCGAGAATACTTGGATCTATTCTGCACAGCCTATCTCGACGATATCCTAATCTATAGTGATACCCTTGCAGAACACAAAGTACACGTCAGACAAGTCCTCAATGCCCTTAAAGCCAACAACATCCTTCTCAAACCTGAGAAGTGTGAATTCCATGTCCAATCAATAAAATACCTCGGCCTAATCCTTACGCCTGGAGGAATCAAGATGGACGAGGACAAACTCAAAGCGGTGCGCGACTGGAACCGACCCAAATGTGTTAAAGATGTGCAAGCCTTCCTAGGGTTCGCAAACTTCTACCGAAAGTTTATTCTAGGATTTTCTCGCCTTGCTGCCCCTCTCACTGCCTTTACAAAAAAAGGCATCACCTTCGAATGGACTGTCGAAGCTGAACTCGCGTTCGAAGCTCTAAAGGACGCCTTTACCAAAGCCCCAGTACTCATCCATTTCGACCCCCGAAAGAAGATCTTTGTGGAATCAGATGCATCCGACTTCGTCTCCGGTGGTGTTCTCTCCCAACTTGATGATAATGGCGTGCTTCATCCCGTGGCATTTTTTTCAAAAAAAACATTCACCCGCTGAGTGCAATTATGAAATTTATGACAAGGAACTCCTAGCTATCATTCGTTGTTTCGAGGAATGGAGACCAGAACTCGAAGGCTCAGAACTACCCATCTCCGTCATCACTGATCATAAAAACTTGGAGTATTTTATGACAACAAAACAAATTTCAATCAAGACAAGTCCGACGGCGTAATACCTCTCGCTTTCGACTTCGCGATCACTTACCGAGAAAGACAAGAGTGAAAGCTGACGCACCGACTCGAGACGGGAGATCTCCCTGAAGAAGGGGATGAAAGACTGCAACACCAACATCGTCGTAGTCTCTGGGCGAAGAACCCGATCCTGCCTGTTTGTTTTCTGCTTTTGTCAAACGAACCCGCTCGAATCGATGCCCCCTCGAAACCTTGATCAACCTCGGATATATTGCTGACCCATTCCCACAAAAAATCCTATTAGACTCAAGAATTCGAACAACAATCCAATGAAATTACCTCGTGCGATTGTACTCGAGTCAAATTCGCCACCTTTTCTACCGACAAAAGCCCATGCTCCCGACTACGACCCTCTTCGCCTTCTCATTTTGCAAAGATATCACGACGCCTCTGCCGGCCACCCAGACGTGAAAAATCCTTCGAACTCATCTCTAGACAATTTTATCACTAAATGAGAGATACACGGACGTTATACCCGGAACTGCCATACTTGCCGACGAGCAAAGCCTCAATACACTCGCACCCACGGCGTTCAAGCCCCTTCCAATTCCTAACCGTCCTTAAGAGCTATCAACGGACTTTGTTACTGGTCTCCCGTAATCCGACGCTTTAACGCAATAACGGTCGTAGTAGATGCGTTATCGAAATGCGACACCTAATCCCCTGCGATACTACTGTCAACGCCGAAAACACACAGAACTCTATCTCGTTAATGTTTGAACCCACTTGACTACCTTCCTATATCACTTCGATAGAGAACGCAGCTTACCGCTAAGTTTTGGAAACACCTTTGTCAGCCGTTTAAGATCTCCGCCCGCATGTCGACGTCCTTTCATCCGAAATGTATGGCCAAACGAGCGTCTCAACGCCACTATAACAAAGATCTCCGTCACATGTTTTGTACCAACAAGACGACGCGAAATGGCCGCCAATTGCACTAATTTGCGGCAATAATCAAGAGTCAACACTAAGCGCCACCCCCTTCTTTGCCAATTATGGTTACCACCCTCGCTTTCGACACTTCTGTCGTCCCTAACGATCGTTCTCCACAAACCCTCGATGCCAACCTCTTTGCTCAAGATGAACTTGTAGACTTCCTTCGAAAGTACATTTAAAACGCTCGCATATCTACGACGCAGTATAATAAGCACCGCACCCCTGCCCCCTCATTCAAAGTTAATGACCAGGTTTTCATATCAATGAAAAACATGAGAACGACTAGAAACTCGAGGAAGTTGGACTGGAAATGGAGTGGCCCCTTTTCTGTGAAAAAGATAATCTCGGCGCACGCATACAAAATAGATCTACCGGTATCAATGAAATACCACCCGGTATTCCATGTTTCATTGATCAAAGCAGCTCCCACCGACCCGCTCCCTGGCCAAACTATTCCACCACCTCCCCCTGTCCAAGTTAACGACCATGAGGAATATCTCGTCGAGAGTATATTGGACTCACGCCTTTACCGAGGAAAACTCCAATACTTGGTTGAATGGACATGCAGATGCTTTGCCCACTTTAACCTGTTAATATCACGAGAGACCGATAGGCAGTAGATCTCTTCCACCAACGTTACCCGAATAAATCCCATGAGGATTTTATGTTTGTTCGCAGTGAGCTCACTGCCATGCTTTTTATGATTTCATACTGGTTGTTAGTCGCTAATGGATTGACAGATGGATGCTTTGATCGCTGTTTGTTATATGTTCAATACGTTTCCCTTTGCTTTCCGTTACAACGAAATACATGCGTTTGTCATCAAAGAGATTGACATGTGATATGTCAAGCTGGTTTTCCTCTTGTTGTACTTTTTCTCTTCTTTAAGAACGTCTTCTATAGTACACTCTTGTATTTTGCAAATACAAACCTCGGTTATACCTCATAACCTTACGCTGTCGCCGTCCTCAAGTCCTCTATACTTGAACACTCCGTAGAGCCTGTGGAACCCCGTAAACACTCTCGTCGCTTAGTTTTCCCTTCAAGTAGCACTGCTCGTCTCGGGGGATACCTGAGAGCTTGAAGATAAACCTCGCCCCTTGAGATTACGTTGCTTCCTCATCCACACTCTCTACCCCGCTTTTTCACGTTGCCAAATAAAACCCAACGCCACGATGAGCAACCCTGCCCCCGCCCCTTGGACTTTCCCAACCTTCGAAAACTTCCAAGCTGCCGCCAACGCCGACCTCGCCTCTGCCTACGAGGAAATTCGATCCCATTATCAACAATGGGTCGACAACTTCACATACGCAGACCTACAGCTGGAAGAAGCTGTACAAGAACGAAACAACATGACGGCAAGGTTTAATACCTGCCAGTCCCAATTACAGGCAGCCGAAGCAGAAGTCGCCCGCCTCCACAACGCTGCCCCCCCACCACCAGCACCATCGCCACCACCCCCTCCTGCTCACACTCAAGGAGGCCGTTCGGATAAGATGCCCGATCCAGATAAGTTCAATGGATCTCGCGATAAACTTCCCGGATTCGTTCTAGCTCCGATCAAAGCCTCCTGCTAACGCCGATCGTTTCCAACAAAGAACAATATGATATTGTATGCTATTAGCCGCCTCGAGGGAGCCACCCTTGAACAAATCCGCCACTCTGTCCTCCCTGATGGGACTACTACTTGGAATAACGCCGCCGAATTGATCACCGCCCTGGAGACCGCCTTCGGGGACCCCGACCCACTCGGAACGGCTCGCCGCGAGCTACACCAACTTCGACAAGGGAAGCGAGACTTCTCTGCTTACCTTGCCGACTTTCAGCGAATCATGGGGCGGTTAAACTACGATGAGTCGGCAAAGAACGATGCCCTGGAATTCGGAATGTCGGACGAGTTAAAGGAAGCCGTAGTAACTGTAGCCGATTTCCCCACCACCTTCACCTCTCTCTGTGCCTTCCTCCTCCGCTTAGATAACTGTATCCGAGCAAGAAGAGAGGAGAAGAAAAACGCTGCCCGTAACACTATGGGACAGTTCTCCGCCCCTGCTGCCTCCTCCGCCGCCTTTACCCCTGCCTCCTCCTCCTTCGCCCCAGGAGGACTTGTCCCTATGGATCTCTCCTTCGGCCGAACCTCCACCTCCCGCCCTACCCCTGAACAACGCTATGTTCAGATTAATGGGAGAAGGAAGTTATCGCCCGAAGAAAAAACGTGGAGACAGACCAATAACCGCTGTCTGTTCTGCGCTGGAGAAGGACACATCTTCGCCAACTGTCCCTCCGCCTCCAAACGCCCCGCAATGAGAGGAGCTGCTACTAACGCTCCCGCCGCCCCGCCTGCCTCCTCTGTTTTTCCACCACCTCTGCCACCTCGTTTTCCTGCCTTCGATGCAGCAGACTCTATCGAGTCTTTAAACTAGTTCAACCAGAGTCGCCTCGCGACCCTGCTCTGCTTTTTTCTCCTTTGTCAGCCGTTCTCTATTTCTGGTTTTCGCTGTTTGACGACATATGATAATTTGATAACATTTTGTAGTTTCATGTAGCCTTTCCCACCAAAATAAAATTATAAAAACACACGCACTTCTTGACACTGGAGCCTCAGGGTTCGCTTTCATTGATGAAAATTTTGTGCGTCACCATTCCCTACCCCTATCTCCCCTCAAAACCTCTCGCCAATTGGAAGTCATCGACGGCCGAACAATTGCCTCGGGAGACATCACCCATCTTTGCCACCTAAAGCTCTCTATCCAACAACATACTGAAAGAGCTCCCTTCTTCGTCACCAAACTAGGTCATTACCCCCTAGTACTCGGTATCCCCTGGATGAACCTCCATGACGTTCACCTACAATTCGCAAACAAAAGCATTGAATTTAACTCTAAAGTCTGCACCACCCACTGTGCCCCCCGGCAACCCATCGTCTCGGCCACCGCTATTCCTCCTCCTGCCAAGCTCAATGCTGCCTTTATTGGCGCCGCCAGCTTCCGCTTACTTGCCAGGAAAAAAGGTATCCAGGTTTATTCCATGTCTCTCTACGAAATCAATAGAGTTCTTGATAGTAAGACTACTAAGGAAGAATGGAGACAACGAATACCCGCGGAATACCATGAGTACCTAGACATGTTCGACAAAACCAAAGCTCAAGGACTCCCCCCTCGCCGACCCTACGATCATAAGATCACACTCCACGAAGGAAAAGAACCACCATTCGGCCCCCTCTACGGCATGTCACGAGATGAACTACTAGTCCTAAAAAAGTATATCGAGGACAACCTAGAAAAAGGTTTTATCCGTGCAAGCTCGTCATCTGCCGGCTCCCCCGTTCTCTTTGCTGCAAAACCCGATGGTTCACTGCGTCTCGTTAGACACGCCTTAATGCCCTCACTGTCAAAGACCGCTACACCTCCCCGCTCATCAAGGAAACTCGATCGCCTCGCTAAAGACACAATGGTACTCTAAATGACCCAAGAGACGGCTTTCACCAAATCCGTATCGCAGAAGGCTTATAAGAATGGAAAACTGCCTTTAACTCGATACGGCCTCTACGAATACATGGTAATGCCATTCGCCTCACCAACGCACCAGGTACCTTCCAACACTTCACACGATTCCCTCCGAGAATATCTAGACCTCTTCTGTACCGCTTATCTTGACGATATCCTCATCTACAGCGATACCCTTGTTGAACATAAAACCCACGTCACAAGTCCTGACGCTCTCGTAGCCCAATAATATCCTTCTCAAACCAGTAGAATGTGAATTCCACGTTCAGTCAATAAAGTACCTTCGCTTGATCCTCACTCCTGAAGGAATTAAAATGGACGATGACAAACTCAAAGCCTGTACGAGAATGGAACCGACCCAAATGCATCAAGGACGTTCGTGCTTTCCTGTTTTGCAAACTTCTACCGAAGCGTTTATCTTGTGATTTTCCCGCCTCGTCGCACCTCTTACATCGCCTTCACTAAGAAAGGCATTATTTTTGAACGACAGTCAGTTCGAACTCGCATTTGAAGATCTCAAGGAGGCCTTTACTAAAGACCGGTACTTATTCACTTTGATCCACAAAAAGATCTTTGTAATCCGATGCTTCTGACTTGCCTCCGGTGTTTCTCACTCGACGATAACGGCATACTACACCCCCGCGCTTTCTTCTAAGAAACACTCACCTGCGAACGTAACTATGAAATCTACGATAAGCGAGTTACTAGCCATTATCCGCTGTTTTGAAGAATGGCGCCCGAACTCGAAGGATTCTGAATTTCCTATCTCTGTTATTACGATCATAAAAATTTGGAATACTTTACGACCACCAAACAATTGAATCTGAGACAGGTTAGATGGGCAGAATACCTTTCACGCTTCAACTTCGTTATTACGTATAAGGGCAGAAAGCAGTGAGGAAAGCCGGACGCATTGACTCGAGATCGTGAGATCTCCCCGGTTAAGGGGATGAAAGACTACAACACCAAGACCAAGTAGTCCTGAAGGAGAAGAACTTAGACCCTAAGTTCTGAGTTTGTTTTCTGTTCTTTATCAAACGAACCCGCTGAATTGATGCCTCCTTAAAACATTAATGAACCAGGGATATAATGCTGACCCGTTCCCACAAAAAATCCTTCTAGCACTTAGAAATGGCGAACGACAATCTAAGGAAATTACATTAGGCGATTGTACTGAAGTCAACAACTATCTTTTCTATCGACAAAAGCTCTATATTCCCGACTATGATCCTCTTCGCCTCCTCATCCTACAACGACATCACAACGCCCCCTCCGCTGGCCACCCGGGAAGAGAAAAAACCTTTGAACTCGTCACAAGAAACTTCTATTGGCCAAAGATGAGGGAATATATTGGACGATATACCCGGAATTGCCTTATTTGCCGACGAGCCTAAACCAAGACCCTCGCACCTATGGCGTCCTAAAACCACTCCCAATCCCTAATCACCCCTGGGAAGAGTTGTCAATGGACTTTGCCACAGGCCTCCCGGAGTCTAACGGCTTTGACGCTATCATGGTTGTCGTAGCCCGACTCTCGAAGATGTGACATCTTATCCCGCTAATACTACCGTCAACGCCGAACAAACCGCCGAGTTGTACCTCCAAATGTTCAAACTTCACGGACTCCCATCCTATTTAACCTCTCGATAGTGAACGCAGTTTACAGCGAAGTTTTAAACATCTCTGTCAGCGTCGAATATTGCTGCCCGTATGTCCACCTCTTTTCACCCAGAGACTGACGGACAAACTGAACGCCTCAACGCCGTAACGAACAATACCTCCGTTGCATGTGTCTTACCAGCAAGATGATTGGTCGAAATGGTTACCCATTGCCGAGTTCACGCTAATAACCAAGAATCTGCAAGTACTAAGCGCTACACCTTTCTTCGCGAATTACGGCTATCATCCCTCTCGATACCTCTGTTATCCCTAACGACCACTCCCGCACTTTCGATGCCAACGATTTCGCTTCCAAAATGGAAGAACTCGTAGATTTCCTGCGAGTACAGTACGAAGACTGCCCAAGATGTCTTCGAATCGAGTACAAATCGATCGCACTCCCGCTCCCTCGTTCGCGTTAAGCATGACGGTCTTCATCTCTACGAAGAACATAAGCGACAACGATGAACTCGAGAAAATTAGACGAAACGAGCGCCCATTCCCGATTAAACGAGTGATTTCAGCGCACGCATACGAGGTAGATACCGACGTCAACGAAGTACCATCCGTATTTCATGTTTCACTAATCAAGGCGCTCCTGTCGACCCACTCCCGGCCGATTATTCCACCACCACCCCTCCAAGTCAACGACCATGAAGAATATCTTGTCGAGAGTATCTTGATTCTCGTTCGCCACAAAACTGCAATACCTGGCTGAATGGACAGGTTATGCCTTACCTACGCGGAATCCACTGATTATCATAGCGAGATCGTTAAATGACGTCTTTCACCAACGATATCCGAGCAAGCCCTGCGAAGGTGTTAGTTTCGCAGTGAGCTCACGATTATGCTATGATTTCATGATACTGTTTTCGCTGTCGTCGATATGTAGCTATTTTGTTGCTGTTACGTTGTTGCTCCTCGTGCTTTTCGGCTCGTTACAATGAGTCAAGTCTTTGTCATCGAACGAGTTGGATTACAGATATGTCGTGGATTTCCTCCTGTTGTACTTTTCCTTCTTCTTTCTTTAAGAACGTCTTCTATCGTACACTCGTATTTTACAATACAAACCTCTTATACCTCATAACCTTACGCTGTCGCCGTCCTCAAGTCCCTCTATACTTGAACACCCGTAGAGCCCGCGAACCTTGCAATCACTCTCGTCGCTAGTTTTCCCTTCAAGGAAAGACTGCTCGTCTCGATAGATACCTGAGAGCTTTAAGATAAACCTCGCCTCGAGAGGCTGCGACGGCAGCCTCCTTCTGTGGAGGTCAACTTAACCTGGCGATGAGTTAACGGTAGGAGGTTTAGATGAGAAAGAACGTAATCTCACTGATGGCCTCTCGTTGCCCTTCCGTATCCCCCAAGCGTAAGCGCTACTTAAGCCGTAAAACCAATACGTTCGATGAGTCACAGATAGTCTACAGGTCCTACGAAGGGTATACCTCAAGGCGAAGTATCGGTGATGTTTCACAGTGGCAGCGAGGATTCTAAAGTAGAATCGAAGTAGAATTATAACTGATACAGCAGAAGTGAAACGAGAACGTTGCTTAAAGAAAGAAGAGAAAAAGTACAAAGAACGGACAAAATCCTTCACTTAAATACCCCGCTTTTTACCCAACAAAACCTGATAGCCGATAACACCCGAAATACAATACTATTATCATACAACCGAAAAACACAACAACCGTATACTCGAACCCTAACCCTATATCCAATCCTTAATCCATGAAAGATTTGTGTTACGGGAAAGCAGGGTATTTAAGTGAAGGATTTCAGTTGTTTTTGTACTCTTTCTCTTCTTTCCTTAAGCAACGTTCTCGTTACCTTCTCCTGTATTATCTGAATACTATCACGGTTCTACCTCAGAACCTTCGCTGTCGCTGTTCACTCTGCTACTTCTATCTCGCCTTGAGATACAAACACCTCGTAGGACCTGCAGAAAACATCGCACTCTTCGAACGTGTGGTTCCCTCATCTAAGTAGCACTGCTCACCTTCAGGGATACTGAAGGGCTTAGCGAGGGACTCAACCGTGAGAGGAAGTAGCCTGCAACTTTTCTGTTATCGCAAAGTTGTATTACCAACTATCTATAATGATCAATATTGTGTTTAGATGTTTATTCATCTTCCACTCACTGGGTTCTCTGCAGTCAATCAATTACGAAACTTAACTACAACTTAGAGAGGTTATACCCTAGCACTGGAAGAGCCCTTCTATTAGCAGCAAGCTATCGATATCCCCTCATAGGATAGCAATTGGCATATCTTGTTCGTGTGCAAACCTAGGGTTATGTCTTCATACCACAAGCAAATACCAACATAGCTCAATAAGCGTAGCATTTAGCGTGAGGAAGGTGGTTATGTATCTCAGTTAACAAAATAAAAATTGGACCTATCACAAACGCCAAGCCATTCTCGAAAGCTTCCAGAGATATCGCTATTGGTTTCGCGGATGGAACCGGGTAATGGGTTAGGACGAAGGGACTGGTGTTTACGGAGAATTTCCTTGGGTATAATGGCTTTGTTGTTTGGTTATGTTTCGGTTGTTGTCGGGTTGTTGGCTGGTGTTACGGGAAAGTGGGGTATTTAAGTGAAGGATTTTAGTCGTCTTTGTACTCTTTCTTCTTCTTTCCTTAAGCAACGTTCTCGTTTACCTTCTCTTGTAACTGTCGAAATACTATCTCGGTTCTCCCTCAGAACCCTTGCTGTCGCTGCCCACTCCGCTGCACTTATCTCGCCTTGAGATAGACCCCTTGTAGAACTTGTAGAAACACTGCACTCCTCGAACGTATTAGCACCTCGCTTAAGTAGCACTGCTCACCTTCAGGGATACTGAAGGGCTTAACGAGGGACTGAACCGTGAGAATTGGTCACTCAATAACGCGTAACTCAGGTATGTCACAAGCATAAGCTCATAAATTGCTAGAGTTTTTTCACGGGCCAGTTATAAAAAAATCAGCTATAGTATTTGAATATGTTATAATGCGAATGCTTGTTGGTAACTTGTTTCTCATACTCATGACAGAAGTCTACAGCACCTTCACTTCAGGAGCAGTAACCTTATCTCATTAGACGCTGCATGCCGTAGAAATAATATCACTAAGGGTAGGCATTAGTACCATCTCGATCGCGAACATCTTCCTGGATCTTTCATTAAAGTTACAAGAAGTAATGGTGCTTAAATCAAAAGTCATGTCATCGCACACAACCAACCAGCCACATGCATGGATCCTGAGCTCATCAACACTACTAGTAATACGATTTGCCTAAACGCAACTTCTAGTCCAGTTCATTGGCCGAGCAAAGATTTGAAACTTTTCGCAGCCCAATCCCGAGGGGATATGGGTACATAAGCTCGATCGCTCGATGTTTCCCAAACAATGATTTCAGTATTCACAATGTGACAGTAACCGGAAGTCACCGAATGACAGAAAGTTCAGTCGCCACATGGGCTAGTTTAGTGGACAGTCTACATTTACTCTAGCAGTATTATAATATAGGCTAGATTATTTTTTTCTTTCTGTGGAACATTTAAGCCTCTCATCCCGGTGCTACCTTTCTGCGGGGAGAATAAAACGTTCAATTAACGTTACGCTATGCCTTTAAGTATATAAAAAATTTTACAGGCAGCGCTGAGTCAGTTATTACGCCCCGCAGACACTAACCCCCACGTTGTAAACAAAGCTACGCCCCCACGCCTGACCATCCGTACCAGTCCCCAATTGAATACCTACGCTGTAGAATAGACTTGAGAGTACCTATTAGTGCCCTAAGAAAAGAATCCATGGGTAATTACTTTTCCTATGCTTGCAGGTCGGCCTGCATTCCTTCATGGCCGATCGAGACGATTGAGTTAGAAATTGTAGCAGCCAACAGATTCATCCACAAATAGGAACGCTGAGGACCTGATATGTCGTCAGACGGCGCCGGCAGCAGGCCAGTTCCATATAAAGAGATTTCCAGAACCGTTCGTGAAACGACTATAGGGAATCAAAATTTTTCCATCAAACGTTTCTAGCAATCGGAGTATTTCGGTGGCAATTTCTTCTAAGCTGCCAACCGCGTATAGCTATGTCTTGGATGTCCTGAAGAGTGAGGAGGTATGGCACGAACACCACCTACCTAACCAAAACCTCACCCTGCAAGCTCGGGCCGCCTCTATGAGGGAATGAATAGAAATCGTTCGTTTACACGGGTGAAGATTTTCCGCTTGTCCCCCTCGGAGCTCTCTGACTTCCCCATATTTCCCGCCGGACTGGACAGGGGGAGAGGAAAGGAAAGGAAAATGACACTGCATGCTTCGGTGACATTCGTTCACAAAAAGGCCGTATCCCCCACCACGCCATGTGATGGGCTCGCTGTAACCCGGGGCAGCTCAGATCGAGATCCAGATCCAGATCGGTTGAGATTGCGGGGTTGGGGCTCGTGACCACCAAGCTCGGTCTCGAATCGTGTGCAGACGATTTTCATTGAGACCGGAGCCACGGTGAGAGCATCAGGCACGGTTTGCCGGACTCGGGGACTTTTATTTCTGAAGACGGGGGAGAACGTCAGATTGACGTGTTTCGGACAGGTCTTGGTCGCAAAAAGGAATTGAAATCCGTGCATGCCTCCAGATTAAAGGTAGGCATTATCGAATATATCACGCCAGGGATCAACACACGATGCACGTTTTGGTTTCGCGTGCAGTCCTAGTTTCAGAGAGGATTAGAAAACACCAGCGACGGGGATATCGCTAAACTCATTCATGGATCATCACTCGCACAAGCCACAGCGCCACCGTCAATCAGCCACAGCGCGCATAACGCGGCCAACAGCCACGGTACATGATATACACCCAACTCTGTCGTCCAGGGCCCGTGCGGCGACTACATCACCACTGCGACTCCAAGACGAAGGCCGCGGATCGGTTGCTCTGCGTCCTCTGCATCCGGAGAAACGGACGCATCCGCACTAGAGCTGCAGGAGGGTTCTGCGGAAGCGAGCCCCGCATTCGACAGGACAGGGCAGGACAGGGCAGGGCAGGGCAGGAGGAAACCGAAAGCCGGAATCTCCCATCGATCGAGGGTTGGGGGGAATCGGGGAAAATGCAGAATGCCAAGACTCGTGAAAACCCGGGCAGGCATTCGGGCGCCGAGCCATCAGCCAACCAGCGGGAGAGTGGTTGAGAGATGAAAAAAAGAGCAACCGTATGTTGCCTGTGTGACCCTCAGTCACCTATCCTTGTACCAGCACCGTTCAGCCATCAGACACCAACAGGGTGCTGACAAAATGAAATTAGAGCAGAGCATTCTACGTGGCTCTTCTGGCCAATGCCCAGCGACAGGTCCCCTGGCTCGCTGCGGACCGTTTGTACACTATAGCGCAGCGTAGCGGTTGAGTGGGTACATACATGTCTAGGGCACAGCAGGTACGGTTTACGTTACGGTTGGGATCAACGCCCCCAAAGCTTGGAGAGGCTCTGCGGTCAAGCGTTTCAAACACGACTTCTGGAAGAGAGCTTTTGCTCTCCTTCCCCCACCCTGTTAGTAGTACCTATCCGAGCCATGGGGGGGTGTTTTTTGTTCCCTCCCCACGTGGGCGAGCGGTGGGGCTGTAGGGGCAGAATAGAACGGGACAGAGCTCGACGACCAACCAAGAGCCAGTGACGTGCGACGACATGTATCCTCCCATGCAATCTAGCTTTGACGTAGAGCGTGCGAGTACATGTAGCTATATGTAGCTACACAGAATACGAGGAAGGGATATGGACCCTATTCCACTCAGTTCTACATGTACCTATGATGCCGATTACCAAGCTGCCGGTAACGACTGTTGAACACGGCAGAGTGCTCCAGTCGCACCGTCGCCTGCACACGACGCCGGTGGCTTTCCCCAGCGGAATAGAATTGGTGATGTTGTTGGAGCCAATGGCGGTGCTGTATGGCTGGTGCGTACCAAGCTTTCGTGCAGCACAGCAGAGGTTGCATGCCGCTCCAGTCGGTCCGTCTTCTTTTTTTCTTCTTCTCCTTCGTTCGTTCTGCTGCTTGGCTGCTTCTGCTCAAGTATAAGAACCACCCTTCGCGATCTGCCTCTGCTACATCTTCTTTTACTCTGTCCCCCGAGCTTCCCTGTAGTCTCGTCTCGCATTGTCTGTTGCTGCATCGTCGGTCTGTCTGGTCGGTCTGTCTTATATTACATTCTGTCTCTTTCCGGCTCCCTGCTGCTTCAGACCCAGCCGTCGTCATCCGTATCTCCTCTTGCGTAGGCCCGTGACATTGACACGGCTGTCCTTTTATTCTCCTCCTCCTCCTCCTGGACCCGGCTCAGCCTTTGCCTTCATCAACCCACCCACTTCCTCCTTCACTCGGGTCTTCTCCTCTCCTCTCCTCTCCTTGTCTCAGCTTCTCGTTCTGTTCCCAGCCCCCCACTTGAAACTATGATGATGGACCCTATGACCCCCGCTACCACTCCTCCCCTATCGAGCCCTGTGGAGCCTACTGCTCCATCCCTCTCTCGTAAACACTCCTTGGCTTCCGTCAGGTCGGTTTTCACCCTTTCCATCTGCTCAGCTCCCACCACAACCAGCGACAAGAACCATCCGTCGCCATCATCCTTCGTTGCTGTTCGCTGCCCCCACTGCCTGGAGGCCGTTACCGCATCCGATCTTGCTGGCCTTGTGCACAAAAATAGCCAAGCCCAGATCACGGTGAATGATGGAGAGTTTGCCCAGGCGGAAAGCTCTCGATATACCAAAAAGGGAAACTTGAAGCTCCACACCAGCGGTGCGGGCTTTGATCTCGCTGGAAACGGTGATGTCAGCGCCGCGACCTCTAATCTGATGAAAACACTACGCGAGACCAACAATGAGCTCCAAACACATTGCCGTGATCTCCACCAGATCCAACTCATGAACCCATCGCCTGCACCTTCTCGTCGCGGATCCGTCCATTCCCTCGCTTCCCTAGCGTCTGACGCCGTCAAGTCTGATGATATGCTCCAGCCTCGGGGATACGGATTTCAGTCTGGACACCCTCTCATCTCGGATCTTGGCGATCTGGTCAATCTCTCGAATGCAAACTTCCGGCTGCTCAAGACGCTGCAGGACAAGGTCAACAGGGTGGACCAGGCCGAGAAGATGCTGCGTGCTGAGCGTGAGGCGGTCGACAGGGAGAGAACGCTGTTGAAACAGATGGGTACAGAGGTGGAGAGGGAGCGGGTCAGGCTGATGGCTGGAGGATTGGGATCTGAATCGGGATGGGAAAACTATAAAGTTCGTTTCCCAAGGCATCATCCGGAGATGGAAACTAATCCCGGTAAACAGATGGATTCCAGTCGCACTCAATCGATCTTGACGATGTCGAGGAGCAGATCCGGAGGCGTCACTCCGGATGGGGCTTGGGACGACAAAGCTGACGTCATGATTTTTGACGAAGAATGGACGGACGAGAAAGAGCGACATCTCACATACCTCGAACAGAAGCTGAAGAAGGCCAATAGACAGTGGAGCGATGAACAGGAGGAAGTTTTGGAGCCCGTAAGTTGATCTCTGCCCTTGTCAAAAATTTACTCCAGTACTACGAGAGTTCTAACTTATATTTTGTATTTAGTTGGAGAGACTACGGGAAGAAAAGCGTCGGGGCGAGAAGGCCAAAAAGCTTGAACGTCAAACTTCAATTAAAGTCGAAAGGATCGTGAGTGTTCGATGGTTTAGACATCCCATCGCAATGATCCAGCTGACCTTTTCCCGCGCAGATCTCTCACGAAGACAAGCCCGAAAAATGCCCCCGAAAAAAGTCTAATGACAGCACTGGTAGAGCATCCCCACGCTCCTCCAGCTTCAAAAATTCCTTCTCGCACATCGGGAGGAAATCCTCTGTTAGTTCGACTGTGAGGAGGGATTCTTCTCCCACCGGTACCTCCCAAGGGATCTTCAAGAAATGGTTCCCGTAAAATCTTAACAATCAACCTCACCTACGAAATCATGAAGTTACACGTAAAAAAGCTAAAATCATGACATTAAAATGACAGGCTTGGCATCATAAAATTTCCATTTTTTTCTTCCCTGAGCTGGCGGGTATTTCCTTTTGGACTGGATGCATTTTCTTATGTTGGAAAAAACAAAAATGCGTATTTTTTTTGGTCGTTGGTTGATTTTCTTTCTTGTGCATCTCGGCTTATCGGGTTCTTCGTTTACGGTGCATTGTGCTTAATATTCCGCACTTGATTTGACACGGCGCGCTGGTGTGTTTTCGTTTGGCATGCTCGTACGCCTTGATTGGGGTGTCTGGAACATTTTCCAACACCGGGCAGCATTTCCCCTCTGGGATGAGCTCCTCTTTTTATTATTAATCTCCCCTCGTCTGAATTCGTTTTTCTTTTCCATCTCAGTTCAATGATACCCTTTGGAGTTTTTGTATTTTACTCTCTATGGCCAACGGCCATTGTGTACCAAGCTCGGTATTCTTTTTTTGGGTTGGACTTTATTTTTGTATATGAAAATAAAAGTAGTTGCTTTTCAAGATTCGCGCTCGCCTTTTCGGGGATAACAAGTGCATTACCTTGATTTTGGTGATAAGATGAAAAGAAGCGCTGATCTAGAGCTCGAGGGGGTCGGTAGTACTGCTATCTCGATTCTATAGTTAGCTATCACAGGATTCTAAGTATTACATGGGCAACTAGGCCCTCCAACAATTCTTCCTAGCGAAGGGTCTCGAACTCAAAGTAAACTACCGCTTACCTCCAATGCGCGGGCACTTACATAGCCCAAAGCAGAATTCGATCATTAGGAAATGATCGTATGTGAGCAAGTTCTACGACGAGAATGCATTATGAGGAGCGAGTGACAGCACATGAGAATGTGAGGTCGGTAGTGCGATGAAAAAAAAAGGTGATGATGATCCTTACCCTGTGTGTGCTTCATAATCACAGAATAGGTATCATGGCCGCTGCACCTAACCCTGGGATAAACTTTTTTTTTGTTTGTGTTTTTTTCAAACTTACATATATGCTTAGGGCTTGATGTTTAAATGATACACAGCCCCTGCTGGGAAACGCATAAATATATGTACAGCAGCGCAAAATACCAAAAAAATAGATGTCATGATTACCGCTTTATGTCCTTGCCAATGATCGCCCCGGTCCATGATCAGAGCAAACTGTGGTTGTGTTCAGTGTTACGCACGCGGCTTCGGCTTCCGAGGAGTATCTCTGTCTCTTGGGGTACTTGCTAAAGATGATGATTGTTTTAAGATCATCAACGTATATGTAGGAAGGGCGTACAACACGCAGTAACGCATCAGTTGCATTTAATTGAAACAATCAGTTATGTAATAGACCCAAACAGAGGCACACACACATATACTTGAAGAATATATCCCAACGGTCGTTTCGACCTTTGTCGTAAAACAGCTTGAAGTTTATGAGGAAAAAAAAACTCCACTCTTGAAACATAGAAACCAGCCAAACATGTGTGCCAACCCTGCCGAGAGGTCCTATTGAATTCACTAAACACTATATATATACGCGCTCCTATTTAGGATATTTATATTGTTTAGAAGGAACGCTTCCAGACAGTGACATCAAAGATGTCGCATGCCGCGGCGGTGTTTTTACTTCCCCAAGTCGCGGATAGGATGTGATATCGCAATTCAAGCCAACTAATCACACGTTGCATAGTAGTACCGGCTAGATTACCGTACGCAGAGTACGTACAACCAGTGGACTGTCCAGTTAAAAATCACGTTATCTTTTCTCCGTTATCGCCGCTCAAAAAAAAATATAAAATTCAAGATGTCAGCAAATATCTTCATATACACTGTTATAATCGCTTCTCTATAGAATAAGAATGCTAAGAAAAAAAATATGACACTTACTCAGCAGGAGGTACGGGCGAGTAGGAAAGCGAACAGCTCTACAATGGAATATCCCCCAGTCTCGTACGATACATACGGCCGGACCCCCCTCCCCCCTCCCCCCTCAAATCCCCCCTTGCTTCTCTCCGGAAGCCGCTGACTTGTTAATCTTTGAGGATGCCCCCAACACGTAAAAATATCCTGCAAACTCGCTAGGAAAAACTGTTGAGGACTCGTATACGTATGCGAAACAGTGATTAGAACGGTGAACCTGGAGTGTAAGCATTAATGCTTCGCAACCCTACGAGGCTTCAAAATCGAACCAGCAAAGCCCTTATCCGAGATTCACTGTCAAGCATCGGTTATATTCACGCACCGAAATATCCCAGCTTCGAATTCGTACAGCTACATAGAGTGTAGTGTACGTGCCGGTGATTGATTCATCCGAATTATCGTGAACAATAACCAAGTTCCCATCCATCTCCCCCTCTCACTCTCCATTTGTTTGTTTCACATTCCCTTGCTGCACGCCACAAAAAGCAAAGATCTCTTGCATGGTTTACCGAAGGAGGAATCCGGGTTAAACCGGCTAAATGGGTTATCGACAACGTACGACAGTAGAGAAGATATACCTGTACAGTTCTTCTATATCCCAAGGGTAACCTCAGAGCCGCAATACGTATAATTTAGAGCGTCCTTATCTTCTCTATCATTGGACTGTTGGAGTAGGTACCTCCTTTTAATGCATTATGTAGGTACCAATACCTCCACCTAATCCAACCTAACCCCCCCTCCGTTCCCTTCCTCTCGTTAACGCTCGCAATGAAAGGATAAAACGGGTATTCAACGAAGAAGAAAAGAAAAAAAAGGGAGATAACAAGGTCGGCGACGGTGTAATCACCATCCCATCACGCCTCCACATGCCAATATTGCATGATACCGACCAGAATCACACGTCTTATTCTGCCGGACGTTATTATCTTGGAATAGAACCTGACCTGGGCAGGTACTCTATGAATCTGATATGCCACTTTAATTCTCTGCCCGTACATATGTATACTAGAAGCACTTCTAGATTAATTTGCATGAACATGTATATGTACATGTACATGTACGTATTGCGCGCTTAAAGTAATATCTTCAGATCCGTTTACCGGGAAACCCGCATGGGCCGTGAATAAGACTACTCTAGGCCCCACGATAAGATGCCGAATTTCGCTCCGGAGTGAGTGGCATTTGGAATTCCTCTCTGCAGGAATTAGAGTTTGAGCTTTCGAGAAAAAGAAAGAAAGAGTCTACTGGTACGTATGTACATGAGGCCAATGCTTCATAGGTGCGCATGCACAATTCTATGTGAGATTGCTGGAGCAAAGCCTGTACCGTGATACCACAGTTCGGTTTCCGGTAGAATTTGGGATGGGGTGGGGTGGGGTTATACTAACGCAGCCTGCCCCGTTTCCTCACCGTGTCTCACTCGTTTTCCGTATGTCCGATATTGGTCCGGATCTGAATCCTTAAGAGATTGCCGAAGGTGCTTTGCTGTCTCCGAGATAAAGTACCGCCAAGGTAATTCCCGTTAATGTCCCCGGCGATGCAGCTTTATCTAGATTTAATATACATCTACTCTATGTACTGAGGGCGATCAGTGTGGCTGTGGGCGCGGCGGCAGCGTTTATCGGCTACATCAAACATGGATGCAGTTTTCTCTCAGTGGCATATATATCTCCAGTCAAGTATAGTTTATAAGCGAATATGGTGAGTTCTTTTCCCTTTCCCTCATAGTGTTGAAGAATGGGCGTGTGGTAAGAAGGGTAGATAGATAGAGTATGGCCGGGATGCACGTTGAGTTTGGTCTTGAAGAGACAGGCCTCCGCCCCAACCAATGAGTGATGACTCACGTGATCACGACTAAGTCGCCTGAACAACATCAGCCAATTCATCAAATGTAGGTTTGGATTTGGTGGGTGGGCTGTACTTGGTTTCACTGCGGGACTAGAAATTTGGTACAACTCTATCGGCAAAAAGCTATATATTCTCATTCTTTTAGAGACTTAGGGTTCGAGGATCCGGACTAGGTCCTAACTAACTTGGTGTACAAATATCCTAATACGTTTCTGATTCCTAGCTAATTGGCTATACAAACATCCTGATGCGTTTCTGACTCGCCAATATGCCCAGCGATACCCGCCCAAATCATAGGTTTTAAGGGTGTTTTGATGGAAAAATTGTTACGTAAGCTTTGGTCGATATGTTTTTAAGAAGCAACCAATTATGAGAATCTTAGATACCGCTATTCCCTCTTTATTTGTATATGCCAGAAGTCGTTCGCTGTCGATGAGGTTTGTGAAAAGTTGGCGTATGTAACTTAAATGCGAGTCCGACCAAATTTACATCAGCTGTGACAATTGCTAATGGGTAGGGGTTCGTAAAAGAACATATTTCTAAGAAAGGGTTTCAGAGTTAGGGAATGATCAAGACATATACTATACTTGACATTATTTCAGAATAATTTCTTGATTAGCACCTCATTTATTTAATTCTAACAACGTAACATATCGACTTATTGGTGATGAACAATATCATGGGCCATCACTCGGCAAATTATTGCTTTCCAATTGGTCATCTATTGAGGATTTGAAGCTCAGACTCGAGAGCTGTCTGAATTCAGCAGATGTGGCTCTTGCCTTTGGAATTCTTGCGCAAGTTATTGATCAGGCTAACTGGTGAGGGAACGAAGAGAATCTTTTGTTCGAGACTATCTTTTTGTGGGGCGGAGTTATAGCTGAGGATGGCTTCGGTATGGTTTACAGTACATATGTAGTGTTGCCCCACGAGAAAAACTGTCCACACGACCACTAATATAGACTTTTTGTATGCTAATGTGCGGTTAAGTACTCATTGACAACTAGATAAGTATTGCATCCATATTTGTCTATGAAAGTTACCTGAATACTTTGTTTCGCACTAGCAAAGTATTGCAACTTATAATTAGTGGTATAAGATTACCAAGACTAAGTATGCGAACCACACAATTAGAAAGTACATCCAAGTATAATCTACAATAATGAGTAACTGAGATAGCGAATGGGCATATCGCTAGGACTCGGCATTTGGCATCGCTGATTGCGATAACCTGGATAACTCACCCATTAACCGCATCACGTCTAGCTACTTTGTTAGAACTAGAAATAAGTTACGATGATTAGGAATAGGATGGTCGGCCTCAAGCTTGGTGCGGATTAGTTCAGCTCTAAGATTTCGACTCTTGGTTTCTGAAATTCGGGAGAATATTCTCTTTAGCGGAGACAGCCCGATCACTATAGTCATTGATAGCTGCAGGAGAGTTTTTCCGTCTAAGCCATAATTGCTTATTCTTTGGATAGCTATTCACACACCTCGATAATAATTTGCGAGCAATCTCTCTGATTTGCCGGCAAATTTTCTGCGAGGCATGTTGTTGATGATTGGATAGCCGCATCGCGCAGTATTCCTTGGACAGGAATCGCAGAGAAAAAGAAAAGACTGTGTGCATAATATGCACCCACGTGCACTCATTGGGCCAAGATACGACATGCTTATGTAACCCTTTTACACCCTACTCCATAACCACAGTTCAGTTAGTTGAGTTAAATGTAGAGTTCAAAATAATCCATCGGTATTGAGTTTCTGACCAGGTTGCTATTCGAGTCTAACACGTGACTACGAGTGATGTATAATGATGCTGACTGGTCATTTGATAGCACGAAGAAAACAACCAAGCTTACCAAACCTCTTCTAATAAGTGTAAGAATTATGAGGCTGTTTTTCTGCGACATGTTTTCGTGCGCACTTTCTGCAGTATAAGTGGCCTTAGCAATGATGCCGAGGCATGGCTTTCATGAAGTCTGTTTTTCATTCGACATGGCATGCCGCTTCCTAAATACTGACTTAGCGTCCGCTGCAGCTGCATGTGTTGATTACTCCGTACTTGCTTCACGATATATTGATATCTACCCAGTACGGTGATTTTATTTCTGGTGATGACTCGGGATTTCTCTCCCGTCAGCCGTCTGTGATGATGCGCTGCATGTCCTGAATTAAAGCCTATAATTGAGCTCTTCCAAGGCTCAGTGCTTTAAAATACAGCGGTGACTTGAAATAAGTAGCTAAGATGGGCTAGTTGCGCCGTTGGCTTGCAAGGCTTAGTATTTTTGATTTTTTCGAACTAGTTCTCACTCGCTGTCAATCAGATAGCCAGCGATTGGCTTATGGTTCTAATACGGAGTGCTTTAGCAAGAGCAGTTTTCCTCCCGAGCACTTATAGGGCTGGACGGCATGCAGAGAAAACTCATGCGAAAAGACTGAGTGTCAGTCTCGATATGTGACGACCGAGTGGCAGCTATATATAGATAACAACAGGCACAGATCCCAAAGCAGGGGCTAGGTCGACGCTAGTCGGAACTAGTGGTGTGGTCGATCCGGGAAGAATATGTATCTCAGCTAATCAGCCCTCACTTGGTGGTCGCGGTTTGGAATCCGGTAACCCTTAGCCAAGATGTCCGCCAAACCCTAAAAATGCAAGGTTAGCACAAGCTTGAGTTTGCCCATCGACCAAGAGCTAAACCTCGGTTTAGCAGAATATCCGATCTCACCAGGATATTCATCTTCACGTGCGATAGCATCGCCATCAATTGCGAGGCAGCCGGCCAAATCACGTAAGAGTGAAGCTCAATGCCGCAATGTGGCAGAGGTTAATGATTGGTGAAGAGAGCTAGAGAAGTGAGAAGTAAGCTAGCGATGGGTATAGGCAAGAGCACTCGTCAGCGTTGCCTCAGGGCAATGTCATGCACATTTCTCGATATCTTGGCGTTATTTCACGCCACGCGTGCGCACGATCTACCAGGTGGTGCTGATGAGGAAAGGCTGGGCGGAGCCCGGCGAACGCAGTCGAGTGGAAGCTCGGAGGCGCTGTCCAAATCCGGACAAGGATCGACTACGTGCATATCCCTAGTGGGAAGCGAGAGAGAAAGTGAGGTTCGAGTGGTTATGCAATTGCGAGAGCGAATAGGAACATTCGAATCCCCTGGGATCGCTCGAGCGTTGTTTTTTTCCTGTAGTACTGGTTTCCCGATCGGGTTGCTCTCTCCGAGTTGGTTCGCCGTTTGGGACATCTGGGCAGTCGTATTTTGGATGCTGGAGAGTTGATTTCACAAATAGGTAGATACTGCAGCACATGGCAGGTATCTATGCACGTATATATGTAGGACAAGACGGCGAGGCGTAGAAGGAATTGAGATCCAGATGCCGAGATGTCTGCAGCTGTCTCGGCTTGTCTCGTGGTGGTATGCCCAACTCGCTGCGCTGGGGATAGGGGTTTATAGAGCAGAGCACTATTACTTGCCTTATCTTATCACTTGCAGCGTGCCACATGGGGCGCTGGGCAGGTGAGGCTCAACGCACGGCTGGGGTGGTGGGGGTTCCCGTTCCAACAGCAGATCGGCAGGACATTCAGGAACGTGGCGATGCTGGCCTTAATTTACCAGAGGAATCCATGTGCTATACAGCCAGCTTCACAACTCCGCCTCGCCCTGGAGAAATCGTTCAACTGATGGAGGCCATGACCGATTATAACTATTTACTATTAATAACAGTACCGAGAGGCGCGACTTGGTCTCACTATATACGTATGGTGGAGGTGTAGATATAAGTGCACACAAGTAGATGCCAAGTAATATGCACATGCAGTAATGCCGAATAGTAAGCAATCTTTTCAGGTACCCGTCGCCTGTGATAGGCTGGCAATGATGGATTGATCGTCAATTGATTATCTACAAACCAGCCGTCTAACCAAACCAAGGAGGTCTCTGCAATATCTCCACCCAGCTGCCCGACCAGGCAGCCAACACCGAACCGGTAATTGCTTGTTTCCCCACCGTTGGCCGGAGATAGCCTTGAGGTAATCGTCGATGTAATGTGCTCCGCTATACTAGTACCCGTACTGAGCTCCACGGACCAACAAAAATCCCCGGTATCCGGCTTGCCTTGCTGTTAGCGAAGGAACAATCTCTTCACAGTCTTGGTTGGAATGCAGCACAAAGGGGAAATAGCTGGTCGCAACCTCCTCCTCGAACTAGATGTAACAGCTCAGCTTACCCATGTTGATATCCGAGGAGTGTTTAGGGCTCTCGCTGTGGATATAAACATGGGGATCCGGGGACGTCTTAGATCTTTTCTTTCAACCCCTAAGTCTTCTAGTCGTGTCGGAGTTCCTTTTTGTGCTTCTTACCAAAGTCGGTCTTTTTATCGACGTGTCGTGGTTTTGAGTTTGGTATGGAACACCCCCCACCACTTCTCTGTCTCACTCCTTTGTCTCAATTGTCTTGTTATTGTCCCCTCTGTTTCGGTATTTCTGCTGCAGCCTCTCGATGCTGCTTCATGGCCTTGCTTTTACTGCCAGATGCTGTTGCCCCGCATACCTAGACTATCTCATAAGACTAAATCCGACCCTCAATATTCTGTATAGAACGCATCAATTAATCAACAGCTAGTGTTTGATTCTAGATAACTGTTCATCATGCGCACGAATATCTTTTCGGCGCTGGCAATATTTGCCTTCGCCCGTCCCATCGTCGGTCTCTCGTATGAAGTCTTCGAAAAGCTCGCAATGGTTCCCGAGGGATGGCGAGAGCTCCCCTCGATGCGAGTGAATATACAAAAAACTCTAGCGATGCGCATCCACCTAGCACAGCAGAATGTTGCCGCGTTCGAGCAGAAAGTCATGGATATCAGCACTCCTGATCACCCCACCTATGGAGGCCATATGGACACCAGTGAGATCAAGCGGATGCTGCAGCCATCCCAAGATACTGTCGCCAGTGTTCTCGCCTGGCTAGAGGGTGCCGGCGTCTCCGAGGACGTTGCTGTCGAGCACGATTGGATCAAATTGAATGTCACTATCGCGCAGGCGGAGGATCTTCTGAGAACGAAGTATTCCTATTTCCGCGATGATAAAGACAAGAAGACGATCCTGCGCACTCTTTCGTACAGCGTTCCTGTCGAGCTTCACGAGCATATCCTTCTAGTGCAACCCACCACCATGTTCGGGATGAGACCTATGCGAAGTTGGATTCACAAGATCGAGGAAGTATCAACTGGGCCACTGGCCGCACTGGCATCAACCCACAAGACCCCCTCCGCCAACTTCAATGCCACGGCTTGCAACACCACAATCACCCCGAGCTGCCTCAAATCCCTCTATAATTTCAAGGGCTACAGAGCGTGCGCCCCCAAGGGCAAGAACAAGCTCGGTGTCAACGGCTTTCTAGAACAATACGCCCAGTACGATGATCTTGAACTATTCCTGGAGCAGTACGCCCCAAGCGCTATTGATGGAAACTTCTCAGTCGCCCTGGTCAACGGTGGTATAAACTCGCAACACCCAGGAAACGACACCAGTGGGATCGCAGAAGCCAATCTCGATATCCAGTACACGGTATCCCTCAGCTATCCGACCCAGAACATTTACTTCTCGACCGCTGGTCGTCCGCCCTACATCCCGGATCTCGACGTCACCACGAGCGACAGCGAGCCATACCTCGACTGGCTGAACTGGATCCTCCAGCAGGAAGACATCCCCCAGACTATCACCACCTCGTACGGCGAATCCGAGCAGACCGTGCCCCTCTCCTACCGCAAATCCGTCTGCAACCTCTTCGCCCAGCTCGGTGCTCGCGGCGTCAGCGTTCTGTTCTCCTCCGGCGACTCCGGCCCCGGATGGTCTTGCCTCTCCAACGACGGCAAGAACACGACTAAATTCCTGCCGACCTTCCCCGCCGGATGTCCGTGGGTGACTTCCGTTGGCGGGACCCGCTACGTCGAGCCCGAGCAGGCAGTCTACTTTTCCTCGGGCGGGTTCTCCGAGACCTGGCCCGTCCCCGCGTACCAGCAGAAGGCGGTCGATACATATTTCGCGCAGCACCCAGATGCCTGGAAGCCCTGGAGCAAGTATTTCGCCAAGGGCGGCCGCGGCATCCCCGACGTCGCCATGCAGGGTTTTAACTACAATGTCGTCCTTAACGGGAAAAACAATCTCATCGGCGGCACGTCTGCTTCCTCTCCGGCGTTTGCCGGTCTTATTTCGCTGCTGAACGATGACCGTATCGCGCGTGGGAAGAAGCCACTCGGCTTCTTGAACCCGTGGCTGTATTCCGATGATGTGGCGGACACGTTCACTGATATCACCGTGGGGAGGAGCACTGGATGTAACGGCACCATCTGGGGCACTCTGATTCCCGGTGGTCCGGCGATTGTGCCCGGTGCTGGGTGGGATGCAGTGTCTGGATGGGATCCGGTCACGGGGCTGGGAACGCCGGATTTCGATGCGCTGAGAGGGCAGCTGTAGTGGCTATAGGGAACTGCGTATGTGTTTTTCCATCGTTTTAGAGTAGATTTACGTTTGGTGGGCTGTTTGAAATCTGGCTGTGTATATCGTACTGTTGGCGCATATATTGGAAGGGGTTCACGAGAAATCACTCGTGGCCTGTGTGGTGGAAATATAATATGGCCATTCGGGTGAATATGGGTAATAATCATGTCGCCTCTAAATCTACCTGATTACTAGATACACTTAGCCTTTCCAATTTACGAGTTGGTGATCTTCAATGGGTCTTTCATCCCTTGTGCCATACAGCTCTACGTGGTGGCGGTGTGGGTTTCTCATATGCATCTCCTCCCCCAAAAACTTAAACAAGCCTGCAAACCTATGCAATCGAGTGATGAGAATAGTATTCTTTCCCTTTAGATCCGGCCATCTCTATCGATGTCTACGATCGGAATACTATGCAAGAAAGCCCAACATCCTAAAGTTTCTATAAAGGAAAGGAAAGGGAGAGAATACAATCCATACCCAAGCCAAAATATAACCCTGATAGTCTAATTTTATGGTCCAGCCACAACCTCAAGGTGTTGCATTACAAAACGCCACATACGCGCAGTCCATGCACGTTCAGCTATACAACTCCATGCCCGATACACTCCATATACCTCCCATGGCTAACATTTACCAGTAGCAACATCAAGTCCGGCGAGTTCAGCTGGATCGCTAAAAACCCTGAACCTACCCGCTGGAACGCCTTGGAAAGCTGCCGCAAACCTTTGATCGGTATTGTTGGCGCCTTCCACCCTACGGATCCAGATACACTGGATGAAGTCTCCACCGAGCCTATTAAATCTATAAAAAGAAATCACTCATTAGCTCTGCATATCACAATTTTACAGAATAGGGTAATGTACGCGGCTCCATAGACCTCCGGATCAGCCTGAGTTGAGTCACCGATAGCTAGAAACTTCTTGGCCGGGTACCAGCCGTGGATAGTATCGATCCTTTCCGACTTGAATTCGGCGGTCGCGCCCTGGACGAAATCTAAAACCCCAAGAATATCGACGAAGGTTAGGTTCTGGAGAAGGATTGGTCCGGGCTGGTAGTTTGTGTTGATGAATTCTCTCAACGTGGGATATAGCTGAAAGGGCGAGCCCGAGAGGTAGATAAACTGAGGTGAATTTAAGCTAGTCTTGAGAGACGCATAGAGCTCAGGCATACCCGGGACAAACTTTGGCTCTTCAAGAAAGGTAGACTTAACTGTGGCGACGGTGTCAAGCACATTGCTAACCTTGATTGTGTCGTCTATGTCTACGGATACATATTACTATTAGAATACCGATATACTCTGCAGAGCCAAGGAACATATCCGCAGCTAACCTGATATGATACCAAAGCCATCAGGCGGCGAAGGAAAAACAGCGCCCGTGAAATTTCTCTTATCAATGAACGAGAGGTCCACCTGAGCATTCAGAGCACCGCCTTTGCAGGCCCCGATACTGACATTTCGTTCGAGCATGCCCAAATTCGGTAAGAATTCTGTCTCTACTAATTCCGCTTCGGCGGAGCATCCATCGATCTTGACTGTGATCTCTTTCCCCGGTAATCCAATCGCGGCAAATAGTTTTGCGCGGTCTTCGAGGATATTAACGGCATCGCCTACTTCGATTCCAAGATCTTCAATAAATCCGGTAAGGATATCCGCGACGCCAGAAAAGCTGATTTGGTTCAAGTGAACGAAGGCACGAAAGGATGCGATAAGGTTGCTGGGATTACTAGGATCTTGGAAAGCAGGAGAATCGAAGAGGATTACAGTATCTAGTAAAGTGACGGAGTCGATCTGGCGTTGCTGTAAGGTAGGCGCTGACAAAACTTGTTGGCCAAGTGCTATCAATAACAGCAGTGACTTTCTGAAAGCCATAGAGGATAATTCGTGAGTATTATAAATATTAAGAAAAAAAAAACAAGTGTATGAGAGCCGACCAGCAAGCTCCGAGAATAAAGCAGCAAACAGAAAAAAACGAGGGAAGAAATCTGAAGGAGTGGACTGGCTACTCTCAAGTGGAGGAAAGGTGGAGGTACTAATAAGTATTTCTCGAGATAGGCTCCCCTGTATGTGCGTTGTACCTGGCTTGTGATTTTTGCTTTAGGGGACAGCGAACATGCTTGTTCGCCAGTAGCCCAATATAAAAAAACTGTGAAAGCCGCATGGATAATCCCTTAGTATCCTTGATGGGGATACAAACTCTACCATAGAAGACATGAAGATTCTCCAAGCGCCGTCGCATGGTGAGCATCGGTATTACTACTGAGCCATTTGGGAAGGATGGGTTATACACATCTACAGAATAAGAGAGACCTGGCTCCCATATGGTTCATCTGGAAGGTGGCCCGATTAGGCAACTGCACTGAGGGCCTGGCTGCAGGAGTTACCCGCTCTACGGAGGGTATATACGGGGGACCTTCCTACCTTACTCTTGGTCTGCAACCCAGACTCGCTCCACGATCCTATTCTACTACTACAATATCGATACACCCCCCTGGACGATACCTGGTGAGTCCTTTCGGCTGATGCATCGCTTAAACCCTCCTAGCTCTATTCTGACGAGAATGAGCAGATACGATGGCTGCTCCCGATCAACAACAGCCCGACTTCCAGGCGATGGAAGAAACAATGAACGGCGTCGGCCGTTTATCTCTCGAGTTGGCGGCAAACCTCGGGAGGATGGGGAACGTCCCCGCTTTCGACGGTGGGGCGTTGATACTTGCAGAGCTGAGGGCGATGCGACAGGACATGGAACGGAAGTTCGAGAACATGGAACTGAGACTAGAGGCAGCGTGAGTATTCGACAGAATGAGACGAATGGACAGTCAGCTGACGTTAAACTCAGTGACTACAATGCGGTAGCTCGGTTGACGAATAGCTCTGTCGCGATCACGATAGACTCCCAGTTGATTCCTCTTAGGACTCGACGCAACGAGGACGTCGAAGACTTCCCGATGACTCAGGGCGACATCGATCGCCTGACTTCGGCGGACCTGAACAGACTGCTTGAGAGCTACGGTCTACCCACAGTCGGGGCTGTGGCTGTTCGACGGCGACAGCTGAAGAAGTACCTCGGCATCACGGCGACAGTGATCTAGACTCTACAAAAGTGTGTTTGGCTGTCAGCGGGCTGATGGCCGTGTATATTAGATAGCTGATTGTAATTCACTCCCGGAGCGAAGCGTGGGTAATGCCAAGTGATTAGATCGCTTGGCGTTGATGGATTAGATTTAAGCCTCGTTAATTAATATAAAGCGGTGGAGGGGATCGCGAGGCAGAGGGTATAACATGGCTTGGCTCACAAACTCCATATTTCGCCACCTAATTGAGATCAATTTGTTAGCCAAGCCTGTCAGGCATCGCTACACCCTCTGTCTCGCGATCCCTCCACTACTCTAATCTGAATCACCTGTGTTCTGTTTTAAGTTGGGGCTTGGCGCGTCTGGTACTTGGCCAGCGCTTACGGTTGATAGAGAGAGTTGAGATACTAGGGATAGGCAGGTAGGAACTAAATGGAGCATGAGGTACAGATTGATAGATTTCATGTAGCATAGCACGCATTTGATGAGGGCCTATTGGATTTTCGCCCCTTTAAAGCTAATCATGACCCGTTTTGCGGTGCCGGTATTTATATCTTACCACCACCCACTTGGGGAATTTAACCACCACCAGCTTCCCAAAATAACCAATAGCCAGCACCAGCGCCCCCGGCGCCGCCGAGGGGTGTTCAACAAACTTCCACGCGGGAAGCAGTGGCCCTATGCGGGTGGAGAGTATACCAAAACCTCAGATTCGAGCGCATTTCATAAATCTCTGCCAAAACGAGGTTAAAGTAACCGCCACAATAGTAAGGGGGACAGCAGAGACAAAGAAATTCCACAAGGTTGACCTTCCATCCAATATCCCTACAACGTTCATCCCAAAGATAGTCTACCAGATTATTAAACTTAATACCATTCAGAAACATAGAAGAAATCAATTCTGAATGGAGTGCCTTACCCCCATGAAAGATAACGGGATGAAGATTGCCGCTAATATTGTCAGACGTCGAACCAGAAGGGTTTCTGATACCGTTATCGTACTAAGGAGCTATTTGTAGTTACATATCTCAAATTAGTTGGAACTATCCGAGATTTTTTTTTTTTTTTTTGTTAAATCATTGTTTCATTGTTTTTATATATAAAGGTACAAGAATATCACATGCAACCGAAGTTATAGCGTGAACAAAACCCTAAATCCCTACAACCCTCCAAAATAAAACAAAACTTTTAAAACTGAAAAGATTTTCCTTAAACAGATATTCCCTAATGGCATGCACATGCCATAAGCCAAAAAAATAGCGAGAAAAGATTAATCCTCCATTAAATCGAAAAAATTTAATAAGGACGAAAGAGATGATGTAGAATGTAGAGAAACAGATGATAAAATATCTGATGAGCCGGAAGAAGAAAGATCTGAAAAAACAATTTCTTTAATTGAAGGAAAATTTGTTCTTGTTTTTGAAATAAATTCAGCAAGAGCAATTAAGGATGAAATGTTATTCCAAATTGGAGAGTCTGCATCTAGGGAATTTATAAAGGGAATAAATAAATTTCGTTCGGATGACAGTGCAAAACAATGTAGAATGGCATGAGAAAAATTTTGAAAGGTGTCACCACAGAGGGGACACGATGTAAGGTCGTTGTGAGACCAAGAAGTATGAGCTTTGAGATAGCTTTTATGGGCTCTCATTTGATGTATGCGTCCTGCCATGAACTTTGAAAATTTCATGAACAGGTGTGGTAGCGTAGAGGTAGGATAAGGGTAATAATCGGGGCTTGGCGTGTACGAGTCCCAGTCTTTAAGGAGTTGGGAACTGATAGCAGCATTACTGGCTTCGATTATCATTGGGCGATTTGGGTTGGGTTTCTCCAGAATAGGACCTGAAGCTCCTGGGTAATAGTTGGCGGGGAGATATTTCCACGCTTCGTTTGCGAAGGAGTCTATAACTAGAGGACGAACCCGGCTTTTGGCGTTAGAGTTCCATGGTCTGGGTCTTTTGGCGCCTAGGCCTTTTAGATGGGTTCGTAAGAGAGAAAGAGGTTTGCCGTCTGCTTGAAAATTAGGCGGAAGGTGGGCCGAGGCGGGATTGAATAGGACGGGAAGAGTGGCTATGCGTATAGCGTGGCGTCTTCTTAGGTAGTGTGCGAAGGCTAGCATTGGCGGGAGAGAGGATTCCCTTGTTAGGGCTCCAATGTTGGTGGATGAGAAGCAGTTTGTGATCCATCTTAGAACATTGTTCCAAAAGGGATTTATTTTGCATAAAATAGATGCGGATGGTGTAAAAACATTCATACCATATGAGAGGATGGGTCTGATGAGACCCATTGCTAGTTTGCGGGCATTGTGGCTCGTTAGTCCGGAGCCTGAGGGAGAGAGAGATTTGATGGCAAAAAAGGCCTTTTGGGCCGACGAGAGACGCTTGAGAAAATGAGAGTTGGTGTTAAAATTGTAGGATAACCAAAATCCTAGCCATCTAATACATGTTAGGGGTTGAAAGGTGTGGCCGTTTAAATTAATGGCGGCGCCTGGTGTTGGAGGGAGGCGATTATGGATTGTTGTCCAGTGGATAAGTTCAGTTTTCGGAATGGAAAAGCTAACTTTAATGGCTTGGACGATTTGGTTGATATCGTGCGCAGCTTTCTCAAGGAGCTTAGCATTCTTTCTGGAGGAATTGGAGAAGACTGTAATTGCAAAGTCGTCAACGTATGAAAAAGTGAATTTGAAGTCGTTTTGCAAGTGGAGGGGAGCAACATAAATGCAAAAGAGAAGGGGAGAGATGGGGGAGCCTTGAGGAACTCCAACAGAGACTGGTAAAAAGGTACGCGGTGAGCCTTTAAAAAGAAGGGCGCATTCGCGTGAGTGTAAGAAAGAAATAATCCAGGAGATCATATATTGGGGAATATTATGATCAAGGAGTCTTTTTTTGAGGATATGGGGATTGACATTGTCAAAACCTCCTTTGATATCAAGGAAGAGGGTTGAGACTTTTTTGTCGGCAGCTTGAAGGAGTTGGATATCATGTAGGAGTGCGGAAATTGCGTCACCAGTGGAAATAAGTGATAATGAGCCGCATTGGTTTGAGTGAATAAGTCCGTTTGATCGGGAGAGAAAAGCTAAGCGAGTAGCGAATATCCTCTTGAGGATTTTTGAGAGTGTTTCGAGTAGCACAATTACTCGGAATGAAGCTGGGGAGTCGTATGATTCCTTGTTAGGTTTTGGGAGTACGATGCCGAAGGCTTTCTTGAGCTGGAGAGGGTGATATCCATAGCGTGCTAGTGGATTGAGTAATTGGTGGATGATTTGTGGGTTGATTGCGTTAATTCTTTTCCAGATGCTATAAGGGATAGTGTCAGGTCCAGGCGCAGATGAGTTAGAAGAAGAGCTAAGGGCTTTGGAAATTTCATCGAAATCTATCTCGATGAAGTCGCTATGAGGAAAGTAGTTGGGCGCAGGTGGATTTTCTTTCGGAGGAAAGAAGTGTTCGATCAGAGTAGAGGCGAGTTGAGAGGGAGAATTGATATTGGGAAGGTTAGGAAATACTTCACTGTTGGAGGAGGTTTTGAGTCTTTTGGCGGCCCAAATGTCTGAGGGGGATGCAGAGGAGAGGAAAGAATTCCAATGGTTTTTTTTGCATCGAGCGATTTCGTGAAAATAGGCATATTTAGCTTTTTTAACCTCTTCTGACGGAGGGGCTTTAAGGCCACGAAATTTAGATTTATGAGATCTATCAACCGAGTGAAATATTCTTCGAAGTTCGGATAAGAGAGGGGTCCACCACTTCTTGGACCAAATGGAAGGTCTCTTTGTGGGGGTGCATGATGTGAGAGGAATTGTGACAAGATTTAGGGAATCATGAAACCATAAATCAAGGTTAGGAAGAGTTGAGGGTGCGGGAATTTTTAAATCTTTGATCAGAGGCGATAATTTCTTCCAGTCTGTTTTAGACCAGTCTGGAGAGGGTTTCGATGTATAGAATTTTAGGGTAGCGAGGTGAATGCTAATGGGAATGTGATCGGAGCCAGTAGAGGGTAGACTAGCGTTCCATTTTTTAATGAATGGAAGAATGTGCGAATTGCCGAAGCTGAGATCCAGTACACTTGGTCTGGAATGGGAGTCGTATGGGAATCTTGTGAATATGCCGGCTGTATTGAGGCACTTGAAGGATGATAAATTTGCAGACGAGTGGTATTTATCTCCTTCATTGTATTCTTGAGAGGAGATGTTTCGTAATGGATCGGTAGAGGGGTGGTGGATGTTAAAATCTCCTACTATGAGAGTAGGAATGCTACGATTGAAAAAGATCTTGGAAGGATGAATAAAATGTCCACCTGAATCGGGTCTGGCACGATTGTAGATGTTCAGGATATTGATGCTATAGGTGGATTCGTCAAATATTGGGTTTTTGAAAGTGAGAAGGATATTAAGCATATCATCTCGAAGGTAGTTTTCAACTAGAAAACTAGCTTGGTACGAGTTGGTGAAATCAATAGATATGTAAGTACATACTCTGATTTTTTGATTGGGGAGAGTTGAGGGGATGAGAAGATGATATCCTGTCTCACGGTTCAGTCTCTCGCTAAGCCCTTCAGTATCCCTGAAGGTGAGCAGTGCTACTTAAGCGAGATACTAACTCGTTCGAAGAGTGCGATGTTTCTACACGTTCTACGGGAGGTATACTTCAAGGCGAAGTATCGACGATGTTTCACAGCGACAGCGAAGATTCTGAGATAGAACCGAAGTAGTATTGAGATAATACAGGTAGAAGTAAACGAGAACGTTGCTTAAAGAAAGAAGAAGAAGAGAAGACACAAAGTGATAAGAAATCCGTCGCTTAAATACCCCGCTTTCTCAACCGAAAACCCAATAGCCAATAACACCCGAAAATACAATAACATTATAGCACAATAACCCCACAGCCTGTATCCAACTTCGAACCGAAACCTAACCCTTATCCAATCCTTAATCCGTGAAAGTAGCCCCCCGTCTTAAGCGTGAGCTCCTGCGAACTTTAGAACTAGTAGCAGTTGTCATAGCTAAAAACTCGTCGAGAGCAGCAGTATCCTGAAGGTCTTCCACGGGTTCCCAGGTAGGATGGGCGTAGTCTCACGGTTCAGTCCCTCGTTAAGCCCTTCAGTATCCCTGAAGGTGAGCAGTGCTACTTAGGCGAGGTACTAACACGTTCGAGGAGTGCAGTGTTTCTACAAGTTCTACGAGGGGTCTATCTCAAGGCGAGATAAGTGCAGCGAGGTGGACAGCGACAGCGAGGGTTCTGAGGTAGAACCGAGATAGTATTCCGCAATTACAAGAGAAGGTAAACGAGAACGTTGCTTAAGGAAAGAAGAGAAGAAAACAACAACGACCGAAATCCTCCGCTTAAATACCCCGCTTTCCCGTAGTACAAATCAGCAACCCGGCGACAACCGAAACATAACCGAACAACAAAGCCATTATATCCCAACAACCCTTCGCTTACTTCGAACAACCTCATCTCAACCCATTACCCGGTTCCATCCGTGAAAGTAGCCCCCCGTCTTAAGCGTGAGCTCCTGCGAACCTTAAGATCTGTCGTAGGTATCGTAGTTAAAAATGTCTCGAGGGCAGCGGTATCCTGAAGATCTTCTGCGGGTTCCCAGGTAGGATGGGCATAGCCAGTCCATTCAATAAGGTACTGTCTTTGTCCATGGTAGATTCGTTGCTCGAGGATTTTTTCGATAAAGTATTCCTCTTGATCGTTAACTATAACCGGGGATGGTGGAGGAATCACTTGTCCAGGAAGGGGATCATTGGCCGCAGGTTTCAACAAGGAAACGTGAAAGACAGGATGATACTTAACCGACACAGGAAGGTCAATTTCGTAAGCAAAGGGAGACACTATCTTCTTAACAGGGTAGGGTCCCATCCATTTCCAGTCCAGTTTTCGAGCATTACGTATTGTCCTGATATTCTTCATTGAAACGAAGACTTGGTCATTGACTTGGTACGAAGGGGCTGGCATACGGTGCTTATTAGTGGCGGTTTCCTGGGTGTCTTGTGCCGTCCTTATTTGCGTTCGTAAATGGTCATACAAATCTTGCATGGTCTGAGCAAAAGATGCCGCATCTAGGCTTTGGGGGGAGGTCTTTGTTGGAACGATAGAGGTGTCGAAGCGTGGGTGATATCCGTAATTCGCAAAGAAGGGAGAGGTCTTAGTACTAGCTGACTCTTGGTTATTAGCAGAGAACTCAGCCATCGGTAGCCACTTGCTCCAGTCTTCCTGTTGATAAGACACATAGGAGCGTAGATATTGCTCCATAACTGCGTTCAATCGTTCTGTTTGTCCATCGGTTTCAGGATGAAAGGCAGTAGACATTCGGGATTGAATTCCTAAGCGTTGACAGAGCTCTTTCCAGAAGTGGGCCGTGAATTGAGTACCTCGGTCCGACGTAACGTGTGTAGGTAGTCCATGAAGTTTCCAGACGTACTGAAGGTATAGATTGGCCACATCTCGGGAATTAACCGTGGTATTACAGGGTATCAAATGGCGCATTTTCGACAAGCGGTCTACTACTACCATAATTGCATCATAACCATCGGATTCTGGAAGGCCTGTCACAAAATCCATAGACACTTCTTGCCACGGGCGATTAGGGATGGGTAGAGGACGGAGAACACCTTGCGTACGTTGGGTAACTGGCTTAGCCTTTTGACAGACATGGCAGTTGCGTACATAGCGGCCAATTATTTCTCTCATCTTTGGCCAGTAAAACCTTCTGCTTATAAGTTCAAAGGTTTTATCCCGTCCTGGGTGTCCTGCTGCGGGGATATCGTGATGTCTTTTAATGATTTCTAAGCGGAGGGGGTCGAAGTCTGGCACATAAAGGCTTCCTCTGTAGTAGAGTTTATCGTTTTCATCGGTACACTCGCTAAGGGTGATTTCCTTTGACTGTCGTTCCTTATTCTTCAGTGCTAGAAGTATTTTTTCGGGGAATTTATCAGCGATATATCCTTCTAGGAAGAGTTTTTCTAGGGGTGCGTCCAGTTCAGCGGCTTCATTTGACAAAGAAGCCGACAACAAACTTAGCTTAGGATCAATATTCTCCTTTTTTAACACCACTTGGCTCTGGTGTGCCAGTCTTTCATCTCCCTCCTTGGGGAGATCTCCTGATCTCCTAGTAAGCGCATCGGGTTTTCCTCCCTGGCTTCCTGGTCGATACGTGATTACGAAGTCGAAGCGTGATAAATACTTGGCCCATCTAGCTTGGCGTCGATTGAGTTGCTTAGTGCTCATGAAGTACTCAAGATTCTTGTGGTCACTAATCACATCAATCGGGTGCTTTGATCCTTCAAGCTCGGGGCGCCATTCCTCGAAAACACGGATGATGGCCAATAGCTCCTTATCATAGATTTCGTAATTACATTCCGCTGGTGAATGCTTCTTTGAAAAGAAGGCTACGGGGTGGAGGATTCCTGCGTCATCGTACTGAGATAGGACTCCGCCTGATACGAAGTCTGAAGCGTCGGTTTCCACAATGATTTTTTTATCAGGGTCAAAGTGGATGAGGATGGGGGCCGTAGTGAACGCGTATTTCAGATTTTCGAAGGCGATTTCGGCTTCGACGGTCCATTCGAAGTTGATGCCTTTTTTTGTAAGGGCAGTAAGAGGCGAAGCGAGTTTTGAGAATCCCAGGATAAATCGGCGGTAAAAGTTAGCAAATCCTAGGAATGCTTGTACGTCTTTGACACTCTTTGGAGTTCCCCATTCTCGGACGGCTTTTAATTTCTCTTCGTCCATCTTAATGCCATCGGGGGTGAGGATTAGGCCCAGATACTTCGTTGTCTGTACGTTAAACTCGCATTTCTCGGGTTTAAGGAGAATGTTATTATTCTTCAGTGTTTGTAGGACTTTTCGAACATGGGTTTGGTGTTCTTCGAAGGTATCACTGTAGATGAGAATATCGTCTAGGTATGCTGTACAAAAGACATCTAGATATTCAGTGAGGCAGTCGTTGACGAAGCGCTGAAAGGTGCCGGGAGCGTTGGTTAGTCCGAAAGGCATTACCTGGTATTCGTAGAGGCCATAGCGGGTTCGGAAAGCGGTTTTCCATTCCTCTCCCTCGGCGATTCGAATCTGATGATACCCGTCGCGAAGGTCGAGCTTGGTATACCACTGGGCTTTCGCTAGTCGGTCTAGAGTTTCTCGTATGAGAGGGGAGGTGTACCGATCCTTGACTGTAATGGCGTTTAGGCCTCTATAGTCAACACATAGTCGTAGGGAGCCGTCTGCTTTTTTCACGAATAATACAGGGGAACCCGCAGGGGAGGAGCTAGCGCGAATAAAGCCTTTCTCCAGGTTATCTTCGATGTACTTCTTAAGGACAATGAGTTCCTCTCTTGACATCCCATAAAGTGGTCCAAACGGTGCATCCTTCCCCTCCATTAGTTGTATTTTATGGTCGTAGGGGCGGCGTGGGGGTAGTCCTTGGGCTTTTGCTTTGTCAAACATATCTAGGAAGTCGTGGTACTCAACGGGGATCCTAGACTTCCATTCTTCCTTGGTGGTTGTATTATCTATGAGTTTGTTAATCTCATAGAGGGACATAGCGTAGGCTTGGTGGGTACGTTTTCTAGTGAGAGTCCGAAAGCTAGCGGCGCCGATGAAGGACATATTTAGTCTTGGGGGAGCAGGGATTGATGGGGAGATGACGACAGGGGAGTGAGGGGCGCAGTGGGTGGTGCAGAGTCTAGAGTTAAACTCAATGCGTTTATCGGCGAACTGTAGATGCACATCGTGATGTTTCATCCATGGTATTCCTAAGACCAAGGGATAGTGACCCAATTGAGTTACAAAACAGGGCGCTTGTTCTTGGTGGTTTCCAATGGATAAATTAAGTCGAGCGATATGGGTGATATCTCCGGAGGCAACAGGGCGTCCATCGATAACTTCAAGTTGTCGAGGTGTTTTTAGGGGGGTAAGAGGGAGAGAATGGTGACTCGCGAATTTTTTATCAATAAATGCAAATCCTGAGGCCCCGGTATCTAGTAAAGCGTGGGTGTTGATAACTTTATTGCTATGGGAAATCTTGCATGCTACTACAAAGTGTTCCCCATCCAATTGATCCTCCACGCTTATACCAGAAATAGAAAACCCAGAAATAGAAAATGCAGATAAAGGTAAAAAATTTGAAACCAAGGTAGGGTCACTGATCGACCTTGGTTGAACTAGTTTAAAGCTCGCTTGAGGCGCTTGCAGACTCTAAGGCAAAAAATTGAGGCGGGAGAGGTGGCGGCGGTAGGGAAGAGGCCGGGGGCGTGCGGTTAGCAGGTGGGGCGGTGAGGGCTCCTCTCATCGTAGGCTTTTTCGGAGCAGAGGGGCAATTGGCGTAGGAGTGGTCCGGGGCAGCACAGAACATACACTTTCCGGTGGCGCGGCGCCACTGTTTCTCTTCCTCCGAAAGCTTTCTTCGTCCGTTGACCATTGTATATCGTTGGTCTTGAGGAGGGCGAGAAAGATTGCTGGTGCGTCCGAACGATAGGTCCATAGGGGCTAGTCCTCCTGCGGTAAAGGAGGAAGCAGGGGTGAAGGCGGCGGGGGCACTGAATTGGCCCATATTTTCTCTGGCGTTTCCCCGTTTCTCTGCCTTGCGAGCTCGGATTCGGTTATCCAATCGGGTCAGGGTGAGAATCATCTCCGGGAGGTTGGCGGGGGCGATGGGTGCAAAAACCATTGCTTCCTTGAGTTCTTCCGACATGCCATGTTCCAGGGCATCCATCTTAGAATTCTCGTCAAAATTTAACTGACCCATGATTCTTTGAAAGTCGGCTAGATAAGCCGAAAATCACGTTTCCCTTGACGGAGTTGATGGAGCTCTCGTCGAGCGGTGCCGGTTGGGTCTGGATCGCCAAAGGCAGTTTCTAGGGCGGTGATGAGTTGCTCCGCACTGGTCCAGGTGGTGAGGCCTGAGGGGAGAACGGTGTGCCGAACTTGTTCCAACGCTGCTCCTTCTAGACGGTTGATAGTATAGAGGATCATTGTGGTCTCGTTGGCGAAGCGGTCCCGGTTGACAGTGAGTTTGGAGCGGAGTTGTAGGATAAAACCGGGGAGTTTAGTTCGAGATCCATCGAATTTTTCAGGATCTGGCATCCGTTCTGATCGGTGAGAATTTGTTGGTGGAGGTGGGGTGGCCGTGAGGTTAGGTGGAGCGGGAGGGGCTTGAGTAGCGGCTCGAGCTTCGTTTCGCTCCTGTCGCAGCCCGGGATTAGACTTGCAGCCTCAGTAACTCGTTGGTCTTGTTCTGTGGCATGGCGGAGGGCGTTATCGGTTTGAATGCGAGCTGTGTTGAGTTTGACCTCAGCTTCTCGCTCGCTTTCCTGGAGGACATCGATTTGGTCCTCCAGGGCTTGATTGAGGTCCCTGAGCTCGTTATAGAGTTCCGCGGGATCGTCTCGGTAGGCTTGGGCGAAAGCTTCCCTGGTGGGGAAGCGTTTTGTGGCGACGGCAGCTCCTTCCATGGTGGAGTCGATGGGGGTAGGTATGCTTTTGTGTGGATCGGGTGGTAGAAGGTGTAGATGTAGGAAGCAACGTAATCTCACGGTTCAGTCCCTCGTTAAGCCCTTCAGTATCCCTGAAGGTGAGCAGTGCTACTTAGGCGAGGTACTAACACGTTCGAGGAGTGCAGTGTTTCTACAAGTTCTACGAGGGGTCTATCTCAAGGCGAGATAAGTGCAGCGAAGTGAACAGCGACAGCAAGGGTTCTGAGGGAGAACCGAGATTGTATTTGCAATAGACACAGAAGAAGGTAAACGAGAACGTTGCTTAAGGAAAGAAGAGAAAAGAACAACAACGACCGAAATCCTCCGCTTAAATACCCCGCTTTCCCGTAGTACAAATCAGCAACCCGGCGACAACCGAAACATAACCGAACAACAAAGCCATTATATCCCAACAACCCTTCGCTTACTTCGAACAACCTCATCTCAACCCATTACCCGGTTCCATCCGTGAAACGTAGCCAGTCCATTCGACAAGGTATTGTTGTCGTCCGCGATATGCTCGTTGATCGAGGATTTTTTCAATGAAATATTCCTCCTGTTCATTAACAACGATCGGAGGTGGGGGAGGAATAACTTGTCCTGGAAGAGGGTCATGGGCGACCGGCTTAAGAAGTGATACATGAAAGACAGGGTGATACTTGACGGAGGATGGTAAATCAATCTCATACGTAAAGGGTGACACTATCTTTTTTACCGGGTAGGGCCCCATCCACTTCCAATCGAGTTTCCGGGCGTTACGAACGGTCCGGATGTTCTTCATTGATACGAACACTTGGTCATTTACTTGATAGGCCGGGGCAGGAGTTCGGTGTTTATTGGTGGAGATTTCCTGAATGTCCTGAGCTGTTCGAATCTGAGTTCGGAGGTGATCGTACAAGTCTTGCATCTTAGTTGCAAAGGTCAAAGAATCCAGACTTTGGGCCGTGGTTGTTGAAGGAATAATAGAGGTATCAAAGCGGGGATGATATCCGTAGTTCGCAAAGAAAGGCGAAACTTTGGTGCTAGCTGATTCCTGGTTATTAGCGGAGAACTCCGCCATGGGTAGCCATTTACTCCAGTCTTCTTGCTGATAGGACACATAGGAGCGGAGGTATTGTTCCATAACCGCGTTTAATTGCTCCGTTTGTCCGTCGGTTTCTGGGTGGAAGGCTGTTGACATCCTAGCTTGAATTCCTAAGCGCTGGCAAAGCTCCTTCCAGAAGTGGGCAGTGAACTGCGTTCCCCGGTCGGAGGTGACATATATCGGTAGGCCATGGAGTTTCCAGACATGTTGAAGGTAGAGATCTGCAACATCCCGTGAATTAACAGTAGTATTGCACGGGATAAGATGTCGCATTTTCGATAGGCGGTCTACCACTACCATAATAGCGTCATAACCGTTCGACTCCGGGAGGCCTGTCACGAAATCCATCGAGATTTCTTGCCAAGGGCGATTTGGGATAGGTAGGGGGCGGAGAACACCTTGTGTACGTTGGGTGACCGGCTTAGCCTTCTGACAGATGTGGCAATTGCGTACATAACGACTAATTGTTTCCCTCATCCTTGGCCAGTAAAACCTTCTACTTATAAGTTCAAAGGTTTTATCTCGTCCCGGGTGTCCTGCTGCGGGAGTATCATGATGTCTTTTAACGAGTTCCAAGCGAAGGGGGTCGAAGTCTGGTACATAAAGGTTTCCTCGGTAATAGAGTCTATCATGCTCATTGGTACACTCGCTAAGGGTAATTTCCTTTGACTGTTGTTCCTTGTTCTTCAGTGCTAGAATTATTTTTTCAGGGAACTTGTCAGCGATATATCCTTCTAGAAAGAGTTTTTCTAGGGGAGCGTCCAATTCAGCGGCTTCATTTGACAAAGAAGCCGACAACAAACTTAGCTTGGGATCAATGTTTTCTTTCTTCAACACTACTTGGCTCTGGTGTACCAGTCTTTCATCCCCTTCCTTGGGGAGATCTCCTGATCTCCTAGTAAGTGCATCGGGTTTTCCTCCTTGGCTTCCTGGTCGATACGTGATTACAAAGTCGAAACGTGATAAATACTCGGCCCATCTAGCCTGACGTCGATTGAGTTGTTTAGTGCTCATGAAGTACTCAAGATTCTTATGATCACTAATCACATCGATCGGGTGCTTTGATCCCTCAAGCTCTGGGCGCCATTCTTCGAAAACACGGATGATGGCTAACAGCTCTTTATCGTAAATCTCATAATTGCATTCCGCCGGGGAATGTTTCTTCGAGAAGAAGGCCACCGGATGTAGGACACCGTTATCATCGTACTGGGATAGTACTCCTCCGGACACGAAGTCTGAGGCAACTGTTTCCACAATGATTTTCTTGTCTGGGTCGAAATGGATAAGGATTGGGGCAGTAGTAAAGGCGTGTTTGAGGTTTTCGAATGCTATATCAGCTTCGACAGTCCATTCGAAGACAATGCCTTTCTTGGTGAGAGCGGTGAGCGGGGCAGCGAGTTTGGAGAATCCTAGGATGAATCGACGGTAAAAATTGGCAAAACCTAGAAATGCTTGGACATCCTTTACACTTTTTGGTGTCCCCCATTCTCGGACGGCTTTAAGTTTCTCCTCGTCCATTTTGATACCATCAGGGGTGAGAATGAGACCAAGGTACTTGGTAGTCTGTACCTCAAACTCGCATTTCTCCGGTTTTAACAGGATATCGTTATCTTGGAGGGTTTGGAGGACCTTGCGGACATGAATCTGATGCTCTGCGAAGGTGTCGCTATAGATGAGAATGTCGTCCAGATAGGCGGTGCAGAATATATCTAGATATTCCTTTAGGCAGTCGTTGACAAATCGTTGAAACGTCCCGGGTGCGTTAGTTAGGCCGAACGGCATAACTTGATACTCATAGAGCCCATAACGGGTGCGGAAGGCGGTCTTCCACTCATCCCCTTCAGCAATACGGATTTGATGGTAGCCATCTCGGAGGTCGAGTTTAGTGTACCATTGTGCTTTCGCTAATCGGTCAAGTGTTTCACGGATAAGGGGAGAGGTATAACGGTCCTTGACTGTAATCGCATTAAGACCACGATAGTCTACGCATAACCGGAGGGAGCCGTCAGCCTTTTTGACAAAGAGGACAGGAGATCCGGCGGGTGAAGAACTGGCTCGGATAAACCCTTTCTCAAGATTGTCCTCAATGTATTTCTTTAGGACGATAAGCTCTTCCTGAGACATCCCGTACAGAGGGCCAAATGGTGCTTCCTTCCCGTCTTGAAGTTGTATCTTATGATCATAGGGTCGGCGTGGGGATAGACCTTGAGCTTTCTTCTTATCAAACATATCTAAGAAGTCGTGATATTCGGCGGGGATTCTGGCCCTCCATTCTTCTTTTGTGGTTCTCTCCTCTAGAATTCTATTGATTTCGTAGAGTGACATCGCGTAAGCTTGTAGGGACCGTTTCCGAGTAAGGGTCCTAAAGCTGGCGGCGTTGATAAAAGAAACGTTGAGCTTAGCTGGTGCGGGGATTGAGGGGGCGGAGACGATAGCGGTGTCGGGGGAGCAGTGGGTGGTGCAGAGTTTAGAGTTAAACTCAATGCGTTTGTCGGCAAAATGAAGGCGAACATCATGGTAGTTCATCCACGGAATTCCTAACACCAAGGGGTAATGGCCTAGCTGGGTTACAAAACACGGGGCTTGTTCTTGATGCTGTTGGATGGATAAATTGAGGTTCACTATATGTGTGATGGCTCCTGAGGCAACAGGTCGTCCATCTATGACTTCTAGTTGTCTAGGGTTTTTTAGGGGGGAGAGAGGTAAGGAGTGGTGACTCGCAAATTCCTTATCAATGAAAGCGAATCCAGAGGCTCCAGTGTCCAATAGTGCATGGGTTTTAATAATTTTATTGCTATGGGAAATGTTACAAGAAATAACAAAGTGTTCCCCATCCAGCTGATCCTCCATGCAGATATCCGATACTGAAAACCCCGAGATAGAAAACGCAGACAAAGGTAAAGAAAAAGGGACCGAAGCAGGGTCACTGATCGACTTCGGTGAAACTAGTTTAAAGCCTCGTCTGAGGCGCCTGGTGCATCGATAGCAAAGAACTGTGGAGGCAATGGAGGAGGCGGAAGTTGGCGAGCGGAGGAGGCGGGAGGATTGGGAGCATTGGCGAGATTTGTAGATGCTCCCCTCATGGCGGGTTTCTTTGGTGCAGAGGGGCAGTTGGCGTAGGAGTGGTCGGGTGCGGCGCAGAACATACACTTCCCAGTGGAGCGGCGCCACTGTTTTTCTTCCTCTGAGAGTTTCCGTCTTCCGTTAACGATGGTATACCTTTGGTCTTGAGGAGGGCGAGGGAGATTGCTAGTACGGCCAAAGGATAGGTCCATAGGCGCTAATCCTCCGGGTGTGAAGGAGGAGACAGGGGAGAAGGCAGAAGGGGCACTGAATTGTCCCATGGTATCGCGGGTATTTCCTCGTTTTTCCGCTTTGCGGGCTCGAATACGGTTGTCCATGCGGGTAAGGGTGAGAATTGTGTCATTAAGGTTTGTGGGGACGGCGGGGGCGAAAACCATGGCTTCTTTTAATTCCTCAGACATGCCATGTTCAAGGGCATCCATTTTCGAGTTTTCATCGAAATTAAGTTGTCCCATGATTCTCTGAAAATCTGCCAGGTATGCGGAGAAGTCCCGTTTTCCTTGACGAAGCTGGTGTAACTCTCTTTGGGCGGTGCCGGTGGGGTCGGGGTCCCCGAATGCCGTTTCCAATGCAGTGATTAATTGTTTGGCGCTGGTCCAGGTGGTGAGGCCTGAGGGAAGAACTGTGTGGCGAACTTGCTCCAAAGCGGCTCCTTCCAATCGATTGATTGTATAGAGGATCATTGTGGTTTCGTTTGCAAAGCGGTCCCGATTGACCGTGAGTTTGGAGCGTAATTGGAGTATGAAACCAGGTAGCTTAGCTCGAGATCCATCGAATTTCTCGGGATCTGGCATGCGTTCTGAGCGATAGGAGTTCGTAGGCGGTGGTGGGGTGGCGCTGAGGTTTGGGGGAGCGGGGGGTGCTTGAACGGTGGCGCGAGCCTCGTTCCGTTCTTGCCGTAACCGGGCGATTAAGTTGGCTGCTTCCGTAACGCGTTGGTCTTGTTCGGTAGCGTGTCTGAGGGCGTTGTCCGTCTGAATGCGAGCCGTGTTGAGTTTGACCTCATTTTCTCGCTCGCTTTCTTGGAGGACATCGATTTGGTCCTCAAGGGCTTGGTTAAGGTCTCTAAGCTCGTTATATAACTCTGCTGGGTCTTCTCGATATGCTTGGGCGAAAGCTTCTCTGGTGGGGAAGCGTTTCGCGGCGACAGCGACTCCTTCCATGGTGAATTTGGGTGGAGGGAATGTACGTTACGTGGGTCAAGGGGTAGAAGGTGTAGATGAAGGAAGCAACGTAATCTCACGGTTCAGTCTCTCGCTAAGCCCTTCAGTATCCCTGAAGGTGAGCAGTGCTACTTAAGTGAGATACTAACTCGTTCGAAGAGTGCGATGTTTCTACACGTTCTACGGGAGGTATACTTCAAGGCGAAGTATCGACGATGTTTCACAGCGACAGCGAAGATTCTGAGATAGAACCGAAGTAGTATTGAGATAATACAGGTAGAAGTAAACGAGAACGTTGCTTAAAGAAAGAAGAAGAAGAGAAGACACAAAGTGATAAGAAATCCGTCGCTTAAATACCCCGCTTTCTCAACCGAAAACCCAATAGCCGATAACACCCGAAAATACAATAACATTATAGCACAATAACCCCACAGCCTGTATCCAACTTCGAACCGAAACCTAACCCTTATCCAATCCTTAATCCGTGAAATCCTGGCGCTTTGAGAGGCTTGTTGTTCCAAAGGTAAGGATCTTGGATGGCAACAATTGAGGGCGTGGGTTTAAAGGACGAAAATAATGAGTGAAAGATTTTAGAACTTCTGGCGCAATTATGCTGAACGACGCAGAATGGAGGGAGGCGAAAGTTTTTAGGAGGGGAGTGTCTAGGCATAATTATTCGGATGACATGGAGGTATCAGCGGCTGGTATGGCTGATTTGATACTAGATTTGTCCAGAATAGTCTTGCGAACGGGGCATTGGAGGTCGGTTGCGGTGTGATTTTCATTGCAGTTAATGCAGACGGTTGGAGAAATGGGGCAGCAGTTGATAATAGGTTTATCATTGCCGCCTCCTGGGCATGTGGGGATAGAGCAACGATGTTCATGTCTGGGGTGGTCGTTTGAGCAAATGGGGCAGGTATGGGTTAGGGCTTTGCAGCCAGCGGTGGCGTGGCCGAAGCCCCAACATTTTTTGCATTGAGTTGTTGAAGAGGCAGACCACATAATGTTGGTCTTGCGAGCACGGGAAAAGAGTTTTATTGAAGAGCCAATTTTCTTGGCATCATTTGCGGAGCAGGAAATGACTACCGAGGTAGTTTTCTTTGTGGCACGAAGGGCGGCATCCGTTTTGAGGAATCTTGCGCCGGTGATTTGGATATCGGCGGCGTAGAGGATAGCTTCAGAGAGGGTTGTTGTAAGTTGGCTAGGTTCATCGGGGAGTGCAAATGTGGGGATGTTGTGGATAGCGACATTAATGTCGGTAGGCGCTGTACGGATGGGGTTAAATGGATTATCTCCGATAGGGCAGCATTCGTTAAGGGTTTTGTGAATGGCTGAAAAATACGGGATAAAGGTGGAGGCTGGTGTGAAAGGGTTTGCAGTGAAAGTGACGGTGCCTCTATCATTAACAGTAGCTGATAGGGCGACGGATTGACTGTTGGGGAAATGGGCGGCTCTAAGGGCACGACCAATGGCTACAGGGAGGGTTGCAGATAATACGGCAGCTTCAGCGAAGGGAGAGGCATTGGTACGAGAAGCGAAGAATCTTCTTTCGGCAGTGGGAAGAGGGCGAGGCGCTTTTTCCTTAGGGTCTTTTGATTCTTGTTGGAACTATCCGAGAGTTTTATTAGGAATATATGGCTATTAAAAACTGACGTGATTCTTCAATCTCTCGGTTGTTTCTATACATGCATCCAGGCGTCTTTCGATAGACTCAAGTCTAGCTTCAGAGCCGGCGAGAGATGTCCAACCTTTAGCTTGCATGAAGATTTTCCAAAGGCGTAAATTATCTTTATTTAAGGTGAGTCTTAACAATATTTTTGAAAATTTTGCCATTGCTTCCACAGCCCCGATTTTCTGCTGTGGATCATTCACGATCTGCCTCCTGAGTCAGATTTGAGAGAAGAAAAAACGCCAGCTGGTATGCTACGAACTGAGTGCATGAAGTTTATAGTAACGTCCAAAGTTCTCGAATCATATTCGGATAGTGTGGTGATAAGGTGTCGAAATGAATATGAAAAATCAACTACAGATTTCTTGAGATTTTCTCCTTCGTCTTGGATCATCATGCGGAGAATAGCAAAATCTAGATGATTCATTTCTGGATCAAGTGCCGACACCCGTTGTCCACGGGCACTGGATGAGGTTGCAATGTTACTGTAGTTTTTCCGGATTTAGCTATTTAGACTCATTCCCGTTCGTAAATAAGTATCATTCCAGGACCAACGTCATCTACGTTTAGGCGAGTGGGGATCCGAGAGATATTCCCTTGAGTGGACGTATAGAGATGTCCAAAATAATTCACCATCCCGCGATGGCCTCCCATATAATAGAAATGACTTAGACCGCGAATCACGCATATATTCGTATCTGAATGGGCCCGGATTTATTGTTGATATGACTAGATCGTTATGTGCCCAGCGATGGAATGCGAATAAACTTTCGGGCCAAAATAATACTTTTGCTGGGAGTCCAATAACAGTTACTAGATCGGTCAAATTTTTAACTAGAAACAGACCATTTTCCCTTACCACTATCATCCGTACCAAAAAAATGAGGATATTCTGATTCATCGATAAGAGATAGGAGATCAAAAGCATTACGTAAACATTTTCCCTTCAGCTTGAAGTAGTTCACGCTGTGATACAGTATACCTTCGTAAATCGACTTCATGTTCTGTTTGACATTTAGAGAACTCAATAATATCAAAATCTGAAATAAGCTGCGTTCCTTTTCCCACGTGGGTATTGTCCAAAAGCTGTACGTCAGTCAGCTTCGTCCCCACACACCCGTATATGTATAAACTTACATCGAACATCCACGAAGGGGTTTCTCAGTCTATATGAGGCCTCGGTGTTTCAGGTTAGTTAATAATTTTGAAAAAGCATGCGGAAAGCATATGCAAAAAATTTATAGAATCGACTTACAAGAAGCTTAAAGTAAGCAACAGGTGCTCCGAGCGTGGGAAGGCATCGGTCTCGAACACCTAACAGCCACCACGTCAGTCCCTAAAGTAGACAATAATATATATCACACAAATCTAATCAAAGTTTATTTGCTTCTTACGTGGAGGAGAGTCAAGATATTCTACAACCCGTACTGTTTCTGGCGAGTTCATTTTTCGCCAAGACGATTTGATCGAAGATAAGCTTTCGAACGATTCGGTCTCAGAGAGGATATCTCCTCCCTAGTCTGGCACTGGCATTCCAAAATAGCCTCACCCGGCATTACTCTTTTATCATCGTAGCCGCATCTGAGGACACCCGTCAACTGGGTTAGGTATCTGAGTAATTCTTTTGAGTTGAGGCGGCCGGTTTCTTCATCCGGTTTTCGGCCTGATTCGGTAAAAGCTCGTGGGTTCTTGGGATCAAGCCCATCCGTAAAAAATTGATCCTGTGATGAAGGTACACCGCCTTTTCTTTCGTAAATCTTGCCCCTGAGCCTAGGTTCTGCAGTATCCGTACTTAGGATCAGGCTAGGCCCTGCGTCACCGACTCGTGGTTCTGTATCCATAGCGATTTCAGTTCCGACACTCTGAATGATAACTTCATAAAGTTCAATAGTTGGAGGAGTGGATGACATCGTATAAGTTGCTCAGAGTAGAATCGAGGAATAGGATTTTTGAAGTAGGTGCGTCTACAGAAACTTTCCAGGGTGTCGATAGAGGAGATTATAAAGTCTTTGCAAGGCGGGGGATCTCAGAAGCATGTTAGCGATAAGATTTCTACTTGTTAGCAACCATACGAACCAGAAGATAGGAAGGACGGCTCCGTATGCTACGGCATTAGACACGAATTCTGTAGCACACAAAGCCACTCCTCCCTTTCTCCGGTTCGTATGCTTGTTAAAAATAGTACTCGTATTCTCACGACGTTTTTAAAACGGGCTACCTCTGCATCCCATATAAAATAGGTAGGTTCAGGGCAGTTTGTATGACATATTGCGGGCCTGGCCCATTTTAAAAACGTTATATGAATACGAGTAGTACGGTATGTAGGTTCCACTGAGGCAACAAGCTTCTTAATCAGAGACACGAAGTCCAGTTATAACAAGAACATGGTTTGATTCACTGCAGGCATATCAGCCATGTCATGAGCCTCGCATCTCATCTTCCTATCAACTACGCTCTCCAGTTATCTACAGCGCACGGCAAAAAAAAAGATCAAGAAACATGAGACTTAGGGTTCGGGGCATTGCTGGCCTCCCAAAGTTTTCGAGGAAGATTCTAGTAGTTGGATAGGCCACAGAGCCCTGTTAATAGACCCCGGTTTCCCGATCTTCTCCGCCGTACGCTGTAGATCTACTCGTTCCCAGGAGTATGAACCAGAAAACGGGAGGTAGGCTTTATATGCTGCAATACCATTCTCAGGCTACGTGTTACACAAAGCCCACATCCCTCTGTTCTCCAGTTCATATGCCTGGGAACTAGTACCTGCTACACTATCTCACTATAGCGAGCCCAACCCCAAGGGCATAGATAAACTCATTGCAGGACAAGCAGGGTTAGGGCTATCTAGGACATTAGAAAGGCTGTGCCGAATTAAATAAAAAATAAAAAATAAAAGACATTAGAAAGGCTGTAGGTAGGGTGAATGAACCAAATATCACCCATTTGGTTAAACCTATGTGATGCTGGTCCAAATCAATAGAACGAGCAAGCAACGCAAGCTAAGGTAGGATCATGTACTAGTACTACGGGTGTAGGGGAAAGTGACGAGAATCTGATTAGATAATCTTGCTGTGGGTGCTTTGCATTTATCTAATCAGATTCTCGTCACTTTCCCCTGCGTGTGCTAGCTAAAAAAAAATACGGTAAACATGCAGAATACCACAGATTTCGAGTAGTATGATGCAGAATAACACACAATTCAGAATGACACACCTTAGCAGGCCCGGGTACTGCAACTTGAAGTTTCTTCTCAACTCCCCTGCAACCTTCTACCATCCACACCGTCTAGCTGCCCATCACAAAAGTCATCAATCTCAATCCTCACATAAGTTCATCCTGGCCTCATCAAGTCCTGGCTCGCTTACTATTTGCTCAGGCCAGTTGTTTAGCTCGATACAGGAACTTAAAGATGCAGTGCAAAATTGGGCAATTTCTGAGAAGACCATATACCGAGATATGAATTTTCAGATCCCCAGCCCAGATTTCTCTGCCAGTGAGCACGCCCCATACTAGTAGCGTTGCACCCAGTATAAAAAATTGTAGTATACTTAGACTCTAGGGCAGATTAAAAAAATTATTTGCCAAGGTGTGTCATTCTGAATTGTGTGTTATTCTACATTATACTACTCGAAATCTGTGGCATTCTGCATGTTTACCGAAAAAAATAAAGTTAGTTACGTGGGTAGACCTGGGTAGCAACCAGAGCCACCTCATGATGCGACCCTCACAACCTCATCTCACAACCTCTCTGCTTCAACAACCCTAAATCAAGATAAAGTCACTAAAGCTGTGCTTTTTCAATGCTGATGTCGCGACAAATTAAGCTGGGTGTGGTGTTCGCTGTCGTGTTGGTTGCTGCCTAGGTTTACCCACGTAGCTAACTTTATTTTTCAGCAAGTAGTCACATCCGTAGTACAAAAGCCTTTGCACCCTTAGCACCTGAGAGCACAACAGCAATTGCAAGTCGCTAAGCTAAGCTGCAAGAGAGTAATTAAAAGAGAAGATATACACATAACTATTAGTATACTAATCATACGTAGTGTGTATTGCGACGATTAGATACCTCCATCCTAGCAAAACCGTGCTTTAAATCCGCTGGCAGTTAGGCTTGGCAGTAAGATGTGCAAAGGCCGTGCGTCGTAACTTCTAAATAACTATTCGAACGCCACACAACCGATTGGCCAAGGCAAGGCCGTTTCTGCGGACCCCCCAAACTTACATACATGTATGTATTTACAATGTTAATGTTATTTAATTACACGAAATCCCCTCCCCAAATAAAACACATGCAGCCATATATTAACAGCTCTACGCAACCAGGTATTCTATTAGTACATATACCTTAAATTCGTAAGACCAATATCTTAATCTCTCCAACATCTCCATCCTGATCCCATCAAATCCCCTGAGATCTCGATAAAGCAGTAGAAAGAAAGAAATAACAGGTAAAAAAAAACAATCTATTGAAGTCTGCAACTTCGTATAAGCGCAATTACATAACGGGACATCAAAATTAGTAACCTACATGTACTTTATACGTACATTCTTCAGCATGCATGTACATACGTATACGTATCCACTTCACTATATATATGAGTTATAATTCCGATCAGCCAGGGCTATTAATTGAATCAGCACAGCATGGCCCACACCCGTTCCTACAACCAAAGTACCTATACATGTGGCTATAACAATACATACCAACATCACAAACACACATACTAAAGAGATGCAGCTGTAAACGACGCACGCCAGCAGAACCTGGAGCAACCAATATCAAAAGCCGCCAAGTCCCAACAAGCCCGATCGATCGTCCTGCCATGGGGAAGAAAGATGCGACGTACCCTGAAGGGGGTATCTTAGCTTATTTACCCCGCACTCGGCTAATGGTGGAAATGGTGGAATATGTGGGGTAAAAAAGCAAAAACCCGCTTCCTTAATCCGGGGTACCTAGCCCAGGAGAAATGCCGGCAGATCACACACGGGTTGAGCAGATATCGTGGTTACCTGGATAGGTGGGATTCGTAGTGTCACCTAGGGGTAGCTGTTGATGCTCTTGCTTTTTTTGTTTTTGTTTCGTTTTCGTTTTCGTTTTCGCCGTCAATAGTTTTTGTTTTAGCTGATCACGATGTGTTCAATGCCATGTAGCTCATTTCTATTCAGGGGCAATGGATGTGGAAGCAGATTTCTGTCTATAAGCTCTTGGATATAGTTCATCCTCGAGTGCTAAAAATTAATACACGTATGCCTTTCAGCCCTTGGATTTGGAAACAAAAGCGAAGTTGAGACTCCTCAGGTCAATGTATATCCAATATTTTCCACAATGGAATATCACGTTTTTTTCCCTGTTCCATTTGGAATCCGTCTTCTTTTAGGTTTCTGGCGCCAATGGAGAGAAGCAAACACCAGGTACAAGACCAAGGTAGTACCTTATCCAACAAGTATGGTCGTTAATCCATAAGGCGCAGAAGTTGTAAGAAATACGCAAGAAACCAGACCCGATGGCCCAAAATCACCGCAACGAGCAAAACTAGAACAAGCCAAAAGAAGAAAGAGGAGAGTAGAGAGACTAAAAATAAAATAATACACCCCAAAAGCCCATAGAAATGAAATGAAAAACAGAACTTTTTGCTTCCGGATCCCCACAATGATGCTTTTCAACCCCGATAAAAGAAAAATATGCCAAAGGCACATTCCAACCCGGAGTAAAAAGTACTTTTTCCTATCCCAATGCACAACACCGTACGAATCACTCTCACAAATATATTCCCTACCACCCCCGTAGATTACTCCGGTTCCGAGATTCCCTCACTCATTGGAGTTGCGATGCCACTCTGAATCCACGAAGCCCCATTCGCCCTTTCCTCAATAGGCCATACCTCCCTCGCGTACTCCTCCATTCCTCTCCAGCCCGGCCATAGTTGCCTCGATAGGGCTGGGCAAGCTACCTCCATTTCTGGCCTGAAGTATGGCGCTCTTTGGTCGCATAGGACGTTTACAATGCCTTCCAGCTGATCACGGTAGCCGGCGGGGATAGGAATACTAATTTGTAGAGGATGTGGCTGATAGTTTACGGGTCGCCCGAGTCCTTTGCTAAAACGGTGGCACACTTGTAAAGGAGTGAGAACCTCAAAAGCGAGTGGAATCCTAAGAACGTGTTAGGTAATCAAATCAAATATAACAACGAATCAGGATCGGAATCAGCATTAAGGATCATTGGCAGTAACCACAATTGAGTGACTTTTCATGAAGCTTGGGATTGAGTGATAGTGGGTGAAGGAAATCGGTTACCTTTGTCCGCCCCACTTCTTGACGCCATCCTTCAATATCTGGATCACAGCCGCTCCTAGATCGTGCTCGGTATCGATAAACGGAATCGGGTAATCTGGCGGGAATGGAGCCTTCCATACGAAACTTCCGTCGGATTTGGGTGTCAATTGCCATAATGGATACGGTCTCGACGAGAAGTTGTTGTGATAACATCCGACATACACGAAAGTCGAGGGCATCCCCAGTTGGCGGATGTACTGCTCGACGGTAAATTTTGTCGCCCACAGAGGTAGCGGAGCTAGCGGAGTGTCGTGTGTGGAGTGATCGGTCAGCGACGAAAAAACGTAGTGTCTGATCCCCGCCTTGTGCGCCGCCAACGCCAGCGCCTTCCCAGTAGCTACCTCATCCGTCCATGCGTAGGGGGTCGTGTTGACAAACGCGTACTGAGCGCCAACGAACAATGTCGATACGAATTCTGCGTCATCCAAATTGCCCTCGATGAGAGTTACGTTGGGGAGCTGCGAGAGCTCTGCCGATAGCTGCAGATCCTTCGACAGAGAGCGGAGTTGAGCGCGCACCTTGTAGCCCACCGCAGAAGCTACGCGGACGACACTGGAAGCTTGTCGACCGGTGGCATTGAGGACGACAATGACCTTTTGGGGCTTTGCAGCGGTGGGGAGATATTCAGAATCCGTCATGTGAGGTTCAATGGAGATTGTGGAGGGACGAGAACCGGCTTGAGCAGTTTTTCTGGGCATTCAGTAATGCGGCCGAGCCGAGCACGTGGGACGTGAAATAGAGTAAAAGTTTGGGGGAGGTTTCGGTTGCCGAGCAGAACAAGATGGATTGTTGATAGTGGAGAATGAACGAGATGGGAAAAGCAAGTACAGGGAGATCGAGAGAAATGCAGGTGCAAAACAGATCGACGGTAGCAGTAGCAGCAAACACCACCAACAACCAAAAATCGATCAAAACCCCTACCCCAGGGCAGGAGAAACGAGATTAAGGATGAACTCAGATGTGATAACAAGTGAGATAGATGGTGAAGGATGAAACCGAGATAGGATAGTCAAGTACAGCCAAGTACAGTTGGGGGAGGTGATTTCTATCTCTCTATCTTCCTCCTCCCTCTTACTTGATCTCTTCAATAGATATTTGATGGACTTCAGATAGTGGCTAGGGGAGAGAATAGCAGAGGATAGACGAGAAGAAAAAGAAAAAGGCGGGGTCGAGGGGTAAAAAGGGTGTGTCGTGGGAGGAGGAGAGGTAAGTAAAGTAAGTTGATGCAAGGGATGAAAAGGATATATAATAAAGTTTTCTCTGGCCCTGCACGTAACAAGAGTTCGTGCTTAGTCTAACAAGCAACAAGCAACAGCACGGGCGCTACTATCCGCTAGGGCCGGGATGGGATTTTCTTCTGTAATACAACCGAGGGGGGAGATCAGAGGGGCAGAGGGACGTTTTCAGAAGCTGTCGGGGGATCCTGGGTCAATTAGATCAGTTCTTATACGAGGAGGAGGAGGAGGAGGAGGAGGAGGAGGAGGAGGGAGGGAGGGAGGGAGGGAGGGAGGGAGAGGAGAGGGAGAGGAGGAGGGAGGAAAGGGAAAGGGAGACAGAGACAGAGACAGGCAGGCAGACAGGCAGAGGGAAACAATCAATCTCATTCAGACAGATGTACGTACAGTAAGGTAATCACCACGATGAATGACGCTATAGCTCACCTGCTCACTTCCCTCTCACTCAATTGAGCAAGATTCTTCGCTGATATATCGGTGGCGGTGAAGGAACAGCTACTGCGATGGTTCCGGTATTAGAATGTGTATGTGTGTGTATGTGTGTATGTTAATGTTGCTCCCCTTCCCTTCCCCTTCCCCGTCTGTCCGGTGGTCTTCCGTTATGTACTCTTCCGTTCATCGTGTCTTTTTCCCTCCTGCCTACCACACGTGAACTGAGTCTCTAGAGATGCAACAACCCCCTCCCCTCCAGCCCCAGCAACCCCTAGCAATGACGTGGGTCTGTCCTCCGTGTCTGTGGGCAACGACCAACTGAGTCAAAATGCTCGATATTACAAACCCGTAGAGACGCAATGGCAAAAGTCCAGTCCAGTCCAGTTCGGAGCCCCAATGCAATTTTTTATCTTCAATTCGTCCAGCGTCTCCTGTTGAGGCAGGGAAATTGGAAATCCTCATTCTCGTGGGTTAACAAGAGACACGATGCTCCTTCTTCTGCTTCTTTTTTCCCCTTCCTTTCCTTTCTTTTCTTCCCTTTCTTTCTTTCTGCCCGACAACAGGCAGGTAGCAGTCGGGGCAGAGAAAGGCGAGCGAGCAGGTAGGCAGGAAAGATGGATTAAGCAATCAAAGCACTGGCAACCAGTCGAACGGCAGCGGTAGATTTACGTAACAGCCGACCCACCTAACCATAGTGGTTCAACCTCGTGGGCTTGCCTGAGCAGGTAGGAACGAGAAGAAAAAAATTCAAGTCAGCAGACGTCGTCGCTGCTGCTTCTGCTGTTGCTGCTGTTGGAACTTGCGCAGAGCTCGAAAAAAAACCCCATGCGGAAAACTAGTCCTGGTTGCGACTGTTCGACGCGAAGGGAGGTTATGATCTTGGCGGGCACTCCAAGGGAGGAGAGTTTGAGTACGAACAGACGGAGGTAGAGATACGGGGTGAGGCGAGATAGAGCAATAACCTCAGAGTATTCGAACACATGGCACGTTCTCCGCTTTATCCCAGCGTTTTGCCTACTCAATTGCAATGGGATTTACGCATATACTCCAGAGCATCGCGCTTAGGGTACATGTATCTACTACATCCTCTACTCTCTCTGCTCCGCTCTTCGTGCTTTGTCCTCCCCACAGGGGCCGTGCGTGGTGGAGTGAGGAACTTCACGATAAATCTATCCCAAGTCCAGCTGGTGTTCCAAAAACCGATCTGAAAGGAAGAAAGAAAAAAAAACTAGGGAGGCGAGAAGGAAAAAGAAAGAAAAGAAAGAAAGAAAAAAAACACCACAACCCCCGGGTTCGGGTCACAAGGCTAGGCGGCGTGGGTGTTTGCATGCGGTTGTTATGTAACCCATCATGCTCTCGGTCGAATCTCAACGTCCTGCAGCCACTTCCCCATGCCTGGTTGGCTCTTGGGGTACTCGGATGCAATCGCGACCATAGCTATCATCGTGACATTTCATTTTGCAAAGAGAAGAAAAAAACCAAGAGGAAAAACGCAAAGACCAAGACGGACACGACGGGTAAAGCGGGTGCCAGACTTCCTCCTCTCTCAAGTGGCCTACTCTTTGTACTCTAGTAGCAAAGCTGGAAACCTGTGGCTCTTCGACGACGGACATCCCCATCCCCACGACCGCTGTGGGGCCTAGAGCTTTTCTTGAACCTTTCCGAATCCTTTATCCAGAGTACGTAACGTGGGATGGGGGGGGAACGGCGAGTGAGCGACTGAGCGACTGAGCGTATCATACAAGTGCACGAACACGTCGTTCGATGAGACCTCTGATTGCTCCGAGGAAAAAGTCGAGAACATTCCCCTGTCTGGTCCGACGATTATAACCCCCTCAATCGGGAAGGCATCCAGATCCGGAACATCACTGCGACAGATAACCAGTCAGGATCCCTGACAGTACCAGACTGTCGGTACTCTGCACACCAACAGGGCGAATGGGGGTCGCTATCTATCTAATAATACTCTATCTGGTATCTATGTCTGGGTACACTATCTATTACGATGAAGGTCATCTCCGACCGAAAAAGGGGGAAATCTCAGCGGAGGTGGTCGAAACGCTTTGGTATCTATCTATCTATCTACATGTATCTATCTATCTGTCTCTCAACATCTTATCATCTTATCGGGGAACAACGCATTCCTCTAACTATTCCCATGGGTATTTAAGTACATGTACCTGAAACAACAAAAGCATGTTTTGGTTATCTATTCACGGCAAATCTTCCAGGTATGTAATCGCTATTCTTTGACCGACAAGAAAATAAATAAATAACAAACAAACCCGAAATAAACCTCGCTGAAGGGATTAGGTTGTGCACACCTTGATGGTAACTTCCATCTAGCTATCTTCGGCCCACTACGGATAGATGCATCTACCCCACGTAAATCAAACGCCAGGTTCGCCCATCAATCAGCTGGTCCCTTAGAGTAGACTTGGAATAGCATCTTATGCACGGTAGACATGGTAGACATGGTAGCCGGGTGAGGCAGCCTGAAGGTGCACTAGGTGGCCTGGCCTTGCTTATTCGATCTACCTGGTATCTGTTCTACTCAGAGAATGAGAAAAGCACATCCGGCAGTTGCCTTTTCGATTCAGGGTGTAACAGGGAAGGCAGAAAAAACAACAGCGGTAACTAAAGAAAAAAAGGCGAGGGGTAAAAAGGAAAGCGAAAGAAAGGAAGGAGAGAAAAAAGAAAGAAAGAAAAATGCAGAGAGCTAAGCTAAGGTACTCTACTCTAGAGAATTAACCAGGTACGGTACCTTAGGTGCTCAAACACCCGCAAATTCCCAACACCTAACCCTACACTCGTTAGGATTCCCATTCCCGTTGGCACCACCATTCCCATTTTTGCCACCATTCCCATGGGTAATAGCCTCTTTGGCCTTTGCCTTGAGCAGAGACGCCAACTCCACCTCATCTGCGTGTAGATGCGCCCCACTCTCCTTCAGCAACTCCACATTCTTCTCGATCCCCGCTTCGGCAGCCAGGAACAGCGGCGTCCTCCCGTCACGGTTACGCAGATGCACTGATGCGCCCTGAGAGAGAAAGTCCCGGAGGATATCGATATTGGTGCATGTGGCCGCCAGGTGCTGTTTATTCCTCGTTAACGATTCGCCATTCGTTTGCTTGAACGAGAGGGGAAAGAGAAGAAGGGAAAGAAAGAAAAATCATCACCTGGCCCGAAGGGCTTGGCTAGGCGAATAAGAGAAAGAGTATCCTAATTCTGGGGAAGTGTGGGAGAGGGGGCAAATAAGAGGAAAGGTGCGCCAATGGCGGCACGGACCAACACATTATGTAACGGCAGGCTGGGGGAGGGAAGTTAACCCGGATTCATGACGCAAAGCATCGTGAAGGGAAAGATTGAGAGAAGTGACCGAGAAAAACAGCCCAGAGATCTCCAAACACAAATCGAGAAAGGGGTGATTTATTCCTCGTGACTAACATCCCGTGTTGGACGTTATTTGAAGGCATGAGGTAAGGAGACACGGAAAAGATGCAGCGAACACTCGACGGGTTGAAACGATTTATTGCGGAAAATGTTCCTCACCAATGGCGTGTTTCCCGAATAATCAAACTCGTTCAGCAGAAACTCCTTGGTCTCCTTCAAGATCGCCGTGATCTCATCATGGTGTCCACTCGCGATCGCATAGCCCAACGCCGTCAAGCTCGACAGCTTTGGTGGTAGAAATGAGTTCGGGTGCGAAAAGTGGATCTCGGCTTGTTCCGTCAACTCTCCTCGAATAGAACGGGACATCTGTTGTCGGATGTCGTCGACGGCGAGCGACGGGTTCGCCAGGAGGCACGACAGCTTCGTGAGGGCAGCTGGATCGTCGCCACCGAAATGTCAGTTCTCTCCCCCATCGCCACTGCAGATCAGGTCAGGTCAGAATTTCGCCCCCGGCGTGTGGCACGGTACGGGAGTTTGTTCCTGACGTTCAGTTAAGCATTTCCCGGTAAACAGGGTAGCCATAACCGAAGGATAATAGAAAAAGCAATAAAGATAGCGATAAGGACTCGAAATCAAGGTAATGATGTGAGATAATCCTAGGGGACGATCATGGGGGAAATTGGCAAACTATAGAAGGAAGGAGGGGAGGGGGGAATGCCGAAAAATAATTCGGACCAAAGGAAAGCAGGAAGACTGCGGCAGATCGATCGCCGAGGCAGAATGGCTGGGTGAGAGGGAAAAAAATACCTTCACTTGTCATATCCAAACCGAACACCACGCCAGCTCTCGCCAATGCCGTTGCGGACGCGTACAACGGGCTCACAGTTCCCACTTGGCACTGGGTGACATTAACAATCACCACACCTCTCTTTACTCCCTCCTCCAAGACCCCAATCAATTCACCATCCTCTGGTGCATTCCCGGCACCGAAAGTCTCCAATACCAATCCTTTCAGATCTTTCAGTCCCAGCACACCCCTCACCATCTCCGGCAAGATCCCTGGGAAGATCCGCAGGCACGCTACATGGGCTGTTGACAAGCTTGTTTGAATGGAGAACGGTTGCATCGTAGAGGGGCGCTCAATCAGTGGCCAGTTTATATTTGCCGATATCCCAACCCTTGCAAGCGGAGGGAAATTCGGAGAGGTGAAAGCATGGAAATCATGGGCGTTCGTCTTAGTTGTGCTTGCGAAAGAGTCAATAGGGAGGGCAAGAGGGAGGTATGAGAGGGAAAAATAGCCATACCGGTTCCCACGGAAGAGCTTGTGGTTGAAGAATAAGCAGACCTCCGGAATCATGTAGTGCCCCGCGATGATGAGGCTTCCAAGTAGGTTGTCTGTAGCGTCGTTCTGGAGCTCCGACATCGGAGCCTGCGAGCCCGTCAAGATGACCGGTTTCCCCAAATTGCTGACCATGAAGCTCAGAGCAGAGCTCGTGTAAGCCAAGCTATCAGTTCCATGCAGAATGACGAACGCGTCGAATAGCCTGTAATTCCGCTCGATGGCGCGCGCGATCTCTCCCCACCCTTTGGCGTTAATGCTGGAGCTGTCGAGCAGCGGGGAGAACTCGAGGGCGGCGAATCGAATGCGGCGGGCGTGTTTGGACGGAGGTGTACCTGTATCCCGCATCGTGAGCAAGCTTTCCGGCAGGTGGGGCAGTAAACACAAACGCACGTAGCGTATCAAACATTTGGATATCCCCGTCGCTGATCACGACGGGGACCTGTTTGACTGGAGAACCGTCATTGAACGACGGCTGCGGCTTGAGACAGGAGTCCAAGAAGCCTGTTGCCTGTGAACCCACACACCGAGTCAGGTGAAGATCAATTGACTCTGCTCAATGGCAATGGAGGGGAGAAACTATGTCACGCATACCGGAACGTAGCCGTTCGGACTCCGAACCATGCAGATAGTGCCCCCTGAAGATGGCAGACTTAGGATCAGCATTTCTGCCATGTACAGCGGGGCAAGAGACGCTGGAATGTTTCAAGAGGAAGGTACCGGTCATGATAAGCAGGACCCTACTCTCGGCCATCTTCTCTTCCTTCGCCGTGGCATCGAGCACATCCGGTGGATACGTCGCACCAGTCGGGGAACCGGCAGCAGGAGTGTTTGTCCTCGTCGTCACTGAGGAAACGGTCAACATATTGGCTGGGCGGATCTGGAGTTGTTCTTTTTATTATTATTATAGCTATTATTCCTCTGTCGAAAATCTTTTCGTTATCGCTTCAACTAACACGGGGGAGCGACCGGGCGGAAGAGCGAGGGGGGGAGCGAGTGAGAAAAACAAAGCACCCAGACGAAGAACTGACAGCTGTGTGGTGGGAGGGAAAAGCAAAAAACCATGTAGGAGAGAAAAAGAAAAGAAAGCCAGGGCTGCGGAGGATGACGAAGATACATTATGTCAAACAGGTACATACAATACGCCCATAGGAGAGATTTCACTCCAAGAGAGGCCCCTCAGAGCCCGGGGACATCATAGTGGGATGAGGTGGAGATACATAGAGACCGATGCATGAACCCTAGCCCTGAGCCAGGAACACCGCCACTCTGGGCGGAGGGCTGGCGGGGCTCTTCTGGCGCCAAGGGGGACCCAGACACGACTCCCCGCCAGAGCAGATCGCGCCGCTTTCCCGAAAGGCAGCCGGATCCGACCAAGATCTGCTCTGCCCTTCGCATTGCTGCCTGTCCCAGGTGTTTGAATCCGGGCCGCTGCTGGCACGAGTGCGAGTGCAGGAACCACTTCACGTCACATGGTGATCTCTGGTTTCATGCAGTCTTTTGTTTTGTTTTGTTTTGTTTTGTTTGTTTGTTTGTTTTTCCTGTGTTTCGATTACTCATAACCGGCGCCCAGGTCGGCTTCGAGATGTTTATCTGTCACGAAACAGATCTAGATTCCCATCCCACTGATGCCGTTCTCTGTGCAATCCCGCTTGTAGCCCGCTCGCACTCCCCTTCGCCGGTGGTGTTACTGGTGGCAGTCCAACCAGTCTCCCCGCCAAATCCTATTCCTTGTCACGCCACCGAAACAGCGCCGGTCTGAACCCCTATTCCATGCGCGTTTTCACCGTCTCTTTGCAAATCCCCACTCCCTCCCCCAAGAGTCCCATAGTCGCTAGCAAGAGCCGTCATGGTCTTCTCGCAGCGTTTCACGGCGCCCCAAACAGTTTTAGTCTCAGCCTTCCAGCCTCTCTCTCATTGTGGCAATGCATTTCCAGCAATTCCCGTTCGGATTCAAAGGTCCCCAAAAGTAGCATAACATGCACGTCCCGTCTGGGGATGTCGTACCCGCAACGTTTTAGCGTGCTATAAATAGCTTGAAATCTTGTTCTTGATCTTGTCTAGCCTTAGGTACCAAGAATCCTACAGGTGGAATCGCAATATAAACCCATCTTCGCCCATCTTCCTTATATCCTACCGCTGTTTTTATGCGATATCCGCTTATGGAGTATCGAAACGTGACTCTGGGCAATGTGGGTTTGGGTGTACGTGGATCTTGTCAGCTGTGCCTACAGCTGGTTGCGACACTACAGGCTATGGTGTCTGGTGTTAATCATAGCTAATCACTCGACGACCCATCGGCACCACCCCGGACCTCGTGTGAGGGCCATATTTGAGAGCATACATCACGACCTGAGGTTTGAGAGCATTCACGGTTTGCTCCCACGGTAGAAAAAGTTCCAAGAATACTACAGTATAATTGTGGGTTCAAAGTGATTGTGCTCTGCTGCAAAACCAACCTCTACGTCCCGCTTTTTCCCTTTTTATGTATATGTGTGTCCGTATAAAACAAGATGGAAGAATAAAAGAACCAAAGCAACAGAAATATAAACACAGGTCTAGCTGCGTAACCCAAGTTCTATGCATACAAAAGAGGAAAGAAAAAAACTCAACTCAACTGAAACTCAACATAACCCGGTGATTCTGGCTCAGTGCCCTGCGTATCCACAGCGGCCGCGGCCCTGCGAGGCACAGTTGCTGTCGTAGTTGTCGTTCAGGTTCTCGTTGGCGTTCAAGTTATCGGTCTCGTTCTCGATAAAGTCCTCGAAGAAGGCGAGGTCCTCGCTCTGGACCTCGGCGAGGGCGGCGGACTCCTGCTGGGCGGTGTTGTCGTTGGCGTTGAAGTTGGCGACCTCGACGCCGAGCTCGTTCTTGTTCGCGTTGGCGACCTCGATGTTGTTCTCGTTGGCGAGCAGGTTGCGGTTGTCGCTCTCGAGGGCGCCGAAGCCGAAGGCCTCGCCGCCCTTGGCCAGGTTGGCGTTCTCGTTGGCGTTCTCGGACTTTGCGCCGGCGAGGTTCTCGTTCGCGTTCGCGTTCTCGTTCTCGCTGGCGGCGATGGCGGCGTCGTATTCCTGCTGCCGCTCATACGCGTTGTTGTAGAAGTTCGGCTTGGCCGCGACGTACGGGTAGTAGTTCTGGTATGCGTTGGAGTTGGGGAAGTAGCTCTGGTAGTACTCCTTGGGGTAGTACTGGGGCCTCTGGTACGCCTGCGGGTATTGGAAACCGGAGGGTCTTTTCGAATAGTCAGTCAGCATATACGAGACCCGACATCTGGGGAATAGTTCTTGCAGGAGAGCACTTACGCAGCTGAGGCGACACCCATTAGCGCAGAAAGGAGAAGAGCGGTCTTGGTAGAGTACTGCATCTTGATAAGGAGTGTGGTCCGAATGTGGAGAGAGAGAGAAAAAAAAATGAGAGACTGAAAGATACTCAGGAATTGCTGAGGGGAACTATATCGAGGGGGGGCAGATAGACACTCCTTTATAGCTCCCACCGAGTTATTATAAAACCAAGCTCTGTGGGATAGTGCAGATGGATTCTGGATATGATTTGCGATAGGTTAGGGCTGCAGAGAAGGCGCACTCCCAAATTCCACTCCATGATGTCACTTAGGTATACTACTTTACGGAGAGCAATCGAGGGATTTTAAGCTAGCTCTAGCAATCTACAAGCCAACATGTCCTTTAGAACGGGGCTCTAATTCATGAAGGTGAAATACTACATGCATAGACACGAGCCTAGAAATTCAATTTTAGCGTTGTCGAGGAGGGTCTGCTGTCGCATTTGAGAAAGAAGGTTACTGTTAACGTAGTTCGCGAAGCGGAGTGCAAAAGAAGCCGTGGACCACTACACTGAGCTTCTGTCTGGTCTGGCGCCATTGTCCTCGCGAGTAGATGGTCCATCAGAGCCATAAATTCAGACTCCAAGGTTCTGGCAGCACCCTGCAATGGTCCAGGAACATAGCTCGTGATGGAATTCCTTTTTTAACAGCTAGGAATTGGCTCTCCAGCCGACTAAGCTCGTGCCAGCGTCATGCGTCGTGGGATGCCAAAGCATGTGGGCCCTCAAGACATCGCTATCGAAGATCTGTCACTCGTTAAAAGTGCCTGTCTACAGAGGTTTACTTCCTTGATAAAAACAGACATGCCTTTTTAGTCCACACACAGCTGGCTTGTGGATGATTTCACGTTTATAATTGGTAAATTTCCATCTTACTCTTTCCCCAAGCCCAAGCGCGGGCTCGCTAATCGGTACCGATGTCCGATATCGATCGCGCCCAAAGTAGACTCCGCTTTAGTTCTCCAAGACTATCACGTCATGCATCGCCACTTTTCTCGTTCTCTCAAACCGTTGAGTTGTCTGCTTAAACACACTACCCGGCCGAGTTTTGAGCGGTTTGTTGAAAAACTCCAGGCCCGATCCAGCAATCGCAGTCCCAGCTTCATCCCAAGAATAGCAATGGACGACTAGCTTTGGCTAATCTACCTTGGGGCACAGGCTAGTAGCTACACTATTGATAGTCCATATGAATGGACACGATTATTCGGCTACGATACTTCGTGAACGTACGTTCAGTCTTCTTGAACTTGGCTGAAAGAGGCGGACAAGATCGCTGGACACGTTAATTATTGCCATGAATCTGGCTCATATCTCGTATATTATGCTGAGAAAGCTGACGGAAGTAGAAATCGGACGGTTCGCGTGCTGACAACGACTAGCGCGCAAGCTCGGTGATCATTTCTCGATCATTTCTCGATCATTTCCTTGGTGATATTTCCTAGGCATAGAACTGCACGACAAACTGCAAAAGCGGGAAATAGGCCTCGATTCATGAACTCCTCACTGGAACTATATGCCATATCTAAACACCCATCGGGCTTCCTTAAGCTTTCTTGCACTTCTATTCAACAAGGGGAGCCTCTGCGCGATAAAAAAAAAACTAATAAAAAAAACCAACTAACTAGAAAAAACTAAAACTAAAACTAAAACTAAAAATCTTCTAATTATCCCCAAACACGCTCCAGATCCCGCCACGACTACCTCCCTTCCTTTTCCCTCCGAGCTTCGGGATCATGTTCTCCGTAATGTATTTCTCCGTCTCCTCGTCAAGTTCCTCCGAAAAGCGTTTATTCCCATTTTCATCCGAGTACACGTGGAAGTTAGTCGTTCCTCCGCCGCCGCCCTTCTGGATGCCTCCAACGTTCACATGGTAGCGGATCGCATCCTTATCGAAGTCGTCGCTATTCACGTCATCCTCCACCACGGCCTTTTGCGGAGGAAGTGGGGAGCGAGGAGGAGGAAGAGGAGGAAGAGCTGGAACTGGGTCCTCCAGCTCGGGCGTGAGCCTATCCGCCAAGGGCTTCTTGTCGCGAGGCTTCTCAGACACCGGCTTGCCGAGCTTAAGTTTTGGTGTCAATGGCGCCGCCGGCTGGGATGGCTGATTCGGTCCCGCTGGACGCTGAGTCGGGCTGTCGAGCGGGCCAGGAGGCGGGGGAGCCTGGGGATACTGGATCGGGGGAGGCCGAGGAGGCTGCGGGAGGCGAAGCGGGCCAGGGTCTTCGTAGTTCCCACTGTACGGGTATGGCGGCGGCGGAAGGCGAGGGGAGCCGGAATTCTCGTAGGGCCTTCCGTATGAGATTGGCTCTATCATTGAAGGCGGGATAGCAGGAGGTGGGATCTGGCCGTTTGCTCCACCGGGAGGCGCCAGCTGAGACGGGTAGTAGGGAGCCCCTCCTCCGCCATATTGGTAGTACCCCGGGTCGGGGCCGAAGAAACCGGCCCAGTGGTCGTTGTACTGTGCGGCTGGCAGTGCCAGTGCGATGGTCGCAAACGAAGAGGAGAAGAATATCGCAGTGATCTTCATTTTTCAGACGCGAGTAATGGCTCTGAAAGGGCCAGAAATGAGGAAGGTATATAACTTGACGCGCGGGGGGCCGCCTGGAAAGCAGAAAACTGCTGCCTTAAATATATATGAAAGATATCCGCAAAATGATGGTGGTGATATTACAAGACCGATGCTCATGCATCTTGGATCGAAATAAATTCACACGAGAACTGGCGGCGGGAAAACTCAAGACATGCGAAGCGCATCATTTAGTCGAAATTTTTTTGGGGGGACATTTTTTCGTCTCCCTCGGCAATAAGCAGTTTGCAAAGCATGAGGCTGTCCGAAGTTCCATCCAGATGGGCTCGTATGCCCGATATTAAACTGATTTCTCACGGGTTACGGAAACCTATTCGGTCAGATCATGTTTATTTCCGTGGTGGCAGACTTTTCCGCGCAGTTCGACACGGCGATTCTAGTATTGTTCGTCTTAAACTTGCAGTTTTCGAGTCATATTTATATTTACCAAGTTCACGGTGCAACGAGCCATGGCGTGACAGAGTGACGAGGGGATTGTTGACGAGACAGGAGCTACCTCGATGGGTCTTTTTCGACAAGATACGCTGAAAACTATTTATATTCCGTGACGATTCCCTATTTAGAACTTAGGGTTCGACCTAGCACTGAAAACGGGCTACAGTGCGTACACGTGCAGATAGGCCTTGTAATCATAGAATGTCACTCGACGAATATGTTCATGACTAATTGTTGACCAATCTGGGAGGCCCTCAGGAGCGACTCCAGACCACCCAGGAAGTTTTGGAAGGGTGCTTTCGAGTATATACACGGACGCTGCTAGCCTCCAGAGAAGCAGTAGAAGCGATAAAAGTAAGCAATCAAACTGTCGTCCCTAATATTCCAATGTCATTCTCCCTTTTGCTGTATATATCTATGTAGAAGATCCTTTACTAGAGCCCTCCGGTATGGCTAAAGAAGCAATACTTACGTGTGCAATAGCGAATGGGGATTGCGGAGGCCCACAATAACAACCAATTAAAAGCAAATATAAATGGATAAGATATCGTGATAGAGAGGACTATAACGTCGGGGATAACGTTATACGAAGGGAAATAGCGATTCGGAGCAGTACACTTTTTCCAATATCTAGATTATATACCTACATGTGGTCTACATGTAAATCTGCAGTTTATTCCAGCCAGCTGAAAGGAGGTCTCGATACCAAGATTAGGCTACGGCTTCTTTAACAGTTACGGGAAGCACGTGAATTAGCTTTCATAGCTACATGTAATTAGTGCTCAAGCAACAGACAATTGATTCTTGGGATCCCAAAGACAAAGCGCTTTGTATCCCATCCTGCTCAATGAATGAAATCTAATAGTGGCCATAGAGAGCTCATTTGTGGCGCGGGCTTTTGGATGCCGTCATAAATGTGGCGGTCGAGAGTGGCGCAAGTAGTTAGGCGACCTCTCAACTCCCCGCGCCTGCTTTACAGAGAAAATACAGTAACTTCTCCTTCCACTTCCCTATCTCCATCTTCTCTCTTTTCCCCCTCATCCTCAAATACTTTGCCGGATCTCGTAGCACAATGTCGTCCTCAATATTCCACGACGGTCCCCTCAATACTGCCATTACATCTGCTGTCCAGCAAGGCATCTCCCTGGTGTTTTTTGTCACCGGTTTGTCTACACTCCCGTAACATTTACTGTATGTATCTATCTCAGTTGCCTTAAGAAACTGACGAGCTCATCGCTGCTCGATGTAGATGATGATGAGCAAAGCGTGCAATGGGAGAACGTTTACCTGAAGAGTCCACGGGTGAGCTCCACATTTCCGCTTCCATCTTAGCTCGACTCATGCTAACCTGAATTGTGTGCTTCAACAGGTGCTCCCCCTGCTCAAGAAGGAATCCATAATCCTCCGGCTTCAGCAAGGCTCTACCGAAGCAGCTTTCCTAGCCGCTTTTTGCCCCGCCCAAAAAGTACCTTACATGGTCGTCGTTAAGTCTGTCTGTCTTCCTGGGTGATGGCGCATTATAGGTGGAGGTACAACTGACAAGTTTGAAGGAACGGCGCATTAGTAGCAAGCATCCCAAGCGATGTCACGTCTCAAGACGAGTTTATCCAACGGATGCAGTCAATCTTCCCAGGAGACGTCCCTACCAGTAGTCAATCCCAGAGTCAATCCTCCACCAATACCCCTGCCTCTGAAAGCTCCACCGCGGCCCTTTTTGCCGAGCGCAGAGCTCGTCTCGAGGCTCAGGAAGGCAGAAGGAAAGCGCAAGAAATGGAGGAACGCGAAAAAAGAATTGCTCGCGAAAAGGCTCGTCGCGAAGCTCAGACTCCCGCGAGGACTAAATACATTGCAGAGCAAAAAAAGCTACGAGAGGATGACAAAGCAGAGAAACAACGCATCTTGCGCCTGGTGGAGAACGACCGGATTGAAAGGAGGGAAAGAGAAGCAAGAAAAAGGCAATCACAGGCAAATCAGCCTGCCTCTTCCGTGAAAGCTCCAGAACCGAGGCCATCGGATAGTGAGACCGCAATCTCGTTCAGACTACTAGATGGGACTATTCTCAAGTCTAAGTTTCCATCATCTTCAAAGTTAACTGATGTCCGTCGTTGGCTAGACACGGTATTTTCTTCCATCATCAATATATATAGGATTTTTTTTAACCGTTTTTTCTTTCTAGAATCGTACCGATGATGCATTTCCATACAACTTTCAGCAAGTGCTTCCTAATAAGTCGCTTTCAGCGTCAGATGAGAATTCTTCACTCACCGATCTCTCGTTCTCTCATGCTACAACTTTGGTGCTTGTTCATCGCGACGGATAATATCACTTACCTAGTGGGCTATTTCTATCTAGGATAAGATGGCGCTCAGCAGCTCAGAGGTGGGGATTTACCAAGTCGGATTATGGAAAATGGGGATTGAGATTGAACTGTATATAGGCACTATCTCAAACTGAAAACCAATCACGTAGCGATATATATACTTTCATTATTTAAATTTCAATGAAACTATTCCCATTCGCATAGCATATCCTTCCATATGCTGAGTTACGGGAATGACATACGTGGGCTCCAGCCCAACTATTACTAAGTCCAGCGCTGCCGACACAAGCGCCATGAATCCAAACGAAACCAAACTAACATATGATTCTCTCATCACAGTTGCCTCAGACCGATGGTTTGAAATCAAGTACCACCCTTCTCCCGTTCCTACAACTCTATCAAAAATGCCCCAGAAACATCTCCATCCCCTCCTTCCACAAATTCTATTCCTCTCGACCTCAAGAGCCTGACAACTTCTGGCCTTATCCGCGCAGCCCCACCAACACTGTGCAGCCCCTTCCCCGTAACAATCGTTGTCATTCTAATCCCATAGTTTTCGCATAGCACCAAGTGCCTCTCCAAATAGCTCATCGCCTCGCTTACGCGAAGCCCGTGCAGGTCGATCTCGACCAGTCCGTTCTCCGGATCAATCTGGTAGAGCGGGTTGTAAAAGTTGAATGTTTCGGCTGCGGCCCTAGCATTATAGTTTTCCATTGCCGCGAAGTGGGTTTTGGCTGCGATGGAGAATTCTTTCGCTTTGGCGCGATCGTTGCTTGCCCACGCTATTATGTAGTTGCAGATTAGTACTGAAGGTCTACGGACTACACAATGGAGGGATGTGTGGGGGTACCATCTTGGGATTGCTGAGAAAACTCCCGCTGAGCATCTCCTTCTCTATTTGCAAGCTCTCGATATAATTCTCCTCTGTGCTCGGGTTCGGATGGTGAACTACTGCGGCCGTATTCCATGATGTAGTGTTGGTATGACAATTAAGTCGTAAATAAGATAGATAGTTCAAAGTGTTTGGATCTTGGATCTTGGATCTTAGAGTTAGACAAAGAGAGTACTTAGCTGTGGTGGATATTTAGGTTGGGATTTATGCAAGCATAGAGGAAGGTCTCGGGGCTATAAACACAGAACTGCTGTACTAATGCACTAGGTATTCACATATATCCCCACAAAACCTGCTGTAAAGACGGTAGGGATGCATTTTTGAGAACAATAATGATAGGCTGTAATTCATCTATGACGTTGGTGAATTGTGTCTTCAGCTAACCTAGCTGACGTGTTTGGATATGTCGCCCCATCACTGCATTGGTTGAGGGCCTGATTGTGCACTTTGTTATCGCGTATCTGCTTATTTCGACCAAAGCACTGTTGTCACCCACATTGAATAGCCTTCGTAAATCTTCCCAAGATTTGAGACTTGTTCTTGGTGGGACTATTGGTGTCTCTGGGGCCCTTGTGGCATGGCACCCAGGTCAAGTGGTAGATGATCATGTAACAATACAGGGGTATGCCTACTGGACTCTGAATTCTTTAGTCGACAATGTCTCTAACGCAGTTCAAGAGCACCGATGAAGCATGCATAAAATGGGGGTGGGCTTACTCATGAAGTTGGAAGTGAGGCTGCAAAACTCGCTTGACCCGCTTATTATAGCTAAAGTCTACGGTTGCTTTGGATACTTAACTACCGTAGTATTTGGTGGAATTCGTTCCGGTGCTAGTAGGTAAAACATGCATATAATCTGTTAATACTCTACGTTTATGATGCCGCTGGGGGGCTTTTGGCGGAAAATCATGGAAGATCAACATGTCTTATGCATGTTTTACCTAGTAGCGCCGGAACGAATTTCACCAAATACCACGGTACTATAATATTACATACTCTAGTTAGGGGCACCTACAGGTAGAGTGGATTTAACCCCAGTTTCTAGCGTCATCTTCATCTCCATCGCGTCACCTAAATTAATTTTCTCTCTACAAAACGCATCATTTAGCTCTGCTCTACAATTCTATAGAGCCCAATTATTTTTGTCTTTGGTGGTAGTTGAGTAGATGATTTGTGAAAATTCGGGTTTTTGGTGGGAGAGTCCATGAGTGTCCACTAAAAGTGTGAATTAATTGGGAGCCCTCCCCCAAAATAGTACTGGTATGATAAATAGCTACTGCTTTAGGAAATAATTATGGTAATAGTCATGCGCTAAGATCTCAAGCATACATCTTGGCACTTATTCGTAAGGTATAGGCTGACAAATTCTCAATACCCTAGCGATGAGTAAGTAAAGAAGTGTTACTAATCAATCTAAATGAATGTCTAACCCCAACTGTACTTCTTGTTATGGGCACATGTACTTTATGCAGGTACTAGTAGCATAAATGTAAGTAATTTCTACTGTCGCTGCACTTGAGATTGCATTCGTCAATCTTGGCAATAGTCCCTTTTCAGGCCCCCAATAAACCCCAGCTATAAGATGCTTCACTTCGGCTTCTCCTCTAGGTACAGGAAACATGGCGCCAAAAAACGCCGAAGTCCATAGCGGTAACGAACAATTGCCAGCGCCGCTGGCCAAACCAAAAGCTAGTGTCGATAATGATCAGTATCAACATTTTATCCCACGGTTTATATTGAAAAGCTTTAGCGGATTGAAGAAGTAAGCATACCACATTCACGCAAACCTGTTTGAGGGAGGTACTTAAAATTAATTTCAAAAAGCCCCAAAAAGGCGCAGCACAAAGGACGTAAAAAGGGTCCGGCAGCACCTCAAGAATTCATCCACTGCTACTCCATCCCCGCTCGCGATCTTACCTCAAGTCCAGTCAGCAAAAGCTATGGAGTGAAGAACCTCTACAAAGATGCCAAAAACCAGCAAAATGTTCACCAAATCGAAAAAAAACTCAGCAATCTCGAGGGGCACGCAGGGAGGTCGATCTCGGAGCTTCTTAAAATCGTTGAAAATAAAGTAGACGGCACTGAAGAAGCAACATTCAGAATCAAACGGAAATACTTGAACTACCTTCGAAAATTCCTCTTCGTCATGCACTACCGTAAGGATGGGTACAAGAAGATCTACTTTCAGGAAGATCATCATGAAAATTTCCTGGTGAGCGAATGGATCCGCAGTTTTCGCAAACAAAAGGGCCTCGAGCCGTCTGAAATTTGGCTTTATGTTCTTGAATACTACCTCGATACCCCACATTCCGAAATTATAGCACAGGGATCATTGGCAGCGAATGAGATTATGAGATCTGGTGGCTTCGATTCTCTTCTGTCTCGACAATGGGACCCCAACTTGAAACTCATCGAAGCAATGGGATACTTCGGTGAAGCACAGAACTTTTTCTTAGTAATCTGGGAAGCCGCCGATGGTGAAGAGTTCGTTATCTCAGATAACTCCTTCGGACTCACCGAGGGTATGCTTACAAGCCTATTTCCTCCTTTGGTATTTCACAAGCTCTACGTTGTTTCACCCAGGGTTGCACTCGTCTTATGTGCCGGCATCCTTCATCCGAATTTCCCTTGCCCCCCAGAACTCGAGGTGATTATTGCCAAATCAATGCTCTCGGGAGCACCGCACAAACTAGCAAGAGTAGCGGACGACAATGGAATTCAGTTATTTAGGGCCGGCTTGAAAGATCCATCAGTCTATGAAGAGGATTGGATGGAGTTTAAGATCCTAAAGCTTTCGGTCGAGTACACACATAGAGTCAATGCAGTCATTTTAGGGAACGTCAGAGATACAGGAATGATAACTTTCCATACCAAGCCGGCAGTTCTGCGCACGTTAGAGGCGTTTGCCCTTAATCGAGACTACAACAATCAAGGAATATATGAACCATTAGTCAAACAGCTTTCGAAAGAGTCCGGGGAATCTTCATCGTTTTCCGTGCTCCCAAATCCCCACCCTACCTCTATAACTCACTCGTCATTTACCTCGACCCCTGGGGATGACTATCGAAAGCGCAGCAACTGGCCACCAGCCACGTCGCCCAAGTCTACACCATCGTTTGAACCCTACCAGACCGCCTACCAAAAGTATCTCATGCTTCAAGAGATCCCCGCCCCAAGATATATTCAGGAAAAGGAACTAGTTATCAATTGTGCCACGTTATTGACGGTGTTACAAAGTCCTGGCGACCTCAATCCCCGGCCCGCAAGGCTCGTACGCACAATGAGCAACAAGAAGGCAATTCGCTTATTTGAGGTTATGAGTAGCTATTTCGAGATTTTTTTCGGGATCGAGGAAAAATTAGCTTATCGTGAGGTCCTGGTAATTGTTTTCTTGGATTGGTTACTGGAAAATCGGCGAGAACGTTTTAATGCCTTTGAAAATATTTTAAATTTTCAGCTTAAGGAATATGAAGATGTATGAAGTTGATTTCAATCTTTAAAGCTAGAAATCTTGAGTCACTAATTCTCTTTCTAGGAACCGGATTACGGGTATCGATCAATAATTGGATCAGATGGCTTCAGCTTTCAGCGCCTTTACATTTCTTTACTTTACTACCTTTTTTCCATTTCCTACATTATCATTCGCCTGTTTTTCCTAGTTCTTCATTTTGCTTGCTTTATCGCCTCCCTCGTTCCCCGCACAAGTGCCTACTTTCTTTCGACTGGTCAAGTCTCTATGGATAAAGAAGTGCGCAGTCTGAAGGGGTATTTATTGACAATATGGTGATCATGCCAATTGTCAAACTCATGAGTGTGATAGTAAGAATTTCTCTAGGTTTAGAATAGCTACAATGAATCGTGCTTAACGCTGGCGGTTAACTAGGGGCACCTCGCTAGGTTGCTTTTCTCTTTTTTCTTGACCATTGTTTATACTACTAGCTTTACTCGCATTACGAACGGGTTTCAGTGTATCATCTGCTAAGCTTATAATTACCATTCAGTCTACGTATACTTACTATATCTAACAATTAGCTGCTCCATCGTGGCCAACCATCTCTCATCTCGGGCCAATACTAAACACGAGAGGAGAATTTCACCTCTAGCTCAGTATGCTGGAAATTAGAATAGCTGCTGGATTATGTCTCGCAAGGGTTTCGGAGCTCATAAATGCACACCTCACTCAATCTTCATTATCCTCGAGCAGAAAATAGAACGATCCTTTTTTTCTTCTCACTAACGCGAGATATATTTTGATCTTTATGCAAAAATGAACACGTTTTTATTTTCCTACCGGAAGGTCTGACCCCATAGATACGCTTAGTTGACAACGACGGAGAAAGCACTAACCGTCAGTTTGGCATTGGTGCCAATGAATGGCTCGGTTCCGCATTGGATGGCTGCGAGAGTGATTAGTCTTTATCCTAGATGCGTAAGATCAGGTGAAGAAGGAGCTTACTGTTAACGTAGTATGAGCTTGGGAGCCCTTGGTTGTTGACGAGGTAGGTCAAGAACAACTTCGCGTCCCCAGTGAAGGCGGTGATAGGGTTGCTCACGGCAACGAACGAAAAGACGTTCATTGATCCGTTATAACCCTGATACAGCTTCCATGAGTACCCGGCAATAGTTACGGTAGCAATTGCGGAACCGGTGGCTGAAATAGGGCCGGCACCACCATAGGCTGCAAGCTGTACGAACAATAAGCACGTATTTCAATCAAGATTTTGTCGATATTCAACTAAAAAGAGGGCTTACCCAAATCATGACCTCGTACGCAGAGGTGCTGCTTCCTGAAGTGGCAGCAAGGAAAATATCATATGCAACATCAACAACAGCACCAGACGTTCCACTGTATGAGTATCTCATAGTGGATGGAATTGTTGAAATCGCAGAAACCTTCTTAGGAGTGAAAACTAAGTTGGCGTTTGCGAAACTCTTGACGTTACTAGTTGCCTGAGTGTTAGAATGAATAAGTAAGGTGTTTTTGGAATATAGGAACATACTAGTTTCCACCAGCCCAGGTCCAACTTGTGTGCCATGCTACACTAGTACCGCTCACAGAGTCAAGGCCTGTGCACTGAGAGCCAGAGGTTGCTGCACTAGATCCCCACAGGTTGTTGTAGATGATGTAGCCATTGGTAGTAGTGACGGTGTCCCTAAAATTCGAAAAGTTTAGCAACCGCTTTGAGTATCTTCTATGGTATTTTTAGTTTACCATTGTCCGCAAAAGTCAGCGGCAAGAATAGCGGCAGCATTCAAGACCAAAGAGGCAACAATAGCGAACTTCATGGTGGGCGTTAGAGTGAACGGTGCTCTGGATAGCAGTTGATAAAAAAACTCAAACCCAGAGCAGTTCAGCCCATTTTAAAGACAGTATCTTATTCTATACAACGGAAACTATAGCTATAGTATGCCACGTAATTTTCTCAATTTGCCTAGCGGAAGCACGGAGCGAAGATATACGGTTCACGGTCCGTACCCTCCAGGATCCTATTAATGTCTTCAACAGGCTTCAGAAGGCCATTGGATTGTTTGGTTGGTGGTCTTGGTCAATTGCTTGTTTCTTCTGCAGACTCGGGGGAGATCTCCAGGAACATCTCGGCCCCTCGGTCATACAATGTGGGGTCACTAGGGTATGCAGGACCTGGCCACTTTAGCCAAATTGAAACGTTTGATCGTCAGTCCTGAGTTCTCCCAGAAATTACCCACGGTTTGCGGCCAACGGTGCCCTATGGCACATGTATAGCAAGCTTCCCCACAAAATATTGTTATTGCTGTGGAGATTTAGGCGGTACCACTCAAATACAAACGAAAAGTTTGGCCGCCTACAAACATTACATGTAATACAAGGCATTTTTAACATGCATGACGAATGGGCGCAAGAGTAGATTTCTGTTTCTCACATGAAATCGATCCGAACGGACTTTGAGAGATGTAGCTACGTAGGCTGATAATATGGAGAGGACTATGGAGAGAGCTAGCCCAACACTTAAATCAAGGGTCTAGAAGCCGGAACTAAGTAAACTTCGGAAATTATAACTGGAACAAATTATATTTAAACCTGGGTTGAAGTCCTTGCACAAGAATAAATGACTGAATAATTCTCGGCACATTTACGGCCGATGGGCGGCGATTTTTCCACGTCGCTCCCGAAAACAAGCTCGAACTCCGAATTCCATGCACAACTCAATAGTGGTCGTGCAATTACAGGGATTTGGTCGCAGCTATTCTAGGCATTGAATTGCAATGCGCCATGCGTCATGCAACGTATGCACATCCCTTCAACGGCGGGCATGATCTGGCACGCCGTATAGCCATTTTTTTCGTTAACTACCGATCAAGTTCCTCTCTTAATGTACTACCAGATCGGAAAATATCGAGGCACTGGCACCCCATGACAAGGCCTCGGTATTTGAAGTTTTTGAAAACATGGTATTCATGTACCCAAAAGCCGAAATATTAGAAATCTGATTCACGGACAAATCTCCGGCCCCTCAAGTAATAGGGGGCTCCACATCACAGGCCCTCGGTTATATAGTCTTCTCCATATACTCTACATGCATTTCAAGGTTCTTGGAGTAGCGGTCTTCACTAAAACACGTGATTGATCCCTGTACCCTTATTTACGGGAGTTACGTATGTCCATGACCAGGGATACACCTCATATTTGTGAAACCCGGAAGAACAGTTCTAAATGGTATAGCCTCATTACTATATATTCCAAGAAGAGCTATCTGCATCAAGCGACCTAGGTAATGACTATGTTAACTCAGTCGCTGTTTTGGTCTCCTGTCTAGCATAACGGGCCCAACTAGCTAAGCGGTGAAGGCTGCTATCCGAAAATGAAATCCACCAACTATCGTAGACAAAACCCCCTCATATAGCTCGCACCAGTGTAAATCTAGCTTTTTTTTGGTGACTTATGTATCAAGAATAAATCGTAAGAGGAGATGGAAGATTTGAACATTAGGAGTACAAGGCAATGACCCAGTTGGGACACCTACCTTGACGTTCTACATACTATAATGCTATAATTCAAAGGGCGCCTGTACCGTGCTCATAAAATGAGCAAAGAGGTTTGGCTAATCATGTCACACGAAAACATACGATATCACTCGGCCCTGCCAACACAGCCATTAAAGAAACCTATCTACAGGCAGCGGGAATGCGAGAAAGCCATAAGATCAACAAAAAAAAAAGGTTCACACTCCATTCACATTGGCCAAAACCTAACCAAAAGAAGTAAAATTATAAAAGAAGTAGTGCCCTAATACGCAAAAGCCCTACCTGACAAACCAATACCTCCATAATTTCCTGCTACTATCCCGCCACAATGTATGATCATATTTTAGAGTGCCTCATCTTAGGCCGGGGCCTTAGGCTAGGTTAAAGCAAACCAGACACTCTACCATCAATCAATCATTCCTCTGCTTCACTCTTGTCCATCATTTCCGTCAGAAATACAACCAAACCCCGTACTAACAATAGGATCTAACCCGTTTACGTCCCCTAGCCCTGCCACCACCTCTTTTGGCCCCAGTCCTTCCACGCTTAGGGGCTGGCTTATCATCATCCGTAAACTCATCATCGCTACTCGTATACATCGCCCCCGATTCCATCCGTTTCGCCCTGAGTGGTCCCAACCGCCCATTTTCCTTCTCTGCTTTAGTCCACTTACTCAGATCGTGAGCAGTTCCGCCGTACGAGCCTTGTGAGCGGGCGTCTTCTAGCTGTAATGGTACATCAGCTTATATCCAGCAGAGAAATGGCGAGGGGGGAAGCTAACCATGGTCTCAAGCATCCATTTCTGTCTCGCAGCCTGTAACTTGTTTTCTCCCTCAATCACATCTCCCATTTTGCTTTTAACAATTTCCAACGCTTGATGCCCGTTCCAGGCTTCAACGCCAGCATCTTCCAATATCACTAAAAGAGTAGGAGCCCACGATATGATTGGTTTGTAAAGGCTTGGCGCCATATCAAGAACACCAGTTAGAAACTGGAATATAGCACCGAAGATAGCAGAGGAGTTCTTGATGCGCTTTAGATCGGCGGCGCCGTTTGGGAGTTTTGAGATGAAGGCGAAACACACGGCCCCGATGAGGCAGAGGGCACGCTCGGAACGGCCATCAGCATCAATTCCTAATAAAGGGTGCATGTTATTAGGTGTTTAATAATAATAAGATAAACGAGTGTAAGGGTCGTACTAATCCAGTAATCGTACCCGCTAACCAAAAAGTAACCTATAACCTCAAGGTAATGCCATACTAAATCAAGTTCCAACTGTTCTCGGATCAATTCTTTAGTAAACTTCATGATCTAATAAGGAAAAACAATACCAATGTTAGCTTCTTTGGCCAATACGATCGCCATGTTAAAACCACCCACGGAATGCAGAAAAGAAAACCACGAACTATTCGTTCAAGGACCTCCAAGCACCCATACGAATGAAAGTTGCTCGATAGATCAACCCAATTTCTGTCTGGATTCGTATCACTCGCAGAGCTAAGCGTCTCATCAAGTATGATATTTCCCATGGTACTAATCTTCCACGGCCAGTCGTCATCGCCTTGTTTAGCTTTCGGCTTTCTCTTTGAATCCGGGGTCTTTTCTATTCCTTTGCCCTTTCCTAGCTCTTCTCCCTGTTCTTGCAGGGTTTGTGTTTCTTCCGCTTCGTCTTCTTCAAATTCTTCGTCGCCCTCTTCAACGCCAGGAGGACGGATGAGATCTCTGAATTGTAGTTTTGCGAGCTAAGGTCCGATCCAATATGTCAGGAGGGCACCAGGACACCAAGAATCCCAGAGAACTGGTTCGGCAAACTCGCTTAAGCGGGCGCGAGGTCCGCAAGTCAGATCCAAACTCACCTCTTCGACTGCAGACATTGGAGCTGTTTTTGTTGCTTTGGTACCTTCACGCACAGTACTTGCTGCCTTTGAAGCTCAGCCAGCAGAGCCAGAGACACCAGCCCGACTGGCACCCCGACCCCGACCTCTGCCTCGACCTGGGGCAGGACGTTTCCGGCCCTGACCGATCATTTCTAGGTAGTACGGATCTGTTAAGTAGTCGTCCATGTTGAATTTGGATTCGGATAGGAAGTATCTCAGGAGGATCTGCGAGATCACATAAGGGAGGTCGATGGGATTTTAGGCCACCACACCATCGCCGTCATCGTGATAATCGATACGCCAGTTTGGATTCACCCAGTTAAGCTGCAAGGCTTGTCTCAGCGCACTACTCATGTTGCCAGATTTAAAATGAGTCACGTGGCTGGATCCTGGACCAATTCTCCGCCAGAATCCAGTCACGTGACGTATTTTAAATCTAGCAACATGAGTACTCAGGGGCCGAATTCGCCATGTCTTGATCTTCAGCAGTTTCTGGAAGAGCTGGCGACTATCTGATCCTATCGGCTCCCAATCACCTGCAGGCACCGATTCGGAATCAACCCAGTGCCTAGCAATAAATCTCGTCACCGTGAAGTCGTATCTATAACTGTGGCGAACTGTGGCTCTCACCGTCGAACCTGAGCCACGCAGACGCATATGTACAGTCCAGAAGTCGGAAAACTGAAAAAGAATCTTCATTTAATTTATAATTAAGGGAAGCAAAAGATTATGAGCACGTGCACATAGCTTGTATCGATTATTTAGTAACTCTCGAGTGCTATATTAGGCAAATAAAGAGAACCAAAATTAAATAAAGATCAAGTTAGATAAATAATATAACCCATAATCCAGAACCATAATAGTGGTTCCGTATATCCAAGGTACATCACATTAGATCCGCAGAAACTGCTCATGAGCATTTCCCCTCTCCCCCGAGCATTTTTAGAATATCTTCCTGTAGTGAAATATCTCCACACTTGTCGTGATAAAATTTAAGTGGTATGTCCCCACTCGAATTGATGGTATTAACATCAGCTCCCTTTTCTACGAGAGATCTGATCAATGATACATGTCCAAACTCCACCGCAACATGAAGCAATGTGTCTCCGGCAAAAGGATGTTTTGGAAATATCAATCTGCGCGTAGATATGTCGGCCCCGTTTTCAAGTAAAAGGTGGAATACATCTTCATATCCCTTTTCCGTCGCCCAGATGAGCACTTGGTTGAGAGTTTTGGTTTTATAGACGCCCAGGCCACTCTTATGCATGAGTAGATCGATCGTTTTTCTGTAATCGCTGTTTATAGGCTTAAGCAAGCCCGTTGTAAACCCCCGCGTGTGTCTAAGTGATGGACACGCCTCGGCTATAGCCACATCAAGTGCTGTCCGCCCTTGATGGTCCTCAAAGGTTAGATTGAAGTCTGCATCATTTCCTTTCGTCTCCAGTAACCCCCTTACTACCGCCCCGTACCCCGCGCGCGCTGCAATATGAAGAGCAGTCATCACCCCATCCACCAGATCATAATCAAGGACCTCAAAACGACCTGCATCGTCGATACAGCGCCCCAGTATCAGTTCAACCACGTTTTCGATACCCATCCTTACTGCTAAACCAAGCACCTCCCACCAGTTACGGCCTCTCTTCGCATCGTCCGCTCCATTATCTAACAACAGCCTGGTCACCGCAAGCGACACCGGTTTGCAACCCGAGATAGCGAGGAAAAGCGGTGATGCCCTTACACCTGTATCATCTGCAATATCCGGATCAGCCCCCTTCTCCAGCAACAACCTCACCGTCGCTTCTTGCTTCTCCAGCGCCGCGAGATGAAGCGCAGTCTTCCCATCCATGGCAGGGGCTGCATGATCAGCTCCATTCTCCAACAGCAGCCGCATAATCTGATCCGATTCCAGCGTAGCAGATACATGAAGCGGCGTGTAGCCCCACGCATCTGGAAGATTGACTGCAGCTCCATTCGACAGCAATAATCGCACAACACCTTCCTTTCTAGCCCCGACCGCACGGTATAGCGCTGTTCCGGTCTGGTATGATGGTCCTTGGAAATCGATGTCAAACCCTTTTTTCAACAGCAACTCAATGAGACATTCATGGCCTCTCTGTGCTGCCCATTGGAGCGCGCTCACTCCGTTCTTGTCTTGGACGGCAAAGCTGTGGAGTCGTGATGTCAAGAGGTTTGCGAGGCGATGATTAGCCCGAATAAGCGAAGAGAGGTCGTTTAGATGTTGCAAATTTTCAGCTATCTCGAAGAGCAGTTCGTTAGGGAGATCGAGGAGCGACATCTTATGGATCTTCATCTCGAGGATATATGGAGTATGTAGTGGGAGCCTGAATCCAGATCTAAGAACTAGCTATTCATGGAGGGAGGGTAACTGGTATTTTCACTGGCAATAACCCTAGCCCTATATATCTCCCATCCGACCATGCCCTATCCGGCTGAAATATTTGATAATTATTTAAGATTACGAAACCTTCAGTGCAGGATTATGTCTAAGGTCTATCCGCGAGTTCTATAAATTACCACTCCGTCCAGGAAGCATAGATGTTGAAAATACTGTACTTTATTGACTGTTAAGGGTTTAGCCTAAGTTAGTAGATCTTTGATACTCTACCTATTTAGGTTTAAACAGGCTTTGAGACCTGGGTGTTTGGAGCTTCTCTATTAGTCGTACTACTATATAGTAGCATATTTTGTTTATATCTGATCCTCTCTCTTGAATAAAATAATGCTCGTACAGGAGTTTGGTATAGCTATAACAGTAGGTGTTACAGATACAGTACCAAAAAATGAGGTGGATCTACTACTGTATTTTTAGAAAATACTTGAATAGTTCTGGAGCGCTGCTACATTTGCTGAAAAATCCCGTAGCGCTCCAGAATTAATCCAGAATTAATCCAGAATTTTTTAGAATACCGTAAAATGATGTGCCCCTTTTTAGCACTGCAGATATTACCGGTCCTTGTCTTCTAGTCTACGATCTTCTTGCCACCAAAACACTTTCCATAATGCAATACAGTACCCAAAAATGCTTGCCAATACTCCATTTCACTCCAAGTCTAGTATGCTGCAATACAAAGTACGAGAAAGGACATATATTTTACGAGCCACAAGAAAAAAGTTCAAAACCACCCATTCTCTTCCATTCTCAACAGCTTTTGCTAACTACAGTTTCCCCACAACTTACCTTTCGCCACTTAAACCAATATTCTCCATATTACAATACCACAGAGAATAAAAAACTTAATAGCCGAAGCATATCGAAAGAAAGCCATTCTCATGACAGCCAGCAATCTCCAATCCAAAAACCCTTACAGGATTTTATTACATCCCATTCCTAGCTAAACACCAACACATCACCAGAAAATCAACTAGCCCAGTGAGCTCCAGATCTTGCCAATCCCAGTGCCGTATCCCCATGGAAGTTCCGCGCAGAAAGATTAACACCGCTCTTAAATACCGTCCCTAAGCGATAGCGAGGCGTGAACTAAGACTAACCCTGTGGAGATGTCCCTCACTTTCACTAAATGTCGTCACTAAATGTCGTCTACTCGAGTCAGGGGCGAAGTATTGGGACTTACTAAGGTGTTGCAGATCCGAGCGGTCACAGTATCACTCTGTTGTTTTTACCTTGCCTCACTGTATTCCGCAACCATTCGCTACGTCACGCCATTGTTTTCCATTTGTAGGGTGTTCCAATGCTTCGACTACGCTTTGATGACCCCTAGACGCTGCCATGTGCAGCGCCGTCTCCCCAGCCCTGTTCCACACCGAATGATCGACACCGTTCTCAAGTAGTATTTCGACCACGCTTTGATGACCCCTAGACGCTGCCACATGCAGCGCCGTCTCCCCAGCCCTGTTCCGCACCGAATGATCGACACCGCTCTCAAGTAGTATTTCGACCACGCTTCGATAGCCCCTAGATGCTGCCACATGCAGCACCGTCCCTCCATCATTGTCCAATACTGAATGGTCGACACCATCCTCGAGTATCAAACGCACCCTTCTCTCAGTTCCAAATTTAATCGCATGAAACAGCTCATCAGTTTTTTCCTTCCCACAACAGCTTCCCCTACCCAGATCACGATTCCTATTTTTATATGTGCAGTGCTTTGCGTAATGGACCGATATGTCGTAGGGCGTGCGAAGAGAAACGCCACAGCAAGTGGCTAAGGGTTGGGCCATATTTTTCGAGGAATACGACGTAGAATGAAATGATGGTGATTTGAAATCAAAAGGCGACATTCCCGACATCACTACGCTACATTTAGGGGTAAGAAAACGGCATTGCTGTTATACGGGTGAGTGAATACGGGGTCACTCACTCATCTCGTATCCAACTTCCAATTACACTTTTGGCTCCTACACTCATCCATAAAGCACCCGTTAAACTGTGTCCTCCTGCATGGTCATCGCTACTGTGAACTTTAATCAGTTGATCACAGTTGAGGCTCGATGACATTGGCGATAGTGAGGGGATTTCGTATGACTCCTGACCCTGCAGCCCCGAGGGCTGGCCACTCACTACGTCCCAACCGAGCCTCCTCTCTCTGTCAGCGTGGTCTTCACCTCGACTAGTCAGAGTTAGTTCTGCATCTATTAATGCGCTTTGTAGGTTTGCGTTTCGAACCCCTTCTGCGAGAGAAGAGATAGCGTCGGGGGATAGACTCCTAGTACTATTGGTGGATTTCGAGTGAGGTAGATTATCATCTATCATTAGTACACTATTGCTTTCCGGGGACCCTTCCGCGTCAGGTTTTCTCTGATCTGGCCTTGGCGTATAGTACGTCACATTCGGTGGAGTAGCTAGGAAATACCGTGAGGATTCGCACACCCATTTTGCCAGGAACCAGAGTCATAAGCCTACCCACTAAAATATGTTCCGCCTCTCTTTGATCCGGATGTTTTTTTCGCAGGTGTGCCATTCTGTCTTCACCAATTGATCGCCCTTTGTATCTAAATGCTGTCGATTTATCCTGTTTACTTTTCCGCCTGCGTTCAATTCGTAGCATGGCCGAGGTCGTCTTTGAGTCGAGATTCTTCTCAAGTCCCCAGACTTTTATTTTCGTTTTGTATTGTGCCTCACTGCATCAATCATAGAATGTCAGATTCCTTTCTTCCTTTTCTTGGTCTGAAAATTTAAAGCCCATATTTTCACTAAAAACATCTTCGATTCCCTTTTTTCTCTACTAATCTATCAAGACATTGTGCCTGGTCATGATTCCACTTACGTTGCGTAGAAGCTGTATTCTTCCGCCATAACTTTCTTAGCCCTCGCCAGCGTAAGATCTTCATCCAGATAAAGTCTCGTGAAGATATCGCGTTGCAGCTCCCATTCTTCCGACGTATATACACGTAGCTTACTTGCTAGTTTCGGGAGACTAGCTGATGGTGGGTGTATGACGTGGGGAGGAGCTCTCGGAGACTGATCCATTTGTGAGGCTTTGTGAGGTTGAGACGTAAATGTATACAAACAATGAAAGATAAAAGATCGGTGGGTTATATGCAGGTTGTGATTGGAGTTGCTCCAGGATGCTGTTTCTACTTTGATATTCTGAGAGATCAAGGCGGAAATTGTTGGAGTTTATAACTTGAATATCGCGCCTCAGGCGAAAGGGGACAACCGTGCTGACCTAACAGCTGTCCTATCATTCATCAGGACAGAAGTATCATACATACTCGACACACCCAGACTTCTACACTAGGAATGGCGTGATATTTGCTTAGCAGCCAACGCTAAACTAGCAGGGTACGAAAGTTTCTTGCGTAATACCCTCCAATCAGAGTACCGTAATATATCTCAGCGATACCGAACAGAACTATGGGATGGGAGTAATTCTCGGATTGGCTGAATGTGCATTGCGGCTCAATTATGGCTAATAAATAGTCAAGCACTGATGTGAATTTCATGCATTCAATTACCGTTGTATTTGACGAGTAAGCCCATGGGCTTACTCGCCAAACACAACAGTAATCCGAGAACTACTTTCATCCCATAGCCCTGCTCAGTATCGCTGAGGTGTCATAACCATGGTAATACATAGTTAACTGTAGTTACTTAAACCAATAAATCTTTATTGCAGTACCATGAGCCTCCAGTAGAATTATTGTAGAATTGTGGCAACTTAGGATCTAAAGTTTTTATTGGTCTTTCGGGTTCATCGGAAAGATTTTGGCAGTGGTATTGGCTTCTTAGGCATTTGCCTACCCTCGTTTTTCTACCAGAGATTATGCGTATTCGTAGTTACCACTCAGTTTATTACCCCCGCATCCATCACAAAACTCCTGAAACAAATATATCCCTAGCTATAGGGGTGTTGCCCACGGCTGTATCCTAAACCCACCTACATCTTGCAAAACCCCATACCTAATTAATGCTTACCCTCAATACATTTTATACAGTACCAAGCAGCTACCTCTATGCTTGGACAAAAGCCACGGGCCAATGTGTTTCAACCTTCACGGGACTCACGCCCCTTCTGTCCCCGAACTGCGGCGGAGCCCTACTGGCAGTAATTGGAATGGCCTTCAAGCCCTTGTATCAATATTTAAGCCCTAAAGCTACCTCAGGAGCAGCCCTTCTCGACAGCAAAAATTGCTCACATCGTTCGTCATCCTTCAAAGCCAGAAGCAGGCCCAAATGTCAGTACGATAACTTAAATTTAAGAATTAAAATTCCCTTTAATTACCTATAAGCCGCTGTAAGCATGTAAACGATAGATATTTCAAGTAAGGGAGTAGTTTTCTGAAACGCATGAGAATTATTTGACAAAAACGACGCAACCCAGCAGTCTATACTATAACTATCGTCTGGGGCTTTTAGCATTACAACTCTAGAGGGAGTGATAAATTGCTGGCGAAAAATTAAGAAGAGACCAACACATGTATCCCTCAGGGCGGCCCCGCCTGGCCACCAACTAACAATAGTTCAGTAGAATTTAAAGGAGCAGACTAGCAAAGGAACTACGATGTATATAAATGAGAGTAGCAAATCCAAGGAAATAAAACTCAATATATGCAGTTATGAACAGAAGACTGGATGTGATCCCAGTCAGAAAGATTACAGAGCCTCCGGACGATCCAAAGGTATAACAAAGATGAATAAATGGAGATACCTGTGTGAGGAAGATCAAGAACTTTGGGCACGGAAGAGAGGACATGCTGCTCCTAACGGAAAGGAAGATAGGTGTCGGCTAAGGAAATTCTTACCGAATTGGCCTCTGGAATACATTCTCCCCATCCTCGAAAAAGCTGCGCATCGCTGCACCACGTTATAATCTCAGTGCTCACTCTGTAATCACGGCCCCCATCCTGACTGGTCCCTTCCCTAAACTCAAAAACTCGCCCACTGCTTGTTGATAACTATCACCGCAATATTCTTGCACTCTTTCCAGCCCACCCCCTAGCCCACCTCTACCGTTCAACGATGCTTCCCTTCCAGGCTCCACCAATTTCACTCTCCTCTTGCTAAGCCTCTTAATACGCCGTTTATCTGCGGCCTCTAACAGCTGTGCTGTGCTATTACGGTATCCACCTGGGCCATTGATCCTCGGGCCACTTATGCTATCGGAAATCGCATAAGACAGTGCTTTCCACCCGTAGCGGTCAACGGCGACGACATTGGCCCCTCTCTCCAGAAGTATCTTGACAACAGCTTTCCGATCATTAGAGGTTGCAAGTATAAGCGGTGTCCTTTGGTTCACTTGATCCTGTATTTCAATTTTCGCTCCAGCATCCAGAAGTAATCGTACAACACTCTCCTTTCCTGTGACAGCCGCGTAGTGGAGCGGCGTCATCCCATGCAAATTGACAGGCAGATCTCCCACAGTTTGCTTTCCGTCCGTTTCTTTAAACACGTGATCTTGCGCATCGACTATTGCACCACTATTCAGGAGTAGTCGGGTTACTAGTTCGTGGCCATTCATCGCCGAGTAATGGAGCGCTGTTGTTCCATGCGCCTTTGCCCGCATGTCGATATCCATGCCTTTTTTCAATAGCAGCTTAACGAGTGCCTCGTGGCCCCTCGCGGCCGCCCAGTGTAGTCCCGGGAAGTCGTCCCAGTGCATAATACCGAGTTTGTTGATGGCTAAAGACTGATACGTTGGTGTTAAGAGGAAGGATAGACGGCGGTTGACAAGGAGAAGGGATTTGATATCTTCCAGACCTAGGCTCCCCGCAACGAGGAGGAGAGCTTCGTTTGGGAGGCTGAGGAGCGAGGTCGCAGAAGGGTCGTAGCGTCGTGCTTGACGCCAGTTCTGTATCATGATCGAGAGGCGCCGGCATTGTCGCTTCAGCCCCATCGCGAAAAGCAAAGGGTTTGATATTCTTGTTGAAGGTAGCTGCACCTGTAAACCTGCGAGTTTACCGCGTTGTAGGTACGAGAGGCAGCCATCAAGGGAAGAGGGGCGTAGATACAGGTATGAGCGAGCTTTTCCCCGGGTAAGTTAGGGAACCACGATATCAAACACTATTGGCTTAGTATTGTACGGCAAGAGCAGATCAGTTCAGCCCAGTTAAAACCTGAAATCTGCCAAGCTCACGAGATAAGCTTGCGTTCTTCCCTCGCGGTACTAGACCTGGATCAGGAACGACTCGCGAAACAGAAAACACCATAACCCGATTTGCACTGAGATTAAAGCATCGCGTGACCAGAGCTCATCTTTGGTGATAAGTACGGGATATTAGCCCTTGGCGAGCTGTTGATCAGTGCAAGTGAAACATGTCTCATCCAGACACAGTTAGATGTATACATTCACCACATACCTATGTCACACGACGAGACCCCAAGCAATCTGTTAGAGTTTTAGGCCACGATCGAGTATTATTTGAGCTTAGGATGCCGAGCGAGATGCAACCAAAGCAGGCACTATATATACAGGAGATTGACCAATAGAAAGCTCCCAAAGCCCGGGTCTTCCAGAGCCCGTCTACTAGCCAGAAAATGTAATCAGGCCTTTAGATACACAAAGAGTACATAGCAACAGAGGACCACACCAAAATTCCACATTACAGGAAAATCAAGCCAAGTGGACTCTTGGCCCTGAGAGAAAAACCAATCAAATTTTGGGATTGTTCACCTATTGTTTAACTAATCTAGACCTTGCTGTAGATTTAAAATATGAATTTCTGGTTGATATATAGAGCACTGCTATTGCGGTACGGTTTTCGCTGTTTTGTACCCATTTCGTACTCGAAGGCCTGATTGTATTTTTTGGCAAGTAACTGTCAAAGATCTACAGGGGCGGAGCCCTAAGTACTATGTTAGAGCGCAATATCAATAGTTTCAACACAACTAGGGAGGGTAAGTGATACAGTCAAGCCCTGAGCGTAAGGCCCAGCTTATTAACGACTCGTTCCTGGTCATATGAACTAGAAAGCAGAGTGATGCGACTATACGCCCCAACATCATTCTCAGGCTACATGTTATACGAAGCCACTTCCATAGCATACGAAGCTACACTTCCCTGTTTTCCGGTTCATATGACCGGGAACGAATACTACTCATGTCACCGGATTGCTATTGCTTTCCCTTTTATAGGAGTAGATCTAACCATCAAAATCACCCAGCAAGACAGGCTTTGATGGGTTGGTCTTGGAGGGGGTAACCAAGAACTTGGGTTTCACGCTGGAAAGCTTCCTATTTGCGTAAGGATCCAGACCTATTTCCTAGATAAGAAAGCAATCGCAGTCCGGCGACATGAGTAAAGGGCACCAGATAATGAAGAGGACCCAGTCCTATTATTTCCAGACCCGTGAGATATAACGACGACTGAGTACGAAGAAATGATACAAACCAAAGGGTTTCATACCTTGCCACTGATGGCCAGTAGAGTAAACCTAGGAGAATCATAATTCTCAGTTGCAAGCAATCAATGAGTGAAACTAAAATTAAGTCAATAGAACACCTTAGCTACATCATAAACCAACTACATAAGATCTAGAATAGGAAAGAATACCAGACAAGTTACAAGTTGATATGTTTTCACCCTTCCCTACGCTACTACAATCCCGCCCAAGGTCATCATCACTCCGTATTAGAGTACCAGGCAATATCAGTGCTTAGATAAACTCCACGTGCATCTCTTATTCTTTATGATCGCTGACGAAAATCACTCGACAATCTCTGCCCTTCTAAGAAAATTTAGACTATTCGGCTAAGAATGATCTAACAACACAAAATCCTAAACCACTTACATTTTTATATACTAATTACAGTAAACAGCATACAAATACACACAATCTATTTGATCCACCCTTAATTTCGTTGTAGCTTATTACCCGACCGTCAGATTCCCTTGCAGTTGCCTGAATCTTAGCGTCCCATAGACTGGGTTATCTCCCATATTATTATCCGTGTTCGTCAACTCGAATGCCTGTTTCGAAAGATGCTCTTTAACCCATGGCATCTGCTTGCCCTGCCTCTGAACGTAATGCCCATAGGCAATCTCATAAACCGGCGACCATTGACCCCTGGAGGTGTTCGAGATCTGCTGCCACGGCCCACCCACCAGATTGGCGCCACAACGATAAAAACCCGGATCGTAGGGAACGTCATTTCCCAAGTTGTACTTTGCGGTATACTCATACCCGACAAGAAGGCGGTCCTCGTAAAGCCCAAAGTATTCTGTATCGCCTTGGTTCCAGGCGACTTGGGAGATTTCAGCCATGTTGCCAAGGCCGAGAGATGTATGTCCTTGATCACGTCCGGATTCGCTGTTCTGGCCAAAGGAATTGATTTGGTTGGTTAGATTTGCACATTCGTGGTGGAGATAGTAGTTGAGGCCTTCGTAGTACATTGTGCTATTGTCCAAGAACACGCCAAATGCTACAAGGGCTTTCTCTGCACTTGTTCCCCAGTTCGCAAGGCTGGGCAGGTTGCACGTTAACCGTCAAATCGACCATTACTTTAGGGATAATACAACTTACAAAGGATACTGCTGCCATGAAGTTGGCCAAGTCTGCGCTGCATGCGGATACAGAACATTCAGGACCATAGACTTGAACTTATTGATCTCGGTGCTGTTCCAGCCCTTGTAGTATGCACGGATGATCTCAGCAGCATTAACAAACTGCGGCCCATAAAGCCCCGCAGTCAGCTGTGAATCCGATCCATTCAACTTCTGCAGTTTGTTCGACCACCCGACCAAAATCTCCGTAGACTTGACCGCGTGCGATTCATCGCCGGTGATATAGTACCTTAAAATTGAATCCCGTTAGCCGTTGAATAGCCTCGAACCTGATTCTTTTAAACAAAATTACCCACATCAATGCATTCTGGAGCGCTGCCACACCGTCATGACTAAACTCGATCTTCCCCGGTTGTGCGCCTGTACTATTCCTAACAACGAACGCTGTGGGACCTTTCATCTTGTAGGTTGCCGAGGAGCGGATATCTTGTGAAAAGTTGAGGAATGCCGGGTACCATGGGTCCCACTTCTTCTGAACAGCATCCTTCATACGGTCGAGATCTGTTTTCGTATGAAGAATTCTGTACTATCCATCAGCTAGGCTCCAGAAGCTGTAGATGGAGAGACTAGCTCAGTACATACCCAGGGTGAATAAACTTCTTTTCCACGACCGCTCGTTTTTGCAGCTCAAAGGAAGGCCCTCCTGTACAGAGCGCACTTACCTCCACTGCTGCTGAGACCAACAGCGCAAATGTAGATAAGGATCTAATAAACAGCATTGTGAAGAGTAGTTGTATTGAAGTTCCAATTCAAATTATTGGTCTCTTGCAAGCTGCTGATGGGGTGGAATCACCACATCAACCCTCCGTGGCTTATATACTACTATTATCACTCCAATTTAAATTACAGGTTCAAGGCTCGGATATACCCTACTCCCCTTCACTCTACTAAAAACTCGGGCCAATACCATCGGAGACTGTGTGTCCTTAGACTTAGTTCCCGCAAATATCGATTAGGATCTTGTGAATGACAACCTAGCAGTCAGGGTTCTCGCTACTCTTCTCTACCAAGCTATGGCTACCGGAGACAACCCGAGGACCAGCCCGGATTCCAAGTGACTTCAGCGGAGCTAACGGTACTTGTACCACAAATGGTTTTTACCAGTAGGGAAATTCCTCAGGATCCCCACACTTCTCCAGACAGTGTGGAGAAGTGGAGATCGATTCACCCCTGGTATGAATATGCCGGTTCAAACTTAGCCGATCGCCGAGGGAACTTTCTCCAGGATTTCCGGCAAGACTTCTACGTACGTGCTTTAGAGGGAATCGATGGATACCTGGGACGGTAGACCTCTCCGCCTATACCTCCGCTCTCCGGCGTGACTTTAGGAATTATTTTATCTGCCTAGCGATATTATCCTAGTACTTACTACTCTTCAAGAGGGCTGTTACCAATTATCAGCCAGGACTAGGGTTTCTATCACCCAGCTCCCATATATACCATACCTCGGTAATAGCCCCTTGACGCGCGCAGGCATCAACGACACGGATATTCAATTAATTGCATATCATGGGCCTCCAAATCCTCCCAGCGGAACTCCTTCTCACAATTGCCGAGACCCTCGAACCAAAAGATGTGAATTCTCTCCTACGAAGCTCTCGTCGTTTGAGTCTCGTCCTGACACCACTTCTCCACAGACTCGCCCTCGAAGAAAAGGGCGGCATCCCCGCTCTCTCACGGGCATCGATGAACGGCCACGAGCCGCTTGTCCGCCTCATACTCTCAAAAGAGGGCGCCTACGATATAGATGCCCAAGATGGCTCAAATCTCCGCCTGACAGCGCTCCACCGTGCGGTGCTGTATAGACGCAAAGCGATTGTCTGCCTACTCCTCGAACACGGCGCCTACATTGACACACAAGACAAACATGGTCAAACACCACTCACCTGGTGTCTCCCCGAGATGGTAGATATGGCTCAAATACTACTAGACCATGGGGCGGACGTTGATGCCCGAAGCAGATCACGCACGACGATGCTTCACAGGGCGACGTGGGGGGGCAATGTGGAGATGGTCCGGCTGCTATTGGAGAAGGGGGCTAATATTCTCGTCCGAGGAGAGTACGGGCAGACTGCCTTCGGCGATGCAGCGGTAATGAAAAATAAAGCTATGGTAGAGGTATTTTTAGATACTGGGAGGGTTCGAGGTGGTTTGTGCAGGAAGGGTCTACTGAGGTGGGCGGATAGAATTGGATGGGGTGAGATCGCGAGAACAAAGTATGGACTACATGAAGAAATCGATGGTACTGTCGTGAATACATCGAACAGATTAAACATGATATCATGAATACGTATACGTATATACCGGCTATTAACTTGGAGTCGTTGTGTCTCCTCGCAACTCTCGTGATTCGGGGTTTCACATTCGTTTGCCGTGCTAGTATGATACCTTTGTTACCTTTGTACATTAACTCTTCGAATTCTTATCAGTCTGTAAACGTTTCGTTTCCTGTCATTGATTGTCGGCGATCCCCGACTATTCTGAAACCATGTCGTGTGGGAACTGAAACAAACATAACTTAAGTCCCTCATTGGCCCAAAGCTCTGCCATCGATGCCCGTAGAGATGATTCAAGATTGACTTCTACCTTCTACAATGCTGAGATTAGCTATTTAGAGCCTGAGTCTGAAGCCGCTGAGCTTGAGGATCATGATGTTTCACTCACCCGTTTCAATCCTTACCAACTCTATCTATCCATCTAGACACCCCATTGCTATCATCTCAGCACTTTCCCCTAGGTATCCCATCTCACCGCCATATCCTGTGCAGGTTATTGTAGACATCTAATTCGATGCGCCCGTCCCAAGATAAGACGGATTCCGATAAGACAAGTACACCCGAGTCCGCAACCGAGCTCAGCTCAAAGTTCGGGAATCGGGAATCGGTATGCAGATGGTGTTACGTCGCACACGGCACGGCACTCCAAAACCGTAAAACCGTAGAGAGAAATGATTATTTATGCAACGTTACTGCTGCTAAGGGGTAGCTTAGTAGCTAATAGATATGGTGAGCTGTCACCCCCTATTGGAATGTCGCCATAGTTACGGAATCGCTGTGTCAGCTTATAAGTCCAGCTCGGGCGAACCCTCTAAGATCAATTCTTCTACTCAAAGCTTCTTTCTCTCCTCTACACAGACAGTCCGCCACGATGGTACCACATCTCCGCCGCCTCTCGTTCATAGCTCGTAAGCTCGACTCTGAAAAATCACCAGCGTCTCAGAAGCCCCTTTTAAGCTCGAGCTCGAGCTCACAGCTCTCCAACAAATCAGCCACATCCCTCCTGAGCTTCCCCAACGAGCTCCTGCTGGTGATCGCCGAAAACCTCGATCTCAAAGACCTCAATTCCTTCCTCCAAGCCTCGCGCCGTCTTGCCTCACTCCTCACCCCCAACCTCCACCGCCTCGCGGTCCAGGACCGCGACGCCGGTTGGTGGATCCCCTTTCCAGCGCTGCATTGGGCTGCATGGAAAGGGTATGAGGGGCTGGCGAAGCTACTCCTTGACAAAGGATTCGATGCCAATCTACGTACTACATTTCAGGGGAAAGCGGCACTGCATTTTGCTGCGCTGAAGGGACACGGGTCTATTGTCCGTCTGTTGCTAGATAGGGGCGCAAAAGTTGATATGCAGGATATCTCATACGGTATGACGCCGCTCCATATCGCCGCGCTTGAAGGCCACGAGGCGGTCGTGCGCCTGCTGCTTGATCGAGACGCGGACGTAAGTATTGGCGACCACACTGGGCGCACTGCATTAGTATGGACAGCGCGGTATGCGAGCCTCGACAAAGATGTTGTGGGCGTCTTCCGGCTGTTACTGGAGCGAGGGGCGGATGTAGATGTGAAGGAGAGGGAGTGTGGCGGGACGAGTCTACACTGGGCTGTTGAGAAGGGGAGGAGAGAGACAGTGAAGCTATTGTTGGAAAAGGGGGCTAGTTTAACAGCATTAAGCGATACTAAGGAGACAGCAATTGATTGGGCATTGAGGAAGAACGACGATGACATGGTGAGATTGTTGCTAGGTTGCAGGGAGGTGGATAATCTGGAGGAGGGGGGCAGCTCGACTATGTGTCGTGGAGCATTGGCGAGGAAGTTACGGTCGCTGTCTATTGCTTCAAGAACAAGCTATGATGGATGATTGTTGTGCTTTACATCTAAAATAGGGCGCTGGAGGTGTGGCGAATGGTGTTTTGCTCTTTATTCTTTACTTGGGTGTCAGAATACTACGTAATGAATAATGATAAATTCTGGTTGAGAACGCCTGGGCCTGACAGGCATCCAATAAACACTAATGTGGGAATCTGGCCTCTCTGGATTCAACGATGAGCCCGAGGCACTACCAAACACGTATATTTCCGTTTCAATATGTTTTTATTCCAGCAAATCAGAGAACTCCCAATATGCTGAATTTATATAAATGCTATCTTCCAATCGAGACTAAACTTCAAGTACCCAAGTGATCAGTTGCAAGGATGGCCTACATACCCTGCCTCTCACACGAATCCTAGACTTGTAAGTGCCACGCAAGAGAATATTTAATAATGCTGCCAAGCAAAACCCTTACTTAATAGAACGTGCGCTACCAATAAAACTCACCTGAGCCTTTTATGTAGTGATAAAACGCTTACAAAATTTAAATACCGTAATAGGTCAACCGAGCAGTACTAGGCAGGACTCATCCACTGCGACCCACAACCTCAATCCGTCCTACTAGATCGAATTAGTTAATCCCCGTTTAGGGAATATTATTATTAACCCTAAACCAAAGATACTAATAGGAAACAATGGGACTTATCCGTTATCCTGTCGGGAAGCTAACCATAGGTTGCCCCCAAAAACAAGTGCTAACTTCGTCACTCCTCTTGAGATCAGGCATGTCACGGCTGCAGTCAAGATACCCACTCCTTTAGGGGTTGTGCATCGCACATCACTACGCTGGTTTCATTTCGAATTATAATGTAAAGCGGACACCAATTGAGGGATGAAAAACTACTATCTCCGATTGCCAGTCCAAGGAGCGTTGAAGGTGTGGAGTGCCTTCAAAGGGAAAGGAGAGGGGAGAGGGGAAGAAGTAGAAGCAGAAAGAGATCTAGATAGAGGATGGGGATATTTGCCGCAGGATGAAGGAGTGGGAGCGAGGAATGATGGGTTTGAACTGGCAATGAGAGGGATGAAGGAACAGTTAAATTTTCTATGTTGTTTTATTCGTTTATTCGGGATTAAATTTGGTTTAAGCTTTTGACTAGTATAGTCTGAGAGCGAGTCTAGTTGTGTTTTTGGTTTTGGTCTTGGTTTTGGTTTTATTCCCATTTAAGTTAGCTAGTGGATCAGAAAACGAGGAGGAAAGCGGTGAACTTTGGACTATGTAACCAAGAAGATGGGATATGAGTTATGAGGGGTTAGATATTAAAAGTGTTTCTGTATTGTCATGGCTTGAGTGCCAGTTAAAATTTATGAGTTAAACAAACAAAAAAAATATCCGACTACCATGGCATAAAAATTCGAGTGATATATTGTGACCTCGCTCCTGCCTGTTGCTGTTTATTCATTAGGCACATTCAGCCTGGAGGTTATGGTACTCTTAAGAAGTCCGAAAAGAAAACTAAAACTCGCAAAAAAATAAAACAATATCCAAAGTCTAAAACCTAACTTTCAATGAAACCATGCTGTTCAGCCAAAATCCCTTCTTACTCTTTTCCAAGATAGATACAGTCTCAAACAGCGCCGTACCTTCAGAAAGGCGGTTTTAATTCTTTGACTCATCCACTCTACACTCACACCTCCATCGCCCCTTAAGCTTGGTATCAACTTAAGTACTGAATTCACACAAAAATGCATCACCGTATAATAGAATAATATTAATTATTCAAGACGCCTGTCGAAAGTCACGTCACGCTACAAACAAAAACTCATCAGCGTTTATATACAGATTATGCACCTGCACACCTGCTTGCTGGAAAAGAAAAGTCTAACAGGTGAACCGAACCTACATAACGTCACAGCAGGATTCCCCTCACCAAAACATTCACAGCCTCCCATTCACAGCCTCCAGTGGATAGACGCCCGTGCTAACGCCAACTAGTTTAAGCTCACCTGGGCCTACTAACCAGAATTATTTCTAACTAATACGTTTATCCATACAAGTACAGTACAGGAAAGCAGAGTGTTTTTAATACCGTATTGTTAAGGGATGCAGGAGTAAACCAGGATGACTACCGTATATATTAGCTCCGAAAGCTCCGTAGCACTACCGATCTACTCTCACATTTATAGGAGTAATGTATGGATACCGTACTAATTCTACCCCTTTTTCCGGTGCTGTTATCGTGCCAGTGTGCCTCAGAATAGACCCCCAACTTGTTACTTAGTGCACTAGAGTAATGAATATAATGATAAGTACTAAATAAATTAATGATAGACCAGGAAGTAACGCAGAAACACGACACACAACGAATGATAGAATAACTACCAAAATAAAACACACCCACAGATGGACCAAGACTAAAAGTCCACTCAGGGCTGCGAATCCAATTTAGCCAAAATTTACAAGAAACGATTAGGCTTAGTGAATAAAATAAACTAACGGGAATAAATCCTCTTTACATCTGAAGAATAACCTCCAACTTAAGACAGGTGCGTATACGCTCGTGCCTGTCCTATGAAGTTTATTTGAACATACTTGACATGTAAATCACTTCGCATGGGCAGCGGCCAAAGACAGTAGACGCCAATCACTTGACTAGTTTTGTGAGATACACTTGATGTAGTAGAGCCACTTGCAATTGTGATACCATTAGCTATCCACTATAATAAGGATTTTAACTAATCTCTAATAAGTATATAATGATAACTTGCATGTGCACTGTTCGTTTAAAGCAATACTGTTGGTCAGATTTCTCCCAGTTTGGTTAAGACAGGGTATCCGAGCCACTTCTATGGCAGGAGGGAAGATGTCATTCCTAGATCACGATCGGCTGGTGAGTGTACTTGTTAGCAAGCATACGAACCGGAAAACATGGGGGGTGTGGCTCTGTGTGCTGCGACATTAGGCACGGTTTCCGTAGCATAGAAAGCCACACACCCCATGTTTTCCGGTTCGTATGCCTGCTAACAAGTATAAACAGGTTGGCCCCGTCCCGAGAACGGCCCTAAAGCGAGCACCAATCAAAGTATAAGAATCGCTATGTGGTTTGCGGCTGGTTGCAACAAAGCTGGCGATTTACCCACAAGAGATATCATCAACAGTATCTGCAGCCTAGGTCAGTATGGGCTGCTCTTGAAGTGAAATCAGGTGTAGATTCAGGATATCATATTAGTTTTCTCAAATACAGAGTTAATCTTTGGGTTACGAGTGCGTAAACATAGACTCATTTTGATTGGTGCTCGCTACAGGGCCGTTCCCGATACAGGGCCAATCTGTCTAGAGAGGCATGGTGGACCCTCAAGTGGGGGCTTACCAGATATTACTGATATTTTTCAGTTAGGTTTAAGGGCGAGCGTATGGGGGTCGAAGGCCGCACAGCGGCCTGAGAGCGCGACTCGCTCGCCCTCACTCTCAAGAGTAAATGCAGGTACAGGCTCATGTAGTTTCCTAGAAAAACACTAGATGTATCTATGTTAAGAAAAGCCTTCGGGGCTTCGCCCGGAAATCATTTGTACAAATATATAATACAGTATACTCACGTGATCCTACCACAAGGACATTTAGCGCAGTTCGACAGGGATTACTGCGAGTAGATGACTTTATCTTATAGTATATATATATATTACGAAAATATTTGCTCTGCTATGGTTTCAGAAGCGAATAGTAATCATCAAATTTCAGCGCGCCAATTAGAATTAAGGAAACATGCTGCGCGCAATTAAACCCAATTGCAAACGACCATAGATAGATTGTGAGGGCCCTCCCGTGGGTCTAAGTCAATGTTCTAAGTCGATCTATTGGATAGGGTATGGCGGCGGTCGGACGTTAGAGATATATTATCTCGAGAACATGTTGGTCGGTGTATGACCACCAATTGACCGCTTGAGAGCAAGGTTTCTAGTAGATCTAAAGCAAGAATGATAAGCTAGCTATCAATTAAAGCATTAAGATAAGATCTTTAGCTTAGAGGGCCTGTCAAAATTTAATATCTTGAAAAGTTACAGAGAATGCTATCTACTCATAGTTAAATCGTGGATCCCTAATTTATTCTTTAGAGCAGTATCCAGGCTTACGGGAAGGCGCTCAGTGGGGTGCTTTTCAGGTGGCCGTTTTGGCTCAGGTAAAAACAGCAAGCCTCCTAGATTCGCAGGTTTTGTGTGGTGAGATCCCCCCCCTAAATGGGGAAATGCAACCTGCAACCTAGAGAACCGAACCCCAAAACCGGAAAATCGGTAAAAAAAAATTAAAAATTAAGTTGGCAAATTTGATTACACCCTCCAGAAACTTTGAAGCATCCTCTGGTTTTTTTAATTTGGTTTTTTATCTAAGGCTTGCCGGTTGCATTATAGCTCACATATAGGCGACGCTTACTCTATTCGCTACTCGCGCCATATATGTATATTATAGAAGATTCTATAGCTATATGAGCTGTTATTAAACCCCTGTAACCAGCGCTTTACAGCTAGCAACCCTACCAATGACACAACAACGCCTATGGCAACGAGTCCAGCAGTAACAATCCATCTTTATAGCCCTGTTAGATTCAGCTTAGGTATCAGCGCTGAGTTGCGTTTCTACAACACGCTAGGACCAAAAATCTATACACCTGTATCGAAAGATCCTTCTTACTCCTCCGGGCTTTCGGCGAGGTTCGAACTTGAGCCTGCCCCCAGATAACCAACTGCGATAATCTGGCGCAGGCCCTGAATCGCTATATTACTAGTGGAAAAATAAAGCCTATTCGGTTCGGTACAAACAATGAAAGCACTCGCAGCAACAACGAAGATCAATTTCGCCGTACGAGTTAATACTTATTCACATGAGCATGGCTTCCTGTAATCTTGAGGTGTTTTCCCAGCACCCTGTTAATTCCGGTGCTTGTGATGAGGTTCAGCCTATTCAAAGGGAGTCGCTGCTAGGTGTGCACTGGACTGAACTGACTTTATTTTTTTTTGGTTAGTGCTACCATCCTTATCATTACCACTTGACTGGGATTATATACTTTAGGAGGGTTTAGGGATGCCTTTCTCTCAATAACGATCCCACAATTGCAACCACAACTGCCATCACACCTACATGTATGTATGCATGGCAATGGGTTGTGGGGGTTTAAATGCGGGCTGAGTAAGGGAATCCCTCTAGTTTCGTATCACAATGCGTGTAAACAGCAGCACTGCAAACACAGCCACAGCCACAACAATAACCACAACCACAAGAAAAAGAGTTTCAACAAACGAAAAGCTCGCCCTACAACAAACCAGTAATTAATAATCAGCAACACCCCAACCCGCCAGATAAGCGCCAGAAACAATAAAGCCACGCCCGAAACCCCCACCCCAAACGTAAAAAGAGCAGAGTGTTTGCTGACTGCTGTGTGGGGGGGGGGTTGTTGTCTCTGAGTTACGCCTGTACGTACCCGTATGTACTCAGATCCATTCTCGGGCAAGTATATTTAACCTTTCTAGAAAGCGGCTTAGCTGCGAATGTTGTATGACGATCATCGTTTCAGTGGAATATAACACCGTAGGTAAATGCTCACCAGTCCGGAAAAGCTATATCCCCCAAAGTTAAAAAAAAACAGATTAAGGGAAGCGTTATTTTTATAAAGTATATATTAAACACACACAATCAAGTTTATATATATAACTACAACAGCATTAGCTACATGTACCTACCGTTATCCAGTTTACGCCAACTTTACGCCAGCAGCCACTGCACAATCCAGCAATCCAGCAATCCAGAAAGTCCTGTACCAGCAGAAGTACAGCAATGTCTCATCCTCTCGACCTTTTTTTCTTTTCCAGTCAAGTGCATTTTAGTGTCTTAGACCTGAAACTTTCCATACCTACTCGCACCACTCCCCCCCCCCAAACTTAAGCCAGGTGAAGTTTTGATGCAAATTACGTGAAGATCCACCCCTCCGGACCATACCGTCGGAATCTACCATTACAATTGGCGCGCACTGGTGACCTTTGTCTCTTTGTCTCGGTCACAGCATCATCACTCCTCTTCCCTCCCACTACGTACCGGGTGTTAACGTAAAACTGTGGCTGTGGCTTTTTCTTTTCTTTTCCCGCTATATACAGCCTATAAGAAACTCCCTCGCTCAAAGCAAAAAACAAAAAACAAAAACGGATATATCCGTAGGGCGGCGGGCGTATTCGGCGTTTCCGTACATACATTGATCTGGGTTCCAAAAAAAAAAAAAAAGCCGCCGGCCATTACGAAAAAATCTAAAAAATCTAAAAAAAAAAAAAAAGAAAGGGAAACAACAAAATAGAAATGGGTTCAACCAGGGTTTTACGCTTGGTTAGAGACACTAGTTTGTCTCTCTTTCTCTCCTTCCCTTCTCCCTCTCTCTCGCTCACTCTCTCGCTCACACACACTCTCGATTGCTGATACAGTAATCAGACACGCATAAAGAGGATATGGAACTCACCGCCGCACCGCCGCCCAGAGGAAATTGCCGCTAGCGCTTCCCTCTAGCGCGGGGGAGGAGGAAGGGAAGGGAGCAAATGCAAATTCAACTGAGTGCATATGGGGGTAGAGGGAAAAGAGTGGTCCCCGATGCTGGTCCGGTTAAGAAGGTGGTTGAAGAGAAAGTACAGGGACGCCGGCAAGAGCCGATTGAAGTAGCGGGATGGGGGAGAGGGGATATCTTCCAAGGCGATAGGACGTTTGGCTGAAGATATATTTCTTCTCGTTACATTTTCATCATCGCTATCCACCATCGTGGTGCCCGAAAATAGTATATGACGAGTCTGCTTTACCCGTAGTCGAGTATTCCTTTTTTCTCTCTCTTTCTTTCTTCTCCCCACGGCAGTATGTGAGTGAGTGAGTGAGTGAGTGGATGAATGTATGTATGTGTTTGGGCCTTCTCCCCTTGTCCTGCAGTAATAAAACACACACATCCACGAACCACTTGCGTTTATTTGAGACAGTCCTCTCGGATGATCTTTTTTTTTTGTTGTTGTTGTTCCACAACCTCTGAAGGCAGCCTATCCTATGATCAATTATCAGGATCGAAGCCCGCATATATCACCTCCAAATCTTGCCCGACGATCCACGTCAACCCGATAACGGGGACATAGGCTCACGGCATTCCCTCCCTCCCTCCCCTCCCCTCCCCTTTCCCCCCCGATATAGAAATTCTTGCCGAATCTGAGACAGGGCAAAGAGGACCACCTAGATCTGTGCCCTCGCTGAGTCTGAGATTCCACCGGCGAGCATGAATGTGGTCCCCGTGGTGTCTCTGCATTACGTGCATTTAGCAGAGAGGGAGAGAGGGAGAAGGGAGAAGGGGAGAAAGGGACCGATGAGACACATCGGATCTATTCTGTGTGGATCTGAAGCAGAAACACTTTTTTTTTTTTTTTCCTTTTCGCTTTCACCCTACAATCTTTCTTTGGTCAGGTGTTTCATGGGCAGGAAGCGATCGCCGTGGAATAAGTCAGAGGCATGTCTCAGCACAGGTAGGCAGAGAGAGACAAGCAGACAGACAAGCAGACAAGCAGACAGTCAGAGAACAGAGAACAGAGCACTCGAACAGGCAGTCCAACTACAGCAAACACCCATCACCCAGCTCTCCCTCCACCACCTCCTCCACCGCGGTGAGGGGGGGTGAGTGAGGTGAGCGAGGTGAGTGAGAGAGGTAGGTGTGGAGCAACCAATGACAACGCCCGATTGCTGAACCGGCTGCTCCAACCCAACCTTGGTACGACCTGAGACCGGGCTCTCTCTCTCCAGTAGATCTCTACCAGGTTACGACTTAGGGCTGCAGAAGCCATTTCTCCCCAGTGTGTTACACGAGCCGGGAATTACAGGACTAGGACCAGGGGAGGAGGGGGGGGGTGAACCAGACCAGACCAGACGCCGGGGATCTTAGCTGACGCCAGAAAATGCTATTGGTGGCTTGGAATCACATATAACATATCACCTGTGCTGCACATATTGTAGAAAGCCCGAAGTCGCCGACATTCCGCCCTCCCCTCCCCTCCCCTCTCCCCCCAACGGAAACGTAACGCAGCGCAGCGCAGAGCAGAGAGAGCAGAGCAGAGCATATCCGCCTCGTCATAGCTAGTCAGCGGAGACGTCTCCGCCCGGGGGTGGGGTGGAGTGGGGTGGAGTGGAGTGGAGTGGAGGTATAGTACGCAGCACACGCCATAGGGCGGGCTGCACTGGCTCGAGTGTTCGGCGAACCGGGATCCAGGTCTGGTGCGCAAAGCCGGTCGGTGGTGGCCAGTCGGTGCAACCTGCCGCATCACCTGCCGTCACTCGGTCCCCCCCGGTGTCAAGTGTCAAATGATCTCAGTCGTGTTACGCATGCAACTGATTTTATTTTTTTTCTCTCTCGCCCCGTAGCTCTGTCTGTACACGTAACTACATATCTTGCTCGAGGGCTATGCTGTTTCATTGGCTCCAGCTGCTGCTGCTCCTAATCATTGATTATTTTCCTAATACTACATGTAGTAGGCAACCACCACCCCCCGCCCGCAACCACTGTCCTGAACTGGACGGTGGAGTATGTGTATACACGTAGCTTGGGCCAATTATCTTTTTTCAAGACACTGTGTTTTGTGATTATCCTATCCGTTCCGACCAGAGAGACGATTACAATTGACAAAGGGGACCCATTAATTGTTCGTGGCCATTACTCGCCAGGAAAGTGATGTTGAAGACCAAGGAAGAAAGAAAGAAACCCTATGAATAAATAAAAGAAGAGAAGGAAACTTAGATATATGTAATGTGATGCAGACCCTACCCCATTTTCTCCAGAAACAAGAAAACAAATAAAACACAGTGAAAGAACAAAATAAAACTAAAACTAAAACTAAACTCAAACTCAAGGGATAACACCCCACTCTCCATTCCAGTCCAGTTCCGGCAGTCCGTGATAATCCGCCTCTCCACCCACAATCTCCAGCGTCCTCTCCTCGTCAATAAACCTGAATACCTCCTCCTCCGTGATAATCCCCGATCTCTGCGTCCCTGCCGGGATCTGCAGACTGAATACCTCCCTCGCAACACCCTTCACCTGCATCAACACACAATCCGCAACACTCCACACCTCCCCTAGCGTCTTCAGCGCACCAACACCAAGCCTGATACGCTCCTTTGCCAGGAAGCCTTCGTCACCCGTCAGCAGCCATGAGCACGCTGATAGATGTACAATAGCCGCAAGAGTGATGACACATGTGAAGAAAGGCGTATGCTTAATAAGCGGCGCGGGCAGCGTGATAAGTTTTGCAATAGTATTCGCAGCGGTGATGGCCTTCGCAGTGTGCATGGCCCTTGGTTTCGGCGACGTAGCCCAGCGTGCAGGGGGCGTGCAAGAGGTGTCGTCCGGAACCGTAGAGATTGCAAGATGCGATTTGGGCCGGTGGAGATAGATTGTTGCTGCGTATACAACCATATGTGCCTGGAACAGCATCTCGTCGACCCTGCGGTCCTCGCCGATAAGCTCCTTTTTGCAGTCTGGGAGATGGAGGCCCCAGTTCACAAGGCTTGCGTCTGCGGCGTCTGCGCGCGGGTCTTCGGGGTCGCTGCCTTGGCCGACTGCGAGCACTTGCCCGAGGATTCGGACGGCGTCGACGCGGTAGGCAAAGGAGCTGAAGACAACCGTCTCGAGTGCAAAATAACGGTCGTCGAACTCCTGTAATGATTTTGGTTCGGGGACAATCTATATGTCGTCGTTAGTATAAGAGTCACATATACATATATATATATATAGAGAGAGAGAGATGGTAATGGTAATGGTAATGGTAGAGATAACACATACCCCGGTAATATAATCCTTCTCTTCGCATGGCAACGGAACAGTGCACAGCACAGTCCAGAGTTTGAATGAATCCTTCTGATGGAACCCAGCCAGGAGACCATCGAGATAGTACAGCTCCCACCAAGTCCTCCTCAGACTCTCGGCCAAGACTCTCCCAGCCGGCGAGCCATTATTAGAGCTCTCTGAGAACTCTCGCATGTTCATACGCAGGTCCAGGGCCAACTCAATGGCAGCGTCCTTGACCTCTGCACTCTTCTCCTGATCATTGTCACTGTGGAGGGCAATGGCAAACAGCAGGAGGGCTTGCACGGTGAATGCATTCCGAGGAGGAGAGTTGGTGAAGAGGGCAGCTTCGGCCTCAGCTCTGAACGTCTCCGTGGGAGCTGACTGGGCAAAGAACGAGGCTACGTAGCGTATTACTGGGAGCAGCACCATAAGCTGGGATGCCGGCGTTTTGATGAGCTGCTTGGGTGGCAGAACGAATGGATGGGCAGAGTGGAAATAGGCATAATACAGCTGCAAGAGATTGGCAGTTGGGGGAGCTGGGAGTTCTTGGGGCGAGGGGAATACAGTGCTGTCGCGATGGTATGCCCTGAGAGTATCTAGAGGGCGGGTGGTGGTGGGAGCAACAGCATCACTCGAAGCAGCTGCCGAGCTAGCTATGGGCAGAGGGTTCCTGCTGAAGGAAGTGCACTGCCCAGTACTCGGTGTAGGCGGTGCCCGAGTAGGTGGGGGAACTAAGGGTTTCGACCAGGTGTTAGAATTGTGCAGCGACCAACCCATCATTGTTTTTGCCATTTACGGTGGAGTGTGTGGGAGGGGGCGGGAAGAGGTAATGATATCAAAAGCTCGAGAGCGAAAAACAAAGGGTGTCTACGGACTAAATAGGAAATACTGGATGTCGATGATGGTGGTGATGGAGAGAAGGGTGGGGATATCACAAAGGAAGGAAATATTATATAGAGCAATGGCACGTAGGGGAGGAAGAAAAAGAAAGACAGGAGGTGCGAGAAACGAGTGTTTCGAGGTGAGGAATGTGCCCACTGCCCAGGTCCCCGATGACGCCGACCCACGAGACGAGACCGAAACGACGAGTGAGCGAGCGAGCAAATGACCCGGGGACAGGCAGGACGGACAAGACAGGACACAGCACAGCGGCCCGTCAAGGGCAGCCAAAGTAAGACAAGACAAGCAGACAAGACAAGCAAAGCAAAGCAAAGCAAAGCAAGACAGACAAGTCAAGTCAAGCAAATGACGATCGTCCCCGTAACAACGCAGGAAGGCTTTGAGACAGAGCCCCAGGTGCAGAAACGTGTAGATCCCGAGCGTGAGATCTTAGCACACTCAACTCCCACCAAACCGCCGAGATTGCCGAAGCCTGGTCAAGTGGAGGGCTGCAAGGAATCGGCTACAGGAAAAAGAAAAGAAGGCAGCGAGTGAGGGAGGCAGCAGATACCAAGATGGCGAAAAGCACCAGTGGGGTGCCCGTATCGCAGTGGTGTCCGGCTTGCGACACGGTACGATACATGTACGATGGCCACAGGAGGGAGGCGATCCTGGTGGGGGGAGTGGGCAGAGCAGAGCAGAGCGAGCGAGCGAGCAAGCAAGCAGAGCAGATGGACGCACAGCAATCGCCGTGAACTAAGCCAAAGCGACAATCGACAATTTACATATACCCGACGGCGGCGACCAGCGCCCCCAGCCCAGCCCAGCCAAATCCAGCCCAGCCCACCCCAACGACAAATGGCAGGGAGAACAACAAGCGGCGTCCCAAACATAAGCGGTCTTGGGTCGTGTGTGAGGGAAGAGGAAGAGGAAGAGGAAGAAGCTCGGACCACCCGCAGTCTTGAGGTCGCCGAAGCTGCCCCAGGGTGGGTGGTGCGTCAAGCATGTAACCAGGCTGAACAAGGGGTGAATAAGCGCGTCCCGCCAAGGAAGGAGCGAGGGAGCCACATCCATCACCCCACCCCACCCACTCCCACCCTCGCTCACCCCCCCGCACGTCGCCGAGTCAAGTCCCCGAGACCCTGGTTTGCCCCGCCTAACCGAACCCAGTACCGTTCGGCAGCGCCACGAAACGTGCTCGGTACTTCCAGAGAAATCAAATGAACGAGCAGAGAAGCGTGAAAAAACGAAAAATGGAAAAATAAAAAAACGGTCCTGCTCCCCCCAGCCCGCAACAAACGGCTCAAAATTAAAGGGAAAAATCACCGCACATCGCGAGATGGCTTGAAACCATCGAAAGACGAAGGGGAAAATAGCAAACAGTAATGTGAAACAGAAACGACAAACGGCGACCGCAGAAAAAAAAAAAGGGTTGTGTAGATAAAGGCCAAGGAGGGAGCGAAAGGGGGAAACCTTACCTGCAGCACCATCACCACCAACGGCGTTTCCTGTCGTCTCTACCACAGTTTGATTTCCTTCCTCGGCTCCAGGTTTCGTCCCCCCCTCCTCCTTCGCCGCAGCAACCGCGGCCTTCTTTCTCCTGGTCCCCTTCCACCCGCGACGCGATTTTACATATGAGCACTCTCTCCCGTCGGTTTGGCAACGGTTGCAGGCGGGAACCCCGGCATCACATTTCAAGTGACGGGCTCGACACTCCGTGCAAGCGAGGGCGACGGGAGGAGGTCCCACGAATCGTGCGATACGCTGGTATTGCTGCTGCTGCGCCTGCTGCTGGCGATTCGTCGGGGCTCCTTGGGGTAATGCTGGTACTACCGGTGTCGTCCTCTGGGCCTGCGTGGGGGCGGCTGACTGAGCCGGCTGGGGTGCTGGGGGTGCCATTGAGATGGGAGATTGTCGCTGCATAGTGTCGTGCTTCTGCTGTTGAGAAATCGACGTTGCGTAAATTTCCTCAGGGTGATCATAGGCCGGATTAGGAACGATAGCAGATTGGGACTGAGGGGGGAGGGGAGGGGGAGCATGATATTGTTGTGCGTGGGGAGGGTAAGGGTTGTGGTGGACACCCTGAGCGAGTCCATGCTGGTTATGGCGCTGCTGCTGGTACGGTCCAGGAGCGAAATCAACATAACCGTTACCGTTGGCATTACCGTTGGCGTTACCGTTACCGTTACGGCTGCCACTACCGTTATCGTTATTACCGTTGCTGGCGGATGAGGAATATCCGTCAGTGGAATAATCAGTCCCGCTGTTTGCTATTGTGTCTGTGGACGAGGAATAGCCTCCAGGGACAGCGGTAAAGCTGCTGCTGCCAGCGACGGTGGCTGCTGCATGATAAGGATAGACGCCAGGGGCATCTGAGGGGTACGACATCGGCGACTTGGGGGGAGGGGTGTCAGCCAGGTGGCTTGGCTGGGAGGGAGGGCAGGGCAGCAGGATGAGTGGTCGAGAGTGTAAGGCTGAGGGAAGTGGACGCAGGCTGTGCTAAGCCAAGCTAAGCTCTGCTACCTGTCTACGTTACCGAGTGAGCCAGGCGGGTGGCAGATGGCAGATGGCAGCTGTGATCGCCACAACGGCTCGACAGAAAAACTCTATTTTGTGTCGCGGGGGTGGGGAATGGAATGGTCTGATGATGGTAATATCCCGACGCCTAGGATGGTGGACAGACGAGGGATGGGATTTGCTGGTTTCTCGTGGAGCACTCGAGCAGTTGCACCAGTTGCAGGAATTGCAAGGTCAAGGTTTCTATCGTTTCTCGTCAGGATCCGAGCTGGCGATGCCGTTGCCGTCTGATTAGTCTGTTCGCTCGGTGGTGTTCTCTTTCCGCTCGCTTCCTCCGCGAAAGCGTGTGGAAAAATAAAATAAAAAATAAAAAATAAAAAAAACACAAGTCGCCGAACTGAACTGGCCGTTTGCACAGCGAGGAAGCGTCCCTTGGTACCGGGTCCTGTTCTAATCGTTCCTCGGAACGTGAATGCGGCAGTTGCAAGCACGTCCTTGCTCTATTTAGCGCCTCTCGTACCTTAGCTGTGCGTGTGTAAAGGTATGTAAGGTAGCTATAGCGGGTGGGCGTTGACGAGCAATGCAAATGTAAATGATCCGGACCTGGTGGGTGTTTCGTGGTCGGCGTTCAACTTCGGCGACCAAAAAATAAAGATAGATTGGACGCGAGAGGGATGTAGTGTGTGTCTCCTGACTAAGTAGTCGCCGAACTCGGGCTCTCTTGTTCCTGTTCTTCTTCTGGCTTGCTTGCTTGCTTGCCCGCCTGCTCGCTCGCTCGCTCCTGCTCCACGCTATTTCGCTTCCTCCACAGCAAATAAATAAATAAATAAGCCACGGGACAGGATCAAGGAACCGCTCAAACTGACTCTCCTTTCCCACGAAGGAACCGGACTGATATAGCTTATAGCTCACGAAGGGTCGGTAGCAGCTTGGAAAGGAGACAGGAGGAGCAGCGAACGGGATGAAGAGAGAAGGAAAAAGTAAGAGAAAGAAAAAATAAATAAAAAGGAGACGACGACGGGATTGAACACCTCTTCTTTTTTTTCTTACCTTGCCTCTTCTCCGAGTTTCTTCCCCATCCGTTGCATGCTTGCTATGGCTCTTCTCGCACGCTCCCTAGACTTCCCATCCCTGCCCCCCCCAATCCATCATCACAATTTACCTACACCCTCCCTTATCTTCGCGTCCACCACCGTTAGCTATCGTGTAACCTCAGAGTCTCCCTCCCCAAATTTCCCTCCACGCGGCATAACGGCTGCGGGGGGAAAAAGGAAATCCGATGGCTGTTGCAGCACACCCCCGTGTTGAGGTGTCTCGAGTGGTGTTGGTGGGGAAACTTTTGCCGTTCCCAGCAGGAAAACGGTCGATGAATAGTATGCATCTCGCAAGCGATGCCCTGTGCCCGGAATAATCTCCCGTTCTTTCGAGAACACCAAGATCAGCATCAATTCCCAACGTTCCATCTTCTAGAATCAGTGTCAAGACATTATTGCGTGCTTCACAAATAAATAAACGGTGTAGACGACCACTGCTGACTCTGTCTGAAATAGAAGAAATGTTCGCACACACGACGTCTCCAGCAACTCGTGCTGTAGCTAAGTATCCCACCTACGTGTGCGTACCTGGCTCTCGTCGAGAATTGGTATTTACCCCCCTCCCTCCTTCCTTCCTCCTCTCTCGACCCGTCTGTGGTTATCCATCAAACGGTCAAACGTCGCCGGATGGATGCTTACCCCCCTCCCTCGCTTCGAGAAATTGCCGGTGGCCCTTTCTCACTACTCCTTTCGCCCCACATGCATCCAAAAAAAAAACGCACATGTATGCATGTCCCATAATATTTTACCATAGACAGCCAGATGTGGTTAATTATTGGATATCCCCCAACCATCTACTTGTGAGTCCGCCTCGCGATAATGAGCAATTATTGTTACTCGATGAAAAAGTATTCCCCCAAAAAACCTTCCCGGGATTCGTATCGTACGAAAATAGTAGCTAGGGAAAGCCCTGAGCTTTCTAGCTCAACTTGGTATGGTGGCAATAATTTTTTGACGATTTCCAGCTGAAAAATTCGGGGATTTCCGCAGTAGTAGGGGGGGGGATCGATCACGATCACGCACACGCGCACTAATTGCAGCCATACCTACATGTACTAACCAGAGTATGGGGATCTTTTTTTTTTTCTGAAAGACTTTCATTCGACTCCTAACAGAAATCACAAAATACTTTTCGAGTGGATTACGAGTGAGCTGATAGAGAATTGAAAAGAAAGGAAGGGAAAAGAAAAGAAAAATATAACCCACCTCGTTGTCGTTGTCGTTGTGCCAGTGCCCTTCGATAGTAGTGCCTGCATTCCGCTTCCGGGTATGCGGATTAATGTTGGGGTATGTACCTGTACGATTATATTATTTCATGATTCTCGTGACCCGTGAGAGGTTATTTTAATGAGCCTGCGACTAATACCGTTGCCGGTGCATTAGAGATAGCCTTGGAAGAAACCTGTTGGTTCGCGCCTTCTTGGTGCGTCTTCCATGATCATCGTACTCCTCCAACCAGCCAACCAGCCACGGGAAAGATGAATTGAAATCTACATATTCCGCTGTTGATCCTCGCGGAAGATCATGGAAGATCACTCGTAATTTTGCGCCAACCCTTCGAATGGGAGCCCTTGCACGAGTGCGTACTCTACAGCATTTCTTTTGTGCGCGTATTTCGCGCATAGCTCGAAAGAATTGGACGTCTTGGCATTTCGGATATATTTTTCGGTGTGAGAGGGTTGTCTCGGAAGAAATGCTGTCTCGGACACTCGTGGGCCTGAAACTGATTTTCTGGTAACCGGGTTCACACACCCACTGGATGGATACTTACATTAGCCGTTTCCCGGCCGAGTCGTGCGCGTGCCAAAATTGCACCTGCAGCCTGCAGGAAGGATACTGTTGGGTACTTGACAGAAGTACAACCAACAAGAAGACCTATTTTTTATTTTCTCACGTCCAGCATGAAGACTTTGGGAGCTCAGACTCGGTATTGATACGTCAGAAAAAGATATCGTTTTTGTGGGCTCCGCACACTACAAACGGACAACGTTTCTAGGTTCTTGGGTTCAACTGTTTATGTTTTCCAGGGTTCAAGGAAGCAACCAGGTCTTGGATAATGACGAATGAAAATCGATAAACACGATGCTGGTACTCTGGTCCCATAAAGACACCTATCATATACTGATTGGTTTTTTTTTGGGTTCCGCAAAATACGTCAACGAGTGCGATCTGGTGCAGCGAATTAGGGAACTTTGGATTGAAGGTCTGGGAAAGAGAGTTTAGCGAGGTGGAGAAGGATAGGGGGGCGGTTAATCCATCACCAAATGATGGGATTTTGTATAGGTTCGCTACAACCTGGTTGGAAAGTTTTAAACCCGTTCGACATTTTTCCTCACCCTTCTCTAGTTCACGATGGTTCAAGGGGTGAGCAAGCTAGTTAAGGCATCCCTCGCTTACTATCGGACTAGTGGTATTGCAGATCATATTCTTTCTCGAACTCCGTTCTCATTGCTGCGGTTGTCACGTTTCTAGGCGATCGCACAAGAAAAAAAGGTTATTGTCACACGGTCTTTATTTTATCAGGGTTTTTTGTCACGCAATGGCATCAGCTCGATTCAAAACAAAACCAAAGCAGAGGGCTCGTTAAGCTCCCTTCACATATATATATTTACTTTACAGCGTACGGCAAAAAAGATCGAGAAACCAGGGCCTACTGATAGGGTTCTGTAGCCAATCTAACTGCTAGAATATTCCTCGAAAACTCTGGGGAGCCAATAATAGCCCCGAATCCCAAGTCTCACGTTTCTCGATCTTTTTTTGCCGTACGCTGTGCACTTCTTTCGCCGAAATAGGAACCTGCACCCACCCCCCCTTGTCATAATGGGGTAAGTGATTTGGTTTCCTGCCTATTCTATTTCCTGCCGCCAATAACTGTTGTGTTGCTTTGATATATCACTATAAATATAATATCTTGCCGGCACGGAATCGGATTTAGGGTCTTTTAGGAATGCCGGTGAAAAAAAATATTTTCAAGTGGACTTGAGGTACGTGGCTGGTTGTTGATTACGAATGGAAAAATGAAAAAAAATAAAATAACGGGAGAGAATGAACAAAAAAAGGCTATTTTGATGACGATATTTCCATTTCCTCCCTTGGGCGTTTGATAATTGAGGGAATGGTCTCTCTGGAGGGGGGGTGGGGGCAGGAAGAGCAACAACACGATGATCTGGTAGGGGGGTCTGTGTCCCGAAAAGCTTCAGCCAACAAACTCTATTGTCAATGGCGAATAAAAATCACTTGAGTAGATTAGTGGTAACGAAATCGGATCCGGGCCAAGTTCTGGGGTACCCTCAAGACCCCGAAACCCACCACCTCAGGAAGCCGCTACTGCAGCCTGCATGTCTCGCATCTCAAACAAAAAAACACCGAAATCTTTTCCTGTCTTTGGTCATCTTTGGATAACGGTGGTCTGAGAAAGGCTAAATCGAAGATGACCACTGCCATTCATCGACCGATGGCTTTTTAGGCTTGGTTATTACGAACTCTGAGAAACGCTAGTGAGAGAGACCTTCCTTTTTTTTTCTTTCCCTTTCCCATGCGAACTCATAGGTTGCTTTTGCTTTCCAGATCATCGTACGATTGTGAAATCTTTGGTTCCATAATCCTATGTCTCATTTGCACCCGACGGGTTTTGAATTTGCGAATGAACTCTGTCGAATACCACTTAATGCCCTGAGCGAAGCGAAACTACTTGGTATTGGATCAGGGGAGGATTAGAGACGATGATCCTCACTGGCCCTTGCTTTTCTGCGCATGGTACATTTCTCAGTGTCACCCGCCCTCTCTCTCCATTCACGCCTCGGGGTGGCAGATGTGGGGCCGTTATCAGTTTGCATTCCTTATTTTGAAGCGGTCTGGCGTTCTCAACGGCTAACATAAATGGTCGAAAAAAGGTTTAATTTATCTGCGACATTCAGCTCGATGAAGTGCGGGAACTCTTCCACCTGTCAAAGTTTCAGAACTCATCCAAGCCTTGCATAAACTTGGGCCTGAAAAAAAAAGAAGCCAAATATTCCTGAAAAAATAAAAATAAGAAAAATCCCGTCCAAATTAGATAACGATCGCACGTCTCTCCAACGGCTGGAAGAGGCCTGCATAACTATATCTCGACTCGCGAGACAAGACAACATCAAGAACTGATATCACAATTTGCCCATTTATATCCGCTTTGGCGTACACTGTGCTTTTAGGCCGCTAGACACCCATGGCCAACTTATTTATTACTGGCACCACCAGCCCTTACTCTGTCGAGGTGGTTCTTTAAACCCTTTATCGTTACATACGCCTTTTGCAGCCCAACGTTTTTTTGTTTGGTTGACCATCGTCGCTTCCCTTCCATCGTCGCTTTAATCAATGACGGCCCGCTAAATCACATTTCTCTGCATCACCACATGCTCTCAAGTTCTTCACGCTCAGTCCTCCAGTTTAATCACATTGCACAACAGACTCCAAAAAATTACAGGACTCTGAGGCCCTAGCTACCATCAACACATAGTGTGTGTGTGTGCGTGTGTGCGTGTTACAGAGTGAGTATTCGTAAGCACTTTTAGAAAGCCACCCCTTTTTTTTATTTATGTATTCAACAAACACACGATGAGTATAGCCATTGAAGCCTTGAGGTCTATTGATAGAAATCCTACAAGGTTCTCCTTACCTTGGGGGTGTGGGGAGGGGGGGGGCAAGAACGATTACCACAGGGCTAGTTCCGTTACCACGTGGTTAGCTTCGACCCAGTCTCCGATAGATAGATCCAACATCATCGGTGTTGGCGTCATCGCCTAACTGGGTGCTGATACTCGTAATTGACTGACGTTTTTCTGCACCTGGCTGGCTCTGCATACCACACAAAATTGCAAAAAGCGTATAGGGCACGGGCCTAGCCTGGTGCACAAACGTCAGTCATTCACGGGTAGTTGTCATACCGTGAATTATGCCACGGGAAGGAGGGGAGCGGAGAAGAGTGTGGGGAATATATAGTCAGTTGGCTGTTATGCCAGATGCAGTACGCCTAATACCTATAGTCAGTGCAGCAGCAGCAGCTACAGTTACTCGCTAGTTACTACATACAGGCGTAAGGGGGGTAAGTCTGGTAGACTGAGCACCTCTGGGGACCCATCCTTTAGTAAACGGTCTCCTCTTCAAATAAATTCGATTACGGGAGAAGTCAGGTGACAGGTGATGGTGTCATTGCTGCTGCTGCAGGTGCGGGAACGTTACTATCGCTTATCACTAGACTTGTACTTTTATTTATTCCTAGTAAGCTGTGCCGAGATTGGACTGAGGGGCAAGCGGCTGTTTCATCGTTTCTCGATTGGCACTCTGAAAGAAGCTAGTCGCTGTAGAAGGCGATATATACTATACCTGGAGTTTTGAGGCTCTGGATTCCTTATTTTAACTTTAACCCCCCTCTTCGCGTGTTGTCGTAGATTGCGGGTTATTATACGCGTGATCCAATTCACGAACAATCACTCGGCAGCTTTGAATATAGTTGGTAGACCTTTGCTATTACTATTACTTATTTACTTATGCTTTATCATATACATACCAGGTACCTGATAGGTACCTTGAAAACAGGGGTATAGATTCGGCCAGCCACTCACTTAGCGAGGTGCCGCGGGAGGGGGGGCTGGCTATTAGAGGTACCACCGAAAGGGTTATATGATGGAGCCCCCTGGTATTATATTATTCGCTTAGGATAAGCGACCCTCAAAGGTTAGGATGCCCTACCTACTAAACGGCTGAAATTAACGAACTAAAAATTATCCATCGAAACAAACTCAAACCAAACAAGTTTTCTCTCTTCTCCCGTCTCCCCCTCTAGAGACTGTGGTTTGCACATTGCTGTGGTTTGTAAACGTGATTGATTGATAGGCAGACCAATCTATCGTTCGGTGCACACTAAAATTATAAAAGCAAGCTTTGACACTTAGGTAACTGGGTGTGCTAGCTAAAGGGAAGGGGGGAAAAAAAGTTTATGATGAGGTAAAATTGGGTAGGGCTATACCCTACAAAAACTTAACATAGCCAATTGAAAGGTAGAATAGCTCTTGAATAAACAATAGCTGCAGGTTGAGAGACTGTTGTAAATGGGGTGGCTGCTGCGGGTTTACCTGCGTTCACCCACCGTGGCGGTCTATGGTATTGTTGGTTGCCAAACATAACTGACTTTCGACACTGTGGTGCGAGAAGGCGTAGGGGGGGGACCTGGGCAACCTGGTCCACACCCTCTTCGAAAGAGGGTTTGCGAGCAAAGCCACAATCAAAAAAACACAATCTGAGGGAATGCCACCGAATCTGTGGCTTTTTGACCACACATTTTCGTGCCCTGAACGAAGTGAAGGGTTATGAGGTAAGGAAAGAATTAATCTCGATGCTGATTGGTCAATCGATCGGACCAGTAAATCCTGATTTCCCCCCTCCAAGAACAAAGATGAGAAAACCCTAACCTATATTAGGGCTTTAGAAGCATTGTGTAGGACGCCACCAGGAAGCGGTGGTCATAGGAGCGAGCTAGGAGCGAGCTTTTCACAGGCTTATTAAAGTCAAGGCTTCCAGTACTCTGAGTGCATAAGATATGGTTCTTCGTTCAGGGCATACGACCCCCTACAGGGCGACGAAGCTAGATTTAGTGAGGCATATCACTAGATAATGGATTGCTGGGGGGTCGTCTCCAGTCTCTTGGTGAGCCGCCAAAAGCCTCTTTTGCTGTTTTCAGGATCTGATTGGTCAAAATCATCTAAAGGTGTGGACGAACATGCCCAGGTCCCCCCACGCCTTCTTGCACCATACTTGTTAGCAGACATACGAACCAGAAAACATGAGTGTGGCTTTGTATGCTACGGAATCCGTGCCCAATGCAGCAGCGCACAAAGCCACACTCCCCATGTTTTCTGGTTCGTATGCCTGCTAACAAGTACAGCCAAAAAAAACATTGTGGCGCGACCCATTCTGAGTCTGAGTTCCCCAGGATGTTACCACAATATACATAAGTATGCAAAGTATTAATACCTTATTTTACTTTAGTTATTTATCTCTACTCATTGTAGCTGTAGAAACTACCATGTGCGCACAACTGGTGTTTTTTGGTTGCAACGCTAAAAGCCGGTTATTTTTGACAACCAACAATAGCTCATACTTTACCATACCTTTTGTAAGTAGTAATAAACCAACAACACACCATCAATCCCCGCCATTAATATTTAAGTTATATCGCTGACTAGCACTCTTAAAATTTTGCATGTAGTTATCGCAATAGGTGAATTTGTTAAATATTTAACGGAAAGAAAACCGAAGAAGGCTTCACTTACGAGATAGTGTAGGTTAGTAGAGGAGCTCACCATATACGTAGATTTTAGCAGTTCCAAAACTATTTCGCCAGATTTTTATCGACGTAATAATTAGAGGTGGTTGTGATTTGCCAACAATTTTGTGTGTTGCTGCCTTACCAAACAGGGTCAATAAATCTTTATGCTACAAACCCCTGTCCCGTTTCTATAATGCTGGTCTATTTGCAACGATAGGGCTAAACTCTTCTAAGATTTCTCTTATGAAGGTGTTGTAGCAAGCTAGCATCTATAAAACCATACGCGTAAATAAACCGGGTCGCATTTAGGGAATGCTGGTGTTTGAAATGCTGTCCTGAGACAGAAAGTAGGCTGGCTACCCTTTGCGGAGAGGGAGGAGTGTCAAAACTGGGTTACCGAGTTGAGCTGCCGAAGATAGCTAAGAACGCCGAACGGTCGCTCAGAAAGTAGCTATTAAAAGAAGATTTGTCTCTTTTAGCCTCGGTTTTGACTCTTTGCCGAATGTTCTTTGAAGGATCAAGTATGATTGTGGTATGCGCTGATAGCTTTCTGCAAAAAATAATTTTAGTAATACCGTTTCAATGTAGGAGGATTTCTAAGTCTACTTTGTGACCAGAGAGGCTTTTTTTACAAACGCTTGAACGATTATGAAATACTCTATGCTAGATATTGTGAACATTGTTCAAGGTTAGGGCTAGTTATTATTAATCTTTGCCGATAAAATTACCATCGCTATTCACTAAAGCTAAGAATCAAACCGATCTGTGATCAAAGTTAATAAGTGAGACATTAATCAGGCATTAACGCGATACTAAATATATTAGTCGGGCAAAATGGTCCAAAGTTTGATAAAGTGCTTGAAGATCCTGGTTTGAATGGGCCAAGTCAATTGTGATGGCTTTATCGATCTTTACGTAGGTTATTATTTCTACTGTACTAGTACTTATTTTTTTTTAGTTAATGTTCTCCATATAGCACAATCGCCTTATAAGGGTTTAGGTTATAAGGATACTCATCTTACAAGGATAAGAGCTCTGGTCTCAACAGGGATTATTTTGTGTCTACTAAACCTTTTTTTATAGGGATATCCGCTCCATAAGGACATAGAATTGCTCTAATTTTATATCTTTATAGAGTGATGTACTGTAGTAACTCCACTGTTTCGATAGATTTCACTATCGCCAAAATGATTGTTTAGTAATGGAGTCGACGACCTTCCCGTTCATAAACTGGCTCTATGAAGTGAACTTGATCTCTTTCAAAGGTTAGCAGATGTTCGAACGAGCTAAAGCAATAGTAGAAAGCGATGTTAACGAAGAGGCGGTAAATAGAGGGATTTCAACCCCCCTGATAAATACCTGTCAGTGTTGGCACGGGTTTTAATGCGGAATCTTCACACTTTCAGAGGGAAATGTTCGTTGTTTGAGTATTTCTATGAGTTTGGAGTTAATACAAAGGTCTGGCACTGGGGTTAGGCGGTACATGGGCAGGTAATTGCAGGTATATACTGTCTAGGTGGATATCCACCATTTCCGTTTCCATGCGAATTGAAAGTGTCGAGTGTTAGAATCCCGTACCGTGGCGTCTTGGGGAATGACCGAACCCACGGCAAGTTTTGAATCTATCACCAACTTTGAATCAGCACCCATCAACACCTTGACCCATCAACATCCAATCCCGTTCGACGATTTGTAAACACGCCCCGACTCTATAGCAGCACCATTTGTGCAAATATATTGTGGGTTGCGAAACGATACGAATACTTCAGAGGCGTCTGTTTTAAGCGTCTAGCAAAACTTAAAATAGAATAATGTCAGCAAATCCGAAAGAACAAATCAGCTAGCTAACACAACAACTTATTCCAAATATCAAACACCATGCTCTTCCATCACTGTATCAATGGCTCAATGTAGTCAAGGTAGTTCCAAGAAACAAAAGAAGGAAGAACTCATAGGCAACAAAGAAAATCATTAGTCCATCTACCGAAAGACCTAGCCACAGTAAACACTCGATAAACAACAATAGAAATAGCCGTGACTAGATTCGGAGCAGACATTACTCCCACTCAATGAATCTATAAAGCATCGGTCTAAATGTTGTCGATACTGAATATATCGTCTTCAATATGTCGGTTTAATAGGGTGGTAGATTGCGTTTCTGGTTATGGACGAGGGCCCGGGGGGGGGGTTGTTGGCGATGGTAAGATTTCTTAATGATATTTATGAGTATTTTGTTAATATTCTGCCATGGAAATTAAGGGGGGTTAGATCAAATACTACGATTGAAGGCGCTCCTGGTATGTTGATGTTTGAGTTGAGCAATGTATGGAGATTATGCTATCACGCTCAATGCTACAGTCGAGGATGCGGATGCCGCTGGTGTGTTAATGACTGCCTGGAAGTGACGTCGGAGATAAGTCGATTGAAGGTTCTGATTGTTGGTCAGGGAATAGTGCAATCATTGTCTTGGTGCTGGTTGATACATGTACCGTATTCACTCGAAAAATTGGGTAGCGCGCTTTCTTGGATCTAACTTAAATTAGTTTAGAAACGACTCGAAATCGGCTTAGATACGCCGCTCAATCTCTGACGAATTCCTTCACGAGTTAGTGGCGAAGTGTATACGCTACCCAATTTTTCGAGTTAATACGGTAGCTAAGGTTGAATTAAGGTATGTTGAATTGAATGAACGCTGCCGTTGACGAGCATCGAGGGCAAGAGAAGGTGAAGAGGGATGAGGGGTGGAGAAGGTGGGGAACGGAGAAGGTGGGGAGTGTGGGTGGTTGTTAAATTAGAGCTCTAATCACCGCGGAAATAAGGTTAGGGTTGTGCGTGGGAAGGACAGCCGAGTGATTGTTCATGAATAGCTGCTTTTCCCATCGAACACATACATCTACGAGGGCTCAAGGAATGTATTTCTCGGGGGTAGTATTCACGGATTGTGAGAATAAACAATAAACACTAAAATAATAAATATACCGCCCCACCTAACTCCAAGCATATAAGTTTCCCACATTAATCATTACTTTGTTTCCGTCAGCTCCAAGATCTCCCCAAAGACCCCCACTCCCCTATCCCCTAACGCAGTCCCCACCGCAACCGCTGTAGCTCCTACACTCAACATTCTCTCCCACCCATCCCGATCACTTACACCTCCCACCCCAATCACCGCAATATCCCGCAGGGTTTCCTCCGCGTTCAACATCTTCCTGATTGTCGCTACATTCCCCAGACTCAACCAGTGAATACACGCGCCTCCCAGACCACCAATCCCTGTTCCTGCCTCTGAAGACAAAGTCGGCTGGTATACCTTCCGCCGCCCACCCTCAGTTACCACCAATGACGGAGGCGACGTCAAATGCAGCGAGGAACCAAGGGTATTCGTGCTTGTGATGAACGAAATCACACCCGGATGCTGCTTAAGCGCGTCCAGCAGAACCCTATATTCAGCATCATGGGTATACGGAGGTGTCTTCAATCCCAGCGGGACGGGAGCAGCAAGCTCGATCCCAGCTAGCGGAGAGAGATAAGTTAATAGTTCCGGTAAATTATAAGCTGGCGGCGGTTTCCCAGCAATGTTTGGACAGCTCAGATTGATCTCCACGAGGAGATTGTAGGAAGTTGTTTTTGCAAAGTTCCCGATCGTCACGATTGCATCTTTCACCTCATCAGGACGTCCCGTGACTGAGGTTATGAAGGGCTTTGTTTGTGGTGCCCTGGAGGCTTTGATTATGTTATCGATGGCGTGCAGGTAGTGGCCAAGCGGGAGCGGTGAGTAGCCGTAGGTGTTCAGCGAGGACACGGGACCGCCGGTACCCGGGGTTGGGAATATCACTTTCTGATGTACCGACGGGTTCTCTGCGAAACCGTGGAGCAGGCTGGTGCGCGTGGTCACGGCGCCGGTGTGTGGGGATTTGTACAGCGCGGTTAAATCATCTACGGAGGTGGCCCAAGGGGTAGCCGAGTTGAAGAGTGGGGGTGTGAAGGAGACGCGGGGAGCCATAGTGGGATATAGTGGAATATAGTGGTGGTGGTGGGGAAAATCACGCGTGACAGGGGACGGAAGAAGGAGGGAGGGGAGCGGAGGGAGAGGGGGGAGGGGAAACGGATGTTTTATGTACATAAAGCTACATGAGTATGTTTACTCTACTCAGATTGTGATGCATGCGATGCGGGTGATGGAGAGAAACCTGGAGTGGGCACGAAAGCAAGCAGGATGGAAACGAGAAGGGGGCGATGAGGAAGAGAGCAGATCATCGAGTATTGGCATGGGGGATTGGGCTCCGTCAGTCACCTCTCTCTCTGCCAGACGAAGTCTCCACGAGAATGCACAGTTGGTGCTATGGGCGGTAGGGTCAATGGAGGGGGAGGGGTCGTGACGTCGATGTCTCTGCCCATCCAAGTTTGCTGTTCTCTTCATCTTCATCTTGCCTTGACCCTTTGCTTTTTCTTCCGTCTCGAATCCAAAACAAATGACGAAGCGTCTAGGCGCACAGACAGTGGGACGGTGTGCCGATAAGAACCGCACCCTAGGCCCTACCCGGCTAGTGGCAGGGTTGCTGTGCGTGGTTGGCTCTGATTGGACGGGCGGGACGACCACGGCCTTTCTCCGCACCTTTTTTTCGCGCTCAACTGCAACGTTGGCGGATGGGATTGGCGAGCTCCGAAATGGTGAGGGGCTAGAGGGACTAGAGAGGGGCGAGATGTACACGGTACATACACCATGTACCTTTCGCATTTATTTTGTTAATGCGTCTGTTTTTAATTTTAACTTGGATGAAGCCTGGAGTAATGTGGATTCGTGATAGTGGTGGTGATGATGATGATGATGATGATGGGTAGAGGCCTGAGAGGAGGGTTGCTAGTGGGGTGGCTGGGTGGACATTTCTCTGTGACGTCTTGGACCCTTGGAGAGTTATGCGAGCTGTCCCTCGCTCCAAGCGTCTTTTGCACCCTGGCGCCAGACCCAAGCTCTCGGGATCGAAAACAAACAACTCCCCCTCCCCTCCCCTCCGCTGACACGTCGAGATTCTCAGTCAGGGCTCCCCTACGCCTGTCGCCGGCCGCACTTGGAGTCTGCAGATGTCCTTCTCAGCCCACTCTATTTTGCTGTACTCTCTCTATCCGTCCGACATGCAATGGAGATGTCGGTCCTGAGGATGTATCGTCTAGAGTAGGGTAGAAAGAGATACGTCTGTCCAATCAGAACACGTATATACGATTGTCTTTCACTTGTATGAGCAGGCTATTATCCATACGCACAGGGGCTACAGCAAAAGGAAGGGCAGTTAGATCAGAATTGGGGGCCGAGATCGTCGATTTTCCCACTCACCTTGGACCCCGAGTGTTTTTGCCGCTTTTCGCACCGTTCTTGCAGACTCTATTTTTTCTTTGCTGTGGTGTGCTGTACTCGCTCGTGCGTGATTCGCTGGAGCTTGGGTTCACAAGGGTCTCATCCATACAAACTCGGTCTCCCGTTGTTCAATTCCAGGGAATATCTCTGAAGAAAAGGAAGAGACGGAGAGACTACGGTCCATGGACTGCGATATCAGCATCTAAATCTTCCCTTTCCCACCCCACCCCCTCCCCTACACAATTCGCTTTTTGATATCGCCACCCTCCAAGGGAAAAACATCGCGCACATACTACTTACTAACTCCCTTCCCCTCATCGGTGCCCGCCGCTTCTGCTGTCCAGGAACAACCTCACAAGGTGCAATTTTACGGACAGAGCCAGTCCCAGTCAACCAACCATCCAACCAAGGCAGCAACCTGAAGCACAGCTGGTCACGTACCGGGGTAGCTGAGAAATTTTCTTTAGGTTATTCCGTCTATCATAGTCCAAGTTAGTTGTTCTGCCTGCTCGTCACGTCACTCGTCGTTGGCTCGCTCGTACCGCCCACCACCACCCAACAAAAATAAGCACAGCACTCAGCGGCACGCCATCAGAAACATTCATACCTCACTTTGCACCAATTTGAGGGAGAAAAATTTTCTGTTGTCCGTTGTGCGTGTTCCAGAAGCCCACCGAACAAGCCTTGTCCGCGACGTGCATCGGTTTGTGGTTAAACACAGCCCTGTAAGCAAGTGAAGCAGGCAAGCAAGATTATCGGAAACAAAAGAGGCCTGTTGGGGTACGTAGGTGGCTAGGCTACCCGCTTCCTCTTCCCTCATCCCCTTCTCCTCCTTTCTGTCCTCAGACTCATCTCCTATTCTCTGTTGTGCTTCTCCTGCTCCCATTCACAATATATACCATCCATTTACCGGCCAGAGTCTTCCTTCCTCACACAATCATCTGTAATTTCAGAAGCTTACTCGACGACGATACAGGAAGGATATTCCGATCCACGAATCCCAAACAAACAGGGAAAAAGGAAAAGAAAGGAAGGAGATTTCGATTGCTATTTTTTTTGAACTGAGGTTTTTTTGAACACCAGGAAAGATGTCGATGAACCCAGCGACCGAGCTCCAGCACCTGAAGTTCACACCACGAACTTCAGCATGGAAGCACATGGAGAGATTTGAAAGGCTGTGTGCCTTGGCTTATCCACGAGCAACCGATGCGGGAAAATGGTATGTTTATTCTTTAATTCCACTTTATACGGCATTTTTGTGATTTTTGGCACATTCGGGGGGTTTGAGATATTTTTCATAAATCGCGGCCTTATTTTCACGGGTTTTGCAAATTTTCTGTTTATTTTGATTTATTTTGGGGGTTGGGCTGACTTGGATTTTTTTCTTTCCTGCAGGAGCTTATTCGTGAAAACGATTGATACGACAAATGTGTGGGGCACTGGACGGGGGATGACGCCTGGAAGATGGCTGATGGAGTTGAGTATGTGACCCCCCTGCCAATGATCTGCTTCCCGCATCCCCATTCGTTGCTTTTTCCTTCTTAGCCCCCGCCTGCTATGACATGGCCCACCCACCCATTCTGGTATTTTATATCCAATGACCCCCCTTCTAACATGTCCACAGGCGAAGACTGGCTGAGAAAGAACCCACATTGTTCTGAACCCAACTGTAACGACTGTAAGTTATTATCCTATCCCGTCCGCCGACCTTCCCCACACTTGAGACGGCTCATTTAACCTGTCCCGGTTCCCCATTTTCCCATTTTGAATCTTCACATACCCCATCTCACACATACTAACCATGGCTTCCTTTACAGGCAAAAACGACTCAATGTCCTTTGACTACCTCAAGAACGCCTTCCTGGACCGGTGGGGTCAGTCTGCTTCCCCGCAGCAGCAACAGCATGCCAAGCTTCGGCAGCCAGCCCGTTCCCACTCCATGCCGCCTCCTTCAGAATCCGATGGTGACCCCGGTGACATCCTGACCCCATCCGATATCGTCTCCAGCGCTCTTATCCCTCGGCAAAACCACTACCCTCCGGCGGCACCCACCCCACCCAACGAGCCCGTATCCGAGCGTGACCGTCTGGTACAGGAGACCAAGACTTCCATCGCTATCAACCCCGGTAACGGCGGTGGTGGCCAGATTGTACTGTCTATCTCCGACACCAACAAGCCTCGCCGACGAAAGAAGGAGATCCGAGCCACGATCGATACCCCTCCTTCAAACCGCAGCCATGGTCGTCGCCACGATGATGATATGGAACCACCTATGGATTCCCCGAATGACTGGGAACGCGAAGAAGAGGAACGGGAATATGAGATGGAACGTGAACGTGAACGTGAGATGCGCGACCGTGAAATGCGTGAGCGTGAAATGCGCGAACGTGAGATGATGGAACACGAACGTGAAATGGAGGAGCAACGTGAACGTGACATGCAACAACGGGAGCAACAGCGGGAGCAGCAACAGCGGGAACAACGGGAGCGCGAGCGACAGGAACGTCAGAGAAAGCGACAGAAGGATGTTGTCCATGTTATTGAAGCTGAGCCAACCCCACCACAGCTGGAACTCATCCGCCAGCCAAGCGTAGACAGCGAGGACTTTAGTACAAAGAATGATGAGACTGCACTTGTGGAGGTGCCACCGAGCGAGGTTGAAGAGTCGACTATTGCAGGCTCAGAGACTGGCGTTGCGGGTGCCATGAAGGTCACTCCACCTCTGAGACCACGGCTGCTCGAAGGTAAGATTTGTGCTATTACTGGTGCCTCGCGAGGTATTGGTCGTGCTATTGCCCTTGGCTTCGCCAAAGAGGGTGCTCATATCGTGGCCCATTACTGGGGTACCAAGAGCGATCCCGCCAATGAGGAGATCGTGTCCCTTTGTGTCGAGATCCGCGGTATGGGTCAAGGGTGCACTATCGTCTTTGGCGATATCTCGGACCCGCGAACAAGCGACAATATCATCAAACGTGCCGTGGAAACATACGGAAAGCTCGACGTAGCTGTTGGCAACGCTGGCATGTGCTGGTACCGCGACTTCCTGGATGTCACTCCGGAGCTGCTGCGCCGCCATGTCGACGTCAATCTCAACGGTAACTTCTACTTCGTCCAGGCCTGCGCACGTCAATTCAAGTCGCAGTTTCACGCACTTCCGATTGAGCCCAAGCCGGACCCGATGCCAGATTACTCTCTCATCTTCCTTTCGTCGGCTAGTGCCCACTCAGGTAATGCCCATCAGTCGCACTACAACCCTACTGCTGCAGGATTGATCTCGCTTATGCAGTCGACCGCTATCTCTCTTGGGCCATATGGTGTCAGGTGTAATGCGCTACTTCCTGGAGTGGTGCAGACAAAGATGAATAGAGAGGAGTTGCAAGATATGGAGAAGCGTGGGCGGCTAGAGAAGAAGGTTCCGCTTGGAAGATTGGGGGTGCCAAGCGACGTTGTTGGACCCGCGGTGTGGTTGGCGGGTGATGGAGCGAAGTATGTCAGCGGTGCACAAATCGTGGTAGACGGAGGAGCGTTTGTTAATAACTTCTAAATGAGAGGTGAGAAGTGGGGTGTGTAGATGGGTGGGTGATGAGTAGGGTCTGTTTTTGGTTCAGGTTATTTTTTTGATTGGGCTTTTTTCCTTGCTATGGACGCTGTGATGATACATGATCCCTGTTTCTTTCTCGTGTTTTTTATCTCATTTTTGGGGCATTCCTTTCCTTCTTGTCTTTTTCTTACTCATTTTGTTCGATGGTTGTCGTTTTTTTGGGCATAAGGATGGCATTGCATCTTGTTCTTTTGCATTGCATTATTGGATTATTATTACTGCTAAGGTTGAGGAAAGCATGGAATGTTACATGCGGGTTTTTCTTAAAAGGTTATGGTTTTTCTTAAGGTCCTTCTATTTTTTCTTTTGATGTATCTTGGTTGGTTTGGTTGTAGTCGGAGGACTGATGGGGTCTTTTTTTATGTTCTAAATAAAATACTTTATAAGGATAGCTTTTAAATTCTCTAAGTTCACTGTGTTTGGGAATTGCGTGTTGGCTATGGTTTGGGGGTGTGGTGGATGGGTGTTTTGTGGATATTTGGTAGGCCCCCAGGGTGAAAACTTCTGACAAGATGTCTAACCGAAGTGTGATAGATTCAGTCACAAATTATCACTCGCGCATTCAGCAACCACTTTATTTATTTCAAATATACAGCAATAATAGCAAGAGGTAACTGCAGAGTTTGTCCGTAATAACGCCTAAACCCGATAAAATGGGGATCATAAGGCGTACGAAGGAAAATACCCAAGGGTATCCGGTAACCTGTTTCCTCCACACCTCCCAGCCAACATTCCCCAGCAAAAAATAGTAGGAACAGATACTAAATTCAACAACATCAGAATCAACAAAGAACGAACCAAAACTTCTATGGCCCAACCGTCTGCACATGCGCTGCTTTCCACCACTCATCCTTCCCGTCTGGACCCGCCATTTTCCTCTTGAGCTCCCCAAGTTCCACAGTACACCTCTCAATAAGCCCAATCCTCTGATGCCCCAACACGCCAAAAAACAAAAACAACTGATACACCCGGTTATAAAATTTGCTCGCCAGGTAAATGCAGTCTCTAACAGAACTATTCATCCATTCAACCACTCTATCATCTGGAGGCCAGCACCTAGGCTTTCCGACCACCGCAGGGACTCCAGTCAAGAAATCGATATTATCAACCCACTCGTTAATTATGAACGGGCCCAGCAGCGTCGCCGTGGTCTCGCGGAGCATGGTGCGGCTAGGATCCATAGGCACCATATCCAGCTCTGCCTGCGCCAGGAGATCCCACAGCTGTGCGATCGGGATTACCGGATAGATCCACGGCTGAACAATAGCAGCTATCGGCGGCGGTATCGGGCTGTCTTGGACCGGGTGAACTGACGGTATGGGATATTTCGGACGCGGGGGACGACGGAGCTCGAGTACCTGTTTCGACAGCGCGAAGGTTGCCATGAAGTAGAACTCGCACATCCCGTCGCGCACGCGCGGTTCCATGTCGTTCAGGAAATCGAAGGAGGCTTTATCGTCAGGCTGCTCGCACCAGCTCCGGAACAGGTGCGGTAGGTCGTAGTCCCAGTTGGGTTGCGGGTAGTGCGAGCGGGGGAAATAGAGCGGTGTTCGGTAGCTCAGACACTTGACTTCTTTGAACGCTTGCGAGCGTGATTGCAGGAGCCATATCCATGGATAGGAGGGCTTATCACCCCACGGCCAGCCGTAGGTTCGGAGCGGGTAGATCGAAGCAAGAGCACGAAACGCCCCCGGCTCGGTGTGTACTGGGATGGATAGCAGCGGGGATAAACTCATGTGTTTGGAAATTACGAGTTCGTTATCCCGCACTACTTTTCGGAAATGCTTACAGGTGTCCCGAAGAGACCACATATCCCGTATATCGTCCACCTCCTTGCAGATTATGAGATGGATCTCTACAGGTAAATCGAATATTGTCTTTTTAGGGATCGCCTTTTTGGGGGGAACGACATGTTTCCGTAGGATTTTGTAATTTTTCTTGAGCGGGCCGTGTTTGATGAAGGTCTTGACGAAGGTAGCTGTATGGATGAGAGGTAACGCTGAAGTCTGACCCGCTGGAGCGGCCTTGCGTGCAGCAAGCACAGGCGATGAATTGGAATGCTTGTTTAGGCACCATGACTTGGATTTAATGGTCATAGAACACATCGCTAGATATTATTTATCGGCGGAGCTTCGGAGTAGAAGTGTGTGGCGATTGGTTGGGAAACATTTCTGTGTTAATTTGTGCGGCGAGATGCAACCTAAATAAGCTCTGGTGACAGTGGCTTAACCCTAAGGTGAAACAATATCGTGCCCTCGGTTCAAATATGGGCTGTTGTGTGGTGAAGTTCTATATTTGACTACGTTCTGGTAGCGCGAAGATACTATGGTGTCAGAAGCGAATATCGTGTACCCTTTTTTCAGTGGTCTACCCCTCCTAGAGTAGGTCGAACTTTAATAAGGCGGCTCTAATCAGACGATCTCTGTTAGATGGATTTGATATGATCAGAGAGTTTTTGTGAACTGGACGAACTTCCACGGAGTAGAAATTTGAAAAGTATGGTGACGGTGATCTGGTCAGTACAGCTAGGAAAAAAACACACCAAGTTAGCGAAGTGAACCTATTGAAGATAATGTTTAGACTTCCGTATAATTTTAGCAAATCCATGAATATTCGCTTTTTATTGGTTAATTACCAGCCATACTACGTACATAAACAACTAAAAGTATGCAAAGCCAAGTATATATAATGTAGATTATCTGGTATATATATGCAATCAAATTACGACTACATACTTATTCTCATATATCACCACCACTACTAAGAATTTCACAACTTATTCCACTAAGATCACCAACTTCCCCAAATTTTAATTATAGCTATCACATATATACTCTCTCATAATGCCCCCAAAACCTAGTGCCACCCCAAAACCAGCCAAGATATTTGTCACACCCAATAAAACTGCGGAAGCTATCCGTCGTGAATTCGAAGGAGCCGGTGGAAGTTGTACGTCCATATGAAACCCAGTTTCCTGCTGCTCAATAAATGCTGACGATTTTAAAAGCAAACGGCACGAGTGATGCCAAAAAGAGCCCGGAAGGTCCTGCTAAAGATGAAAATGCATTAATGGCGGTCTTTGTTGATCTAATTTTGAGGTAATATGATGGGCTCGTCGCGGGTGATGAGTGAGCTGTATGTAGAGCTCTCAGAACGCTTGTACTGTTTTTATCAGTTTGATTTATGGTTCAAGTGTCTTGCCCCTATAGTTAGAGGAAATTTTTTTTATTCTATTGTCGCGATCAAGCGTCCATCAAAGGATAAATTAGAGTCTTTATACAATAATTAAATATATACCGAGAAATTACAGACTTCCTAGGTGAACTCTTTACGTAGCGAAGGAGCTATTATTAAAACCCAAGCTATTTCTATCTCTAAAGCCCCACTGTGTTCGAGTTTAGGAGTTAACAAGGGGTTGGCTATAGGTTTAAGCTATGGGTGCATGAAGAGCTTGTAGTTTACCATAGTAATTCAGCTACTCACACATCATCTGCCAGACAACGCTTGAGGCTGCCTTAGTTTACAATTGATACCAAACGGACACTAAAAACGATCTACTCCAAGAGATCTCTCTTTTCGATGCTTACTCAAATAGCCTTGAACATCGACAAACCCTGCGTCGCACGTCGACAAGTCCAAACGGCGGCCACTTTGCTCCCAGACACAAACATTCCATAAGACCATAAGCCGATCTACTGGCACCTTCGCCTCGAAAATTTCGTTGAACATATCGGTTAGCAATTGCCAATCGGTTTCGTAATAGGCATTCTGGAACTTTTGTATATTCTCATTCAGCCAGGCTCGCCCGGACCCCAACGAGGCAAATTCGTCAATCCTGCTCATCAAATTCGGCAGATCTTTTTGGGAGGCTCTACTACTCGGATAATATCGCTCTGGTCCTACCTCCCCGAGTCCAGAAGAGCTTCCAAATGCCCCTTTTATCGCCTGAAGTATTACAGGTGATTTCTGCCGTGATCCATTTTTGTAGGAAACTCCCTCCCATACGATATGATCAACATCATTCGCGTTCGGCATCTGATCTCCGTTTTGTCCAGGAACATCCCGTACTGCTTTGACTCTATGGGTCAGGACAACCTTGATGACGCATCCAGGATTACTACAACAACCGCCTTGAGTTGATACGGGCATGAACTTATTCACAGTAGCTTCGGTTTCTGTTTAACGACAGACGTTGCATGCGTGGAGATGAAGATAAGCACCTGATGCCAACGTTGAATACTGCGTGGCTGGACTACCCCAAATATGGTTAGCTCTCTGCTCGAATCTCTACCAGGAATTGGAGTTCTATTTATTCAGTACATCTGGGTCTTTTAAATATTAACCCAGCTCCCTTGCAGCGTTAGCTCTGCAGCTGACCCAAAGACCACTTTCCATGATGTGTCGCGAGAATCTCAACGACCAGCGTCAAAACCCTCTGCTATTCTCATGAACTTAAATACCTTCACTAACAGGGCATATACTCTACTTTCCATGCATCTATGCATCAGCTAAACCGCTCCCAAGGGTTCATGTCCAACAAGGATTAAGATGTCCCAATCGCTCAACCTTATTGCATTTCATCGCTCAAGCGGTGTTTCTTACAAGAGACATCGTGAAACCGTTACTACAATTGAATCTATAGCAGAGAGAACCCAAATACAAACACAAGCCCCGCCTCCCAGGTAGATCGCTATATCACACACCCCACTCTATTCTGGTAACATCTATACCAAACCATCCAAGAGATCTTCACACTAATTCGTCACCCCGTAGATTTGGATATCCGCTATATATCAAGAATCAGTTATACAGAGCAAATGAAATAAGTTGAAGTGGAGCACATACAAGTAGCAAATATCCATAAGAAACCAAAAATAACAATTCCTTATAGCATTTACTCCAACCCCGATGGTTACCAAAAAAAAGGTATGCATCGCTCACTACCACTGACGACTATCTCTTTCCAGAACACATGCATCCCAGCAAAGCGCGACCCAATTAGTCGATAGTTCCAGTTCGAAGATATCGTTAATCATATCGGCCACAATTTGCCAGTCGGTATTGTGGTGGACATCCTGGAATTTATGGATGTTTTCCTGCAACCAACCTTGCACTAACCTCATCTGGGCATATTCCCCATTTTTCTCTTGATGCTGCTGCTGTTCAAACGGAGGCTTCTGCACCTGGTTGTCCTCTTGTTGGGCTGGTATATTCTCTTTTTCTTCAACGGAGGACGTCTTTTGAAAGCACCCTATCTCCAAATGATTGATATGACCATGAGCTTCACCCTTAATCGACTGCTCAATATGAGCTCCGCTCTTACTCGGCTGTCCACCATGCTCATGAGTCTCGCTCTTCCTCAGCTCTCCATTCTCACGCTCATCATTACTCATATCTGCATCTTCTCCCTCCTTACCATTCTCCAGCACCCCTTCCTCCGCAAACGCCGTCAACCTATAATATTTCATCTTAAGCGCATATTTAGCACGCTCCGCGCCAAATTTGGCATTGAATTCCTTTGCAATCCTACCCCAACCACCCGGCTCAACGATACTCGTACTAGTAGAACCGTTGTTCAGGAGCCAGTTGGCTTGGGGTGCTGTGTAGAAGCGACGAGGAATAACCATTTTCTTCAAGCGAGAGCCAGCGCCTGGATTCAACAAAGTATTGTGGCCCTCACCAATTATTCCGGAGGCTCCCGTAGCAGTATTCGTTGTCGAGTCAATGATGTGACTCGACATTTCAAGACTCGAAGCAGGTAGAGACATGTTGTTTGACATCAACAAAAGTTCAGAACCCGAATCCGAACCAACGGAGTCTGCGCGAGTATCCAGCTTAGCAGGAACGATATCACAAACTCCGGTAGGTTTCTTTCGATTTTTTAGATCTGCGATCAGGCGTTGACGGGGAAGACTCGGATCGCGAGTGATCTTGAACAGCGATGGCCTGCTATTCGGGCCATCATTGCCCAGGTTGTGCCTGGCACCATCGGATCTGGTAACGGACTTTGGCGATTCCCCAGCTGACAGAAACGCTGTGGTTGGCGGCTTCACGGCAACCTGGCCACCGTTCACATCGGGCAATACCCTATCTAGCTCGAAACTCCCCTGTATCGCAGCAGCGCTTTCGTCCTGGAGAACATTCGCGCAGTGAACAAGCACCTGGTGTTGATTACTGTCTCTGGCTGGTTCACACACAGAATCTTCCATTTCAGTATATTTCTCTATCTAGCGGAGAATACCTTTTGGTGAATTCGATGCTGTAGAGATGGTGGTGGTGGTGGTGGGTGGGTGGGTGGGTGTGTAGTGGACGGAAGGTATTTATCAAGAACGAAGAAGAAATTTTTTGCCTACACCCAATAGATCCATTGAATGGCCAAGTAACAACAATGGACACATGCGTACACTTTCACTGAGGTATCTCACGTAGGATAACGGCTCATAAATCCACGTAATTTTAGAACCCACCTATGTGAATGGATTCACGCAATATGGCTCGACTTAATTATAATCCCTCTGCTCTCACTTCAAGCTAGAGATTTTAAACTCATCGCCAATTTATTATAATATCTAACTATCAAAATTTGTATAGATTCAACCAGGCTCCGTAACACACATAGTATGAAAAATTCAGCATCACACAAGCAATATGTTGAAGGATATGGGGCCCCTCAAGCATGACTTCAGAGAAGGCTCGGCAACGAAAATTAGCGGAAGACGTAGGTCTAAGTATCCAGGCGCTGGGGATTCTAGGAAAGCACTATAAGCACGTAACGGGTGCGTTACCGGTCCATAGAGAACCAAGCATCCGATCCCTCCACGTCATTATTTCAACAGAATTCACATAGCATGCATCACATCATGTTGTATATCAATTTACAGGCACCGACTTGCATCTACTTGACGACATAACGAAGAAATTTTCAGGTATCAAATACTGATCGAGTGACTTATAATGATTCTAATGGCAAAATGCCGATGATTCTCGTCATTTAAATATAAAACCCCTTTCCTTAACCGGGGATTGGTATAGGCCTAGCTAATTACTTTTTTAATACGTATGTTGCAAGGAACTGCCACAGATATAGCAATATCTGCCAAGGAGTTGCTGCTAGACAAAAGAAATAGAAGGCAACTCCCGACCAAGGGAAGAAAATCAAACTCAGGATTTATAAGGGTTTAATTCCGACGCATTTGCAATTGACTCTACTCATAAGAGCACGAATATGGAGCAGGCTCTCTCACAAGGAAGGCTAATGCATACGAAACAATCCTTCTCAAACCCAGAATACATTTCCCCAGCGAGCAGGTATCCTTATACGACTCAACCCTAAAGAGATCTACCCTGTACAAAAACACACATACCCATAGAATAGATGTCCCACATTCGGGCCGAGTAACACCCGTAAGTAGAAATCGGGCCGCGGAGCAGAATTTTACAGCGCGATCAGCATTATAACCTGGATCCTCACATGGTGATTAAATGGCAAGTCTAAATTTTACAGCGAAAGCCGGTTCCAATATCAGGCACCTTTACTACAAATAAAACAACCGCTAGATACAATGACAACCAAATACGCACCCTGTTGAAACTGTGTTCAAGGCCGGCAGGAGGGTTAGGCAGAAGTCACTCATTATTGGCCATATTTTTTGAACCCACTAATTTACTTGGCTTGATTATAGGCCTTGCAAAACAACTAAATACTATTGATTAAAGTAGAGTCATATACACACAGATACCAGTTGGCACTAACTATTTTCTAGCCATGGCCAACCGCCAGCTAATTTACACGATATACGTATACACAACGATCCGACCCCATTCTGACTGGTAGGTCTCGATTAAATAGTGCATAGACATCTCATTTCTATTCCATGCTCCGATATAATGGCCTCGTTAGCAGTAGACATGCCGATGATCCGAATCTCAAAATCTCGGTTGGGAACCGCTGCTAGCGCACTACATCCCAGAAACTCATTTCCCTTGTGCTTTCACCCTCGCTAAGTAGAGTGCTCTCGTGGAGTCATAGGGCGCAGATCCTGATAGCGGGATCATTGAGTATCAAGCATCTTCTTAACGGGTCTCAAGTAAAACTCAAGCCAGATTTGCTAGATAGCGCATAGCCTCTCGAGATGGCTCTTTCACTCTATTTCAGAACTCACGCCACACCTATGTCCCTAAATCTATACTAACTTCTTACATATACATACAGTACGTAGTACACACTCCTGTCAAAGCCATATCCCTCGCCAAAAAACCCGAAACCCCGCTTCTCCGGACGATTCCCAAGCCTCTAGGGCACAGCTTGCTGCATAAAAGTGAATCAGGCGTCAGCCTCAGATACTGGGCCTCAAGCAGTGAGGCTCTTGAGCCCCCAAACCCAAGCCCCCCTCTGCAAAAAGTATGGACCCAAAAGACAAACGCTTGGCTGCCAGCCATGCGGCTATCCATTTGCTTTGCTTAGCACGCGCCACATGGCTCCCTGCACAGTCCGGGACGCAAATTTAGAACAACACATTAAGTCAAAGGAACCACAGCTTGCAGACGTATTCCAATACGAACGGGTTCCGGTAGCCAGGTCCCGCCATATAGAGCTGAAACTCACTATGCACATGCCAGCGCGGAGTTAATGAAGCGCTGCAGTTCTCTATCCGAATAAAGTCGGTTTGTAACAGCTGGTTCCTAATACTGACGAAGCCATACCATCGGATTCTGTATACTAAAAACAGTGAGCTACTCACAAACGCAGGCGGTGAGATGGTACCTATTCGCTCTACCAATCCTAAAGGCGATTTGTAACCCTATGGTTCCATCCGTTCCATTAGTAAAGCCCAAGCATAAGAAAACACTCCTTACACCCGCTAATAAACGGGGCATGAGCATGTTTAGTGCGAATAAGTCAAAATCTAGGAGAAATCCATCGTTTCAAAGTTTGCGGTCCGTTAAGCACAGTTTTTTGCCGGAAGTACGCATTCCGTAGCGTATGACTCGCTATCTCGAGACCTCACTAAAATACCTGCCACAGTATCAGATCTCGGTGAGTTGTATCTCGTACAGTATATATTTTTCCCCACGACCAAATGTCGCAGGATCCTTTTACAAATTGCCGATACGGCGAGAAAAGCACCTGCGGTCGACTGGTACATGTTTCTTCGGAAACCAAAGCGCTCTCACATAACCACAATGACAATTACCGTCATTTGCAATTTGTGGTAATAGACGACGACTGAGGTTCTGAAACGGGGAGTGGTTCATTTGTTCTAGCAAAAAAGGGTTAGTGCTATTTCAAGGGCTAACAAGCCAAAGCGAGGAGCCCATGCCAGCGTACAGTACCAAAGCTGATTGACCACGCTGCGCGGCCATGATATGAAAACGATGGACCTGTCAAGCCCTAAAGAGCTTGTTGCGCTTGGATATGCTGTATAATGGTGCCAGAAGCAAGTTCAGCAAAACCACCAGGGGAAAGCATAGCATTCACCACACTTCCTTCACGCTCATCTCAATCCCGCGGCGCAGAGGTATAGGCAAGCCCAAAACGCTTAGAATCCCAATCTCCCTTGTCCAATGCCCACGCTCACAAATAAATACGGTTTTAGCCACACCAAGCACTAAACGTTAACGAATAGCTAGGCGTCCCAAATCGGCTCCCCAGCAAAAACTCATCCATGAACTAGGCCGTGAGTAGCAACTGCTTGGTATAAGTACCCATAACAGCAATTACAGCCAGATTTCGCTAGTGGGACCGTACCCTAGTGAAAGGAAATTAGTTCAAAAGTTTATTACCAAGAATATTCTTCTTGCGGAAGTGATTAACATGTGTTTTGGAGCCACCTAGCATCCCCAACTATCGACTCTCAGATACCGCGATTTTGATGCCTCGGGATGAAAAAAAAAAAGATGTGTGAGCAAGAACATCGTTAAAGGGGGCATGCGGATAAAATCCAAGAAATATATATCAAACCGAAAAGAAAAGAAAAGAAAAGAAAATCCCCCCCTTCCCCCCCAAAACCGAAATCCCTGTTAAAGGGGGGGCTGTGGGACACTGATATCTAGAAGCACTATCGCTTAGAATTCATTCGTATTTCAAGTTTGTTCATCCGAGCCCGTGAGGCTCTGGCCATGGGTCTGTCCATTCTTTTCTGGTGCGATAGTCGCGGGGAATGACGTTTCTTTGTAGGCCCTCGCTCGTCTTGCCCCTCAACTGGACTTCAAAATATCCCCACCAGGTAGGCAAGTTTTGAAAATTCGAACATGATCTCTCCTCGGGCTAGATGGGCTGTGTAGAAGAGAGAGAGACTCGCATCATGTGAAGATGGGCGAGGATCCTCATCGATATGCCTTTTTCTGATCACTGTATGTAGGATCGTAATCGGTGCTTCTACTTTGCCGTCTTATCGAATGCACCATGCTTTGTAATGAAGCGCGTCTATGCAAACCAAGCCCAGCAGATTCGGGATCAGCGTCGCCATGTTCCGGGCCGTCCTAAGCAGAATGTGTGTAGTATTGCTTGCAAGCCCTATGTTCCTCTCAGCAGGCAGGCTCCAGGCTTTGTGTGCCAGAGGATTTCTATTACCCCAATGCGAGAATGACTCGCAGAAGCCCTGCAAAGCACAGAACTGTATCTATCCCCCTTCGGATACCGCATCAATCTAAGCCGGTTGTGTCCAACTAGAACTGAACAAGTACATTCCAGTCACAGAAGAAGAAAAAATATACCTAATTTGTTTTAAGGGGGAGCTGCGGCCTGACCCTTCCCCCCAATGATTACACCCGACATCCGAGCAAATCCCATCTCCCCCCCACTAAACGTGATCACGCCCAAAGTCCAAATGTTCCTGATGTTGGTGATCCATTTAGCTATGACCTTCTAAACCCTAAATTTTTTTGTTTTTTGTTTTTTTTGTTTGTCTCCAACTAGATCGGAAAGAGCCAACATCCACGCCCAAGGCCACAAAATGTACATCTGAGATGTACCAGTTACAGGTTTCAAATCTGTAGATGTACTGGGGTGAATAGATGGGTGGGGGTTGAATTTGGGGGAGGGGAGATGAAGAGGTTGGGACTTCTCTTGGCGATGCGTTGCGCCATATTCGGAACTGATCGAAAAACGTGTTCGCTTGCTCAGTAAGATTATGGACTTTTTTTCTCTCTCTCTGGCGATTAGAGACAAGAGCACCCTTATTCAATTATATTAGTTGACTACCCCATCGCTCGAGTCGAAACCTTCCGGCCCATTCCGTGGTGAGGATACGTTAGCGCTGGCTCTATAATCAATATTAGACCCCAAGCCTCCAATGGTGACCAAATCATCACCAAGACTCCAGACAAAATTACTTCTCGTACGCGTATGACCACTTATCTATATTAAATACCAAGATGGTGCTTGGCGAGTCTGTTGGATGTGTGCATTCCAGTTGCGGGTGCGACCTAACTACGTGTATCTACCTGAGTAATCAAGAGATATCTTGTTACAGTGTATCAGTTTATCATCACGTATCACTCGTAGCCTTATGCCAGGCTTACAATGGTTACATCCACCCGTATCTTTCTTTCTTGGGTTAGAAAGACGAGCAGCCAAGCCAATATTGCTCAACAATCTAAAAAAAAAAGCAACAAAGGCCTAAAACCGCATTTGGCCTTTATACACACACCCCTACAGATTCACATAGAGAGATTGATACTTCTCCCTAGCAGGAACATTAGCTAAACCTGCTGCGTGGAGAACTTGGATGATGGTGCCATATTGCTCGGTGAGTGTTCGAGTGATGAGACGTGACCAGTGCACAGCTGGGACGAAAGCTTTTGGATGAGGGGTCTCGGTTAAGCGAAAACGTACTATAAATAGCTGCGGCTGAGTCGAGTCTCGGAATAGGTTTTTATTTATGGACAGGGATGTGCACAATCAATGGGCAGTGTAGAATGATTGGACAGGAGCCGATGCTGCATATGACACATACGGTATAGTTCTCTTCTTCGCTTTTTGTGCAATCCGTTTTTCTCTAGCTAAACGGCGAGACAGTGAGGATCACCGTGTCTGCTGAAAAGCCATCGATTGCTACGCCGCTTGAAACCCCGAAAACCATCATACGGTTTTTTGCAGTGGTGATGGTGGGTTGGGTAGGCTTCACGGTCAGGGTTTGGCTGTGTGTCCCGGGTAGAGTTGTTGTTTCCTCGGCACTTATAGGGCACTCGACCCGGTGAAACACTGCTTGGCCCTTTCTCAACAGCTGGGGCCCAGATCGATCGAGTGTTCCACATAATCAATCACGTTCTACTTTTGAGTGGCCAAAGTGTAGCCGGGTGGCTAACTTTAAAACCATATTCGGGATTCCTCTCCAAAAACACTGCAGCCTCAACATCTTGGAAACTGCCACATCTCTGTGACTCTTTCTGTTGGCGGCCGTGCAAGCAGCTCTCTTTGGGCCTGCAGCGAGCCACTGTCTGCGAATCACGTTTCCTGGCGCTTTTTGGTGTGGATGACAGCAAGCACAGTTGTGGTGGCGAAATTTTGGGGGATGCATGGCTTTTGGCTTGGATGGGAGTCCAATGCGCCTTTAGTTTAGAGTGTTCTACTCTGGGCCACCCTCCCTCCATCCTAGGTTACTCTGGAAAGCCCAGCAAACAGGGAATTCTTGGGTGCAATAAGTATCACCCCATCCGTAACGGTCGTAGCTTTCCTGGGGTTTGTGCCCAAGAGGAAGTTTTTTCTAGAAGCACATATGTTCGAATCCTATTTATTGATGTGATAAAATGGCTCTGGATTTAGGCTATCTGGACTGCGGGGCTAGGGAATTTCAGTCAATCACTGCCCTGTGGTATTCAGCTAAATAGCTAGGGTGAAAGCGTGAGGCCAATAAGGATACTGGGCCATGCTCCATCCAGTGCTTGGTCGAAATCGACGAGTAATAATATGTAGGTATAAGGCTTAGGGGCTGTACGCAGTCTTACGTTACACAGCAGAACCGGCAACACCTCTAATCGAATTATGCATACCCGTCGAATGGAACGATGTTGGGTTGCATCGTGTCAGCCACTCCTAACAGTTGTTCTGCCCACCCATTTGTATTCAAAATGGGTGGGTCGCGCACCTTGCTCTTGAGCTTGCAGTACTTGCTCTTCCTCTTCCCTGGTTCTATCGTCTGCAGAGTGTCGGATCAAAATTCTCTCTCTCTGTTCCTAACCCTTCAAGAACACCAGTATTCGCAGGTTCGCGGGGAGCAGTTTGCTTCGCTCACACTAACCCGTCGGCTTTCCTTACAACCAATACCATGGCGAAGGGGGCGTCTTCGATATGGTTCCGCCAATCCGCGTGGGTGCTCTTGGGCCTGCTCGCAGAAGTTCAGGCTCTGAATTGTAGGTTTTGTCTATCTCACGCTGTACCGATACGGAAGAGTTCATCGCTAACGTCTGTATTTTTTTTCTTCAAGGTAATGTGGCACCGTTTTCTCTTGAGTACAAAAACACTATCGTGTTGGGTGCTCCTGATATGGCTGCTTCACATCGGAGCATGCAGTGGTCAGTTGGTGAGTCCTCCAAACTATAATTTCGGTCTGATCCTTGGGTTTACAGTCGCTTATAATTATATCTTGCGCAGGATCGCAAAAGGCAAACTTGGGTATGCAACTCGGGACGACTTTAAATGCGACTTTTCTGCCAGACTCGATAGTGTGTACGGTTACACCAGATCGAGGGTGTGTAGCATGGCGTGGAGGTCTCTTCAACACCAGTACGAGCAACACTTGGACACCGAATATTGGAGATATACCCTACAACGGCTCGGTGGTAAACGCGGGGTGGGATTATCTCAACGAGGATGCATACAAAAGTAATTGACTTTGTAATTCTCTATATGCGATCATCGTGCTGACGGCTATAGGTAACGGGATTGGTCCTTTGTCGCAGTTCCCAAGTGGTATGTATATTCCTTGTTACCGTCCGATATTTCAGTAAACCTGGTACTGATTTGTGTTTGAAGGTTGGGATACGGTTGCGTTTGCAGATCGCCAAATGTTGGGCTTTCCCATGACGGTAGTCAATCTAGCTAGTTTCCCTTTCGGGTATGACCAACCATCTATGACCAAATATTCTATATATTCACATTGCTTACCAATCGATTGAAATAGAGCTGGAATGGTTGGTCTCGCAGATCAATCTATATTCCTCAACCAATCCGTTGCGAACAACATCAGTCCGTCGAGAAGTTGGGCTTTGGACTATGGTCTAACCGCGAAGAATGTTCCTGGAGAAGTTGTGATTGGGGGTTATAATCCAAAGAAGGCTACCTACGACACATTTACAAATTTCACCGTGTTCCCGGATAAGACCAAGCCGTGTCCTCTCCAGGTCCAGGTCAAGGGCATTAAGTGGGGCAGTGTTGATCTTATGGCTGGACAGAGTGAGTAAACGCTTTTCATAGTATACCCCACTATCATATGCTAAAACATCACAGATCAATTCATGGCGTGTGTCGAGCCGGCTTATTGGACTACCATCATGCCACTTACAGTTCAGCAGAATTTCAACAAGACGATGCTTCAAGCACAGGATATCGCGTTTTGGCAAGGAACATGGGAATACTATATGTACAACTCCACAAACAACAACAACACCGCCTTCAAGGGACTTCCATCTGGCGACATTTCAATTGAACTGGAAGGACTCACCGTCAAGATCCCACAAGAGGAATGGATTTACCCGGCCGTCCAGATTAACCATGGTTCAGGAGGGTGGGATGTTATTCCAGGTAACTATAATACTTTTCGTCTGTTTTTATATATAATATATTGGATGGTAGTGAATAACAGTTTGTCAAATTTCCAGGCTCTATCCAAACCACAGTGGGCACAGCAGGATGGCCGGCAGGTGTTGATCCGAAACTCCCCTTCTTGGGCGGACCGTTCCTTTCGCAGGTTTATCTCGTTGTCGACTACGAAACGGGTGTTTTCTCGCTCGCACCAACAAAGCGATCTTCGACTTCAAATGCTGGTTTAGTAACGCTTGGTTGCGATAAGAAAAGCACACCATCTAACAGCACCAGTCCCGCCGGCAATAATGGTTCAACAGGAGGTGGGAAGAAAACCAACACTGGTGCCATTGCTGGAGGAGTAGTTGGAGGAGTGGCAGTACTTGGTTTGATCGGTGGTCTTCTTTTCTTCCGCCGCCGCCGCAACAACAATAACCAGCAACCCCCCGTCGAGGCAGCAATGGCCCCTGGCCTTACCAAGGAACAGAGCGAGGCACAGCAGATGGGCTTCCACCAACACCCATACGACGCACCGCCTGCCTTTTCACCATCTGCCTCGCCAGGCCCATACTCACCACCTACTTCACCTGGTCCTTACAACATGACAGCCGTTCCATTGAGAAGACCCATCCCTGGCCAGGACCACTACTATGACAACCAACAGCCATACCACACTTCGACCATGACGTCCGAACCAGCTGAACTTGGGGGAGCTGATGTGTCTGAGCTTAGCGCGCAGCCACTAACGTATAATGGGGCATATGATGGAGGTTCTGTGGTATCAGGGTCGACAAATCACAGATAAAAGTTGTTGAGGGCAGATTCTTCGTAATACATGTTAACTCATAGTTTGAAAATTTCATCTTTTTTTCATATGTACATCAGCGAGTGAAATCGGCTCGTGGTTTAACTACCCCATTCTTTTATTATTTCTTTTTTGGAAACCCTCCCCCCCCCTTTTCCCATTTTATTTTATGTATGTTGAATAGGTTGACCCATGGTGTGGACGTCTGGGTCAGGGAGGGGGGTGTTTTTTTTTGGTAGCGATTCAACTGTGTGTTGTCGATTTTACTTTACTTTTTTTCTTTTTCTTAAGTAAATAGATCAAATTATTTTTTCATATGGACTACGTGGTCAAAGATGAATATATAGTAATGAGTATGAAATAGCTATATATAAGGGTATTTTAAGCCCGCCGTTTTTTAATATCAGGGAAATTCCATGATCTGTGGTCCAAGTGTTTTGGTTGATGAGTGTGAATGAAACTCTACCAATGCGAAGGAGTGGCTTTTAGTGTGTGGAGTAAGGTGCTCTTAATTAGATGTTTGCGTACTGAATTTTGTTCTTGAGCTGAAATGACTATTGATTGATAAGAAGGTCTCCAACTACGGCTATTGGAGGCGCTGTGTCAGTACCTTTTCGCACAAGAGCAACTGGTTGGCCCCTGTAATTATTATGCCTCTTTGCTGCTTGAACCACCATTACGTATAGATATGGGTCTCTTTTTGATACGGGTATCTTGGGTCTGCGGGGTCTAATGCAGTAACTAATTGGCCTGGATTGTTCTCTGGTGTGACGTGAGGTACATCTCAATTGGTCGGTAGGACATTTGCCAAGGGCTACGGCTTGGGGATCGGTGGGTAGGCTATAGGTAATGAATTCGTATTCATCGCAAATGGGATAATCTGTGGAGAAAAGTGATACTGTTCGTGGTGTAGATATATGGTGTCTAGTAACAAGCGCAGTATCATTGGCACCTGCACAAGTTAGTAAAGTTACCACGGGCTTAAACCTAGTTTCCCAACTCCCATCACGCGCTCTCTTATTCCCAATCCCCACAGCCTCACGATTGAATGTTTTCTCTCTTGAAAGTTGCTTTCTATCGCATTTTCGACTGATGTATCCTTGGGCATGGTATATCACTCGGTATTCGCGATGTTTCTAATGTTAGAATATTAGCCACGACAGCCGAATTGCTTGTTTTTCTGCAGGCTGGGCGCGCTCTCGTCTATATACTCGACGTGATAGTCTCTAGTACCTCCCGGGTGCCCGTGTACTCGGGTCTATGTTTCTTACTAATCACCGTACCTGAGCTTTCTCCGAAGTTGGCTCACCGTAAACCCCCCATATTAGGAAGCCTTGTCTAACATCTAACTTCCGGGTCATTCGACTTCTTAATAATATTCAGTGTATTCTGTTGACGGGTTTGTGGGTGCGTTGGTGAGCGTATGCCCATTGCTCCACTGCCTAACCTTTTTGCGTGTCAAATTAAATCAACGTTTGTAGCTGTAACGGCACCAAAAAAGTCGCTAGTGGACGACTCCGGATACCCTACACCTAACGGAAATAAGAAAGCCTCTAACGTTAGACCCTGCTTCTTTGCTGGTTACGCAGGTCTCCTCTGCTAAATATTGACTAATCACTAACTGTCTGGGCTGCACGTGGGTACGGTGTCCGGATCGCTTGTGAAATCATCTGAATGCAGTAAGCCCTTATGCGCTGCTTATATGGGAACGATATCAAGACGATCAGATCGAAATTCATTACAGACACCGTAAAAATCTGTGTGGGGTGGGCGTTAGTAGTAAAAGGTCTTGGGAAAACTTTGACGGCTGCTCGATGCATGAAAAGGCGTTAAGAGCTCGAGAGACATCAGCTTCATGCGCACGTGGGAATTATCAGCAGAGCCTTTTGAAAGGATACATGTATGTACATCAGGTGATGTGTTTACGTAAGACCTTAAGGTGTGTAATAAATGCATTGTTTTGTGCTTTATCGCTCTCTCTATATGTATGTTATTTATTAATTAATCCAGAACATAGAATCCATATGTATCTATATATGTATGATAAATGTAAAAGTATTGCCTGTGGGCTTTATTAGCGAGTATAGCGGCATTCTATAGGATCTGGACTGGTTAGTTAGGATTTTATTGCTTCAATCTCGGTTAGTACGGGATCGATGAAGCTCTCATTAACTGCTGCAGTCTACCTAGTAATGTCTATGAACCTAAGTGGTCACGAGCTAACCCTGCTTGAACCTGAACGCAGGTTTGCATCAGACTCTCCGCAGATCTCTTCATGTACTTTAACATAATAAATTCATCTCTGTGGGTAGTAAATTATCTCACTGGTGGGAAAAATTATATATATTGTTATTCATGAATAGTCACTCGTTTTCACTAACTAGCGCCTATATCTAGACATCTCCTCACCTCACTTCTGCCATGGCCTAGCTCTCTAGATTTCGCCTAGGTTCGACTTGGACAGACTAGTGGATGGCAATACCTGGTTATATCTAGAATTAATGGTATTCGAGTTACATGTAGCCATTAACATGAGCATGTGCCTATTGAAATAGTTAAATAATAAATAATAAATAACTCATTAACGTGCTAGCTATAACCGTAACTGTATAAGTACCTGAACCTATGGCGCGTGAGTTTAATGAGACGTAAGGATGTACATATGTCAACACTCCCTTAAGGAAAATAGTTTGGGGCCGCAACTATGGTTATATTTTGTGTTGTAGTCTGATCTGTGGCTTACGTCCGATCGTTGGTGAATCTGGAAGAGTCAGTACGTACCCAACTATGAAGCCATTGGACGGGCACCAAGCGCCGCCATCAAAAATTCAGCGTATTTCTCACTACTACGCAGGTAATTCTCAGTATTTCTTTTGGCTAAGGGTGTATTGACATCCTAACTTTTATTAAATTCATGCGCCATACCCTGCCTGGCTTTTAATTTCGCCGCTTACTAGCGTAGCACGGTGGTTTTTATTTACAAAAATTGGTTTGCAGGTTGTGGCAACCAGCTCATCGCGTTTGAGGGCTTTTTACCACCAGTTGGGGGGGTGCTTGTATGAGGGAGGTTTGCATGTCGGAAATTGGTCGCTAATATCAATTATCGGTCTATTATTGCGCTTCAAATTATTATTTTTAGCCCCTATACTAAATATCTCAAATCTAGCATCGCCTATTATGACTCAAGCACGGGAGCAAAAAAGGAGATGCAAGTTAATAAGTCATTTGTGTAGTTCCTCAGAGACTCAATAAGAGACCTGCATGCATGCAGCCCACTGAAACAAAGGTTTCTTAAATATTTGGCACAGTCTAGCTAGTTGCCAGCTCGGAGCGTGGCTTTCTCAAATGGTACCGGTGATGTAAAACTGTTACCTATCGGCCGAATTCTAGGTGGTACTCGTGTCCGCAGGAACTACTTGGCGAGGTAGCCAATTTCCGCATCGTGATGATAGTTTGTAAGTTTATGTTAGTATTGAACTGCTAAGCTATTTTGCGTAGCATGGGTTACTGGGCTTTATTGATGTCTGAGAATCGAATAACATATTAGTCAGTAACGAGAACGCAGCATTCTGTGAGCTTAATGATTAGATAAACCGTTGGTTAGACTTGGACTAACTAGTAAGAGTTTTTGGATTTGCGTGTCGTGAAGAATTGATTATGGGGTGGGGGATCCAGGGGAGTAAAGAAGGAACCAAAGTCATAGATAGTAGAATACCTCCACGTAGGCATTCCTTCTTTTTCTTTTTTGGTCTTGTGGTCTCTAGGCGATACATAACTAGATTCACAACAGCGAATATCTGATGTCCGAGCGTGAGCTAATCCGGGAAAAAGTGTGGGATAACACTTTTTTAGAAGAAAGTCTCTTAAGCAGAAGGCCTAGGTTTCCTCACGGTGATGTCTAGCTTATCGCGCAATGGGTAGTTTTGGCGTAATGCTGGGATGGTGTTGATCGAAGTATCTGACTTATGTTTAGATCTCGGTTTGTTCGAGCTTGGTATAGGGATGAGACTGGCAAGCCTAAATTGAATTTGGATAGATCTCATCTCACTCATCTCGTACGTAGCCTATCAATTTCGGGACCAAAAGCGTATTTCGTCGAAAACTTCCCTTGGGCGGAATGGTAAAGGAGAGTCTGAATCTTGAACGGCTTCACAGGTTGTTTTTAGATCCCAAGTCCGAGCGACGTCCAAAGCCACGGCTGAAGCGCGGATACAGTGTGTTTTGGGATTGTGATCAGTAACGCAAAATTTCTCCTTGGCAGGGGTTCTCGCCAGAAGTAGAGAAACAAATTATTTGACTCGTTACTATTTTGGAAAACCAAACGGTTTATACCATGATTAGAGGCTCTATGTAGTCGCTGAGGCCCCCTTTCTAAGCTTGCGGCTTCTTCAGAGAAAGTGATTTTCAGGACTAAGGGAGTACAAGGGTTCTGAGTTGTACCTATTTTCGGGAATTCAACGTCATTTACCTCATTAAAACCCCCAAAACGCACCTTTTTCTTGATCACACATGCAGTTCGGTTGATCACAATATTGCGAATTTGTATTATGAACGATTTTCCGCGGATTACTTGTAGTACAGATAGCCGATACAGGCCGCTGCGCTTCTGCGAAGGTGCTTGGCACATCCCCTATCAGACGGATCAGCCTTGCCTGTGTCATTGGCTATCAGCAAAGTTGTGAATCCACTTTCCTGCACAAAGGAATCTCCATAAAAAAACTCAACCACTTGGCATTGCCGGGGGGTGCATTTGTCTATGCGCACATCGCTAGTCACATAAGCCCATGATGTCGTCTCGAAGCCACCATACCGGTGATCAGTTCAAGGTCCAGGCTGGCGTCCTCCGTACGATGAAGGCCTTTCCAGATCACGGTTCCGGACCTTAACCGATTGTTATCATTCGTATCCCCGCCTCAATCCGAGCTGTGACGCTTGACCGAGACATCACCAACTTTCGTGCTCACTAACGGTTACTAATCTTAGTGAAGCGCGAAAGGCTCGCACTTATCCGTGACAGAGTCCCAGTACAACCGACGATCACAAATAAGAATTCTGTGCTAGTTATGAAATTGCAAGGTTTTGTTGGAGAGAGACGCACTAAATCGCTGGAGTCAGAGAATCACCGGACACTCCCTTTCACCAACACGAGTATGTCCCGTTTGGGTCCTCAGCCTCTCGACACTACTGCGAGACCAAGAAAAATCCCAGGTACATTAGGTCTTGGTTGTCTGGGCGGGAGTCCTAGGTTGCTGAGTTGTCTCTGATTTCCTCTTTTATGAATATTACTGTACATCTACTTGGTTGCTTGGAATACATTTAAAAGCCCGCCTGTCTCCCCGAACTCGAAGGTCATTCTTTCAATCGCAATCTCATAGCTTTGCACATCAGCTACTCTCATCAATAAATATCACCGCGCAAACTTCAAGCCATGCATTTTACCAGCTTCACCCTGGCGGCTTTGTTGACGCTGAGCTCGCCGGTCTTTGCGAGTCCTATTGAGAAACGTCAGGATAGGCCCCAATTCGGCAGTGTCCTTTACGGTAAGTCAACAATGCATACCTCCGAATACCACTCATTGGTTTACTTACATGTCTTTAGGAGGTGGGGGCATCTACAATTGCGCAGCTCCTGGAACTGTCGCTTTGACTTTTGATGACGGCCCATACCTGTAAGACTCTGAAACCGCACACTTGAGCTCATGGCTAACTATGTTAGATACACCAATGGGTTTTTGGACTATCTCGCGGGCCAGGGTGTGGTGGTCACATTTTTTGTCACGTATGTTTTCTATCACTCTGTTTCATTTCCAAACCACCATAAGTAACACATTCCTATTTTCAGTGGAAATAACCTTGACAAAGGTGCTATCGATCAAACGCCAGCTTGGACTAATGTAATCAAACGAATGGATGCTGAGGGACATCAGGTTGCCTCTCATACGTAAGTTTTCGATTTTGATATTACCAACGTATTTTTGTTGACGACTGTCCTCTAGTTGGACACATCAAGACCTCTCGACCTTGAGCGAAGATGGCGTTCGCACTGAAATGGGTAGAAACGAGCAGGCTTTCATGTCAATCTTGGGGAAATACCCAACATATATGCGACCACCCTATTCATCTTGTACTGGCGCTTGTCCAGGGATCATGGCCAGTATGGGGTACCATGTCTGTTACTTTGATCTCGACACCGACGATTACAATCAACTGGACAATATTCAAGTAGCGAAAAATAACGTCGACAACGCAATGGCAAAAGGTTCTAATAACTATCTGTCAATTGCTCATGATATCCACCAAGTAACTGCGCAAGACCTGGCACCGTACATGGTGCAGAAGTTCAAGGCCGCCGGCTACAAATGTATGTTTGATACCGACTGTCCCACGTCATCTCATCAATAGATATGTTACTAACTGACCATAGTTGTTACAATCGGTGATTGCCTCGGCGATCCCAGGGCAAACTGGTATAGGACTGCTTAAATAGGAAGAAGCAGGTTTATTTTCATGAGGCTTTTTCGCAATGTATTTAACGACTGACATGCGTATTGTTAATTCAAATGTAATATAATTGTATGAGATTGATCTAATAGTATGGGCCGCGGGAGGAAATACATAGTACATGGAGTATGTGTATTTTATTTAGTCTTGGGCTGGAATAATGACATGAATTGTCTTCAATGATCTTCACTTACTGATTGGCGGAGTGTGACAACATGCAGGCTTACCCTGCACCTTTTTTGCACCTCCCCGCACTTTGGGCATCCCATGCTAGGCCAAGCTTTTAAACCTTCAGCCTCCTGTCGTCATCAGGATGCGATTGGACGATAATCGGCGAGGCTTTTCGGTCCTCATCAAATAAGTACCTAGAAGTACCTTGTGCAGCATTTGTGAACTCAATTGCAGTAGTTTAGGCAGTCAAAAAAAGTCATATTGTACCGATTGGATACAGATATCGATGGCGCGCCCAGCTGAGTTAATGTTACTCATGGTGGATACAAAATATCACTCAAACAAGTTCTCCATCCTTCGATTGAAGGTTCTTGCCACACGCATGTTGATGGTCATATCACACACACGTTCTGCCAAAGTTCTACATTATGTAACTGATAAGGCTCAAGGCTACACTCAGGCGCCGACGCAAGCTACAAGCTACAAGATCCCGTGAGCTCATGCAGCTCAGGATCTCTAAAAGGGAATACGGCTGTCGGTAAACGGAAAAACAGATACCCAAGAGACAATTCTACCTCAGCTTCAAGCTTAATCCAACGTCTTGGCCTAGCGCTAGCGCTAGTAAGTGCAACATGGAGACATTGTAGAAAATGACCTCACTGAACTGTTTTAGATACAACTTTAAATGTTTGTGACAGAATTGACGGTGTTGCAGAAGTCGCAATCTGAGTCTTGCGATGCTGTTTGCTCATTGGCTCTTTGCTAGATGTCTGTGGAATGGGCTGCATCTGCATATCTTGTGCACAAAAAGAGCACTCGGATACATCACGAAGAATCTGAAAACAAGCGTATTAGGTTGACCAATCAGCAAGTCGATATAGCTAGGTCCAGCCAACCAGAAACCTCAGCCTAGAACATGCATTTTTAGGTTCTTCATGCGGTATCCGAGTACTGAATTGCACATATTTTTCCCAAGATCGGCTGAGTGGTATGTTGTATTTCACCCGATTGGGTGGTAACACGAACTTTGCCTTACCACAGCGTGACTAAGTACCTAAGTGCTGTGTTGGCCATCGGTATGCAATGTCACTTGGGATCTGTAGTCCACCACCGGCAATGATTTACATGCCGAGATTTCTTGTGAGTTCCTTGGGGCTGTGAGTAAGTTGTGACCAGGGGTGTTATCCCTGGTCGGTATTCGGCGTCACCATGACTGCGGCTGACACAATGGGATTCATTTGTCAAGAGAAAGGTAATCACAAATTACTGGATGGTTATAGTCATAAATGGTCACTCGGGAATAGTATAGTTTATCTAGTGCTGGGTAAAGATTCGAATTTCTGGGATATAATAAGTAGTTAAAAACATTCCTTTTAAGCCTAGAGAAATAGCAACAGGCCTCCTTTGATCATGTCGCTACCATCACCACAGCCACCAACCGTCCAACTCACGAAACCCCGCACTTGACGTTGGTAACTCAAACCTTGGCTTCGGGCACGGCAGGAAGCCATCTCTTTGGTTTTGACTTGTAGATATCTGGCTTCGGCAACTTCCCTGGGTACGGGAACGGATGGTTGCCACCGACCTCAGTAATTAACAGAGCTGCTGTATCATGGGCCTTAAGTTTGACATCGAGTTTCTTCTGGAAGTTCCCGATCTTTTTATGGGTCCACATGTCGCGGACTTCATATTTCTTTCTCTTATCGAGACCCGGGATCTCGTCGAAGTCTGCAGTCTTGGTGACGGTTTGGTTTAGAGTGTTCAACATGAAGACGTGAATTCCACGCTTTGAACCACCAGAGTAGTATTCCGCGGGATAAGTCTGATTCCATGTCCAGGCAGGATTGATGCCCCATTTGTACGGAAGAGCAGGTGCGCCCCAGACGTCATCCTGGTTGAAAGCGAGGAGCTCCCAGTTCTTCAGAACGGCAAGATCCTCGTCTTTGATAGTGTCCAACTATGGAAGCAACATTAGTGGCTAATTTAGCGAGGAAATATGTAGAGGGGCCACTTACTGGGGTGCCAATAAGTAATGGTGACTTGAGTGCGGACCAGATCGCGAAGTGGCTTCTCGTTTCTTCAGCCGTCAAATTCCCATTTCCGACCTCAAGCATGTCCAAATCGTTGTGCCCAAAGAAATTGCTATATTCGAGAAAGAAAATGCCATGATTGATGATTGGCACTGTACAAAATTAGTATGTACTACAGTTAATTGTGCGGGGGGTTCATTGACTTACTCATTCCCCACGACCATTGTTCTTTGCCAGCCCAAATCGGGACGATGTCACCCCACATCCTCCAGCTCTGGCCCGTCTTATTACCCCATTGCTCAACGTGCGCGTGTCCCCAGTTACACAAAGAATAAAAGATAGTCCTTGGCTGGTGCGCTAAGGCATCTCTCATGTAGTTATAACGGATGGTTGTATTGGATTTAGACCAGTCGTATCCTGGAGGAGCAGGGGTTCCGCCAACCTGATCTTCGTAGGTTCCGTACCAGTATTCGGGCCAATACTGATATTTGTCAGTCCAATTTGTGGGGACATTGCAATTGTCGTATTTCAAGTCTGCGCAGTTTGTCAGCAAGCCGTTTTCTCCACAATTTCTGCATATCAACTGAGACTTACAGTCAACACCCCAGTCGTTGAACGTCTTGGCGTCAATCTCTTCATATCCGAGAGACCCCGGATAACCGGCACAGGTTTCGGTCCCGGCATCGGAATAGATCCCCAACTTCAGGCCCAATGCGTGGACTTTAGTTGCTGTGCCACTGATTCCGTCGGGGAACTTGGCAGGATCGTAACGGATGCGATTGGTGGCATTGTCTCGACCATCAAGAGACCAACAATCGTCGATGTTGACGTACTCATATCCAGCATCCTTTAGTCCTAGATCAACAATCTCTTGCGCTGCGATCTACGTTTGACAGTGGTTAGCGGAGGAAATGGTCCTAGAATTATAGCTTAAACGAATTGGACTCAACGGGAATGCTTACTAGGAACTTATCCTCGTGGATATCGCAAGCGAACGCGTTCCACGAGTTGAATCCTAATGCTGGAAGCCTTCCAGTTTTTCCATCTCTGGGGATAAGGCCATTGACCGTCAAGACATTGACAGTCAATGCAAAGAGTGAAAGCACAGGTAGCGAACGGGTTCCCATAACTGAGCGCATCATGATCAATGACCGAAAAAAGCGGACTGGTAAAGAATTGTTTTCAATGGCTGGTGGCTGGCTATTTAAAGTGAACCATATTCGCTATGAATTGTCACGAACATGTTTTTTGAAGGCTAATCGCAACGGCAAAAATACGGTAATTCTCAACGACCAGTACTTGCGGCTATAGAACCTCCTTGCCCTGTAGGTTTAGTGTAGAAAAAACCGTCGGAGATAGTGATAGGCTGTACCCCGCGCAAAAATGTAAATCTTAGGACTTCAGATCTTGCTGACATCGATAGTACTTGTCCTCCAGGAGAAGAGTCCGGAAACATGGGGTGTGTGGCTTTGTATGCTACGGACCCATGCCCGATGCTATTGGTATTAAAGCTACACCCCCCCCTGTTTCCGGGTTCTTCTCCTGGTAGGCAAGTACTTAAGCAGATACCAGGGAAGAACTCCGGGGTATTATCCCCTCGGTTAGTACTACATGGGCATTCGATCTATTCTGGTAGCCTTTTCTCGCCCGGAGATGGAGCAGAAGCGGATATATAGTGGCTCAATTGGTATTTAACAAATAGGCCATGGCAAAAAGAGAGCAATTATCATCAAGAGTGCATGCCTGCTCGCGTGGAATGTTTCTTCCAAAACCATGGAGTGTGATTGGGCCGGCTACTCGCATAAATATAGAATGCGAAGAATTGCGTGTAGCTAGAGTTGATGGCGAGGGTAGGATAAGCATAACTCTTCAAGGGGTAAGTTATTAGTTCAGTTGAGTCGCGGCTATAACTAAAGATACATATAGCTGGAGCAGGGGGGTATTTGCCGAAATGAGCGCCTAGAGAAGTATATGAATTGTGGGCAATTCAGATACCGTACCAAGATGAGCTGATTAAAAGATGGTAAGGTCTACCTAGTAGGGATTTGGGTGTACGACTTGGGTTGTAACTAAAAATCTGGAATAGACTACACACGCGCTTCCCACAGTTCAACGACAACGAAGTCAACAATGGCCAAAGTAAAAATCATAATAATTAGCTATGTAATATAAAATATTGGATTAGCTCTGAGAAAGATTCCTAGATGTTGAGTTGCATCGGGTTAAGATTTGCGAGAGGCGCGTGGCTGTAACCACATTCCGGGGTTTTAATTACAGCTCAAGTAGCTTAACGGTGGGGGATATACCGTAGAACTTGGATAAATCTAGGCCGCTACCAAGAGGAAGGTTTGGGGGTGTTATATCTCCCACTCTAGGACAACTTACAACACATCAGGAGGAGGGAGACGGCTCAGCAGAAGTTATTGGAGTTTGTTCGCAGCGAAAAGACCTCCAAATCCGTGTGTCTCTCCTTTAGTTGGAATAGTATCCTAAAAGCCACCCTCTTGGCAACGGTCTGTATTTATCCAAGTCTTACGGTACTGATGCTTAAAAGTTGGGTATGTTTGGGAAATACCTGTGGCTCTATAATCATTGATATGTAGATGCTAATCTGAGGGCCGTACGCGTGCATGGCGTGTATAGCGCCTGGCCGATGCATGGCGCTACCGATCGTTTGTAATTGCAAGTGATACTACACTTTCGTACTAACTATCTTGTGATCTTCCTAAGTAGATGTAGTTTCCCGGTTTGCAGTAATCTGGGAGAAGTGATATGGTAGATGATACATCAGAGATTTAACAAAGCACCAGTGAGGTCTCGCAGCGAAGTGCGTACTAGGCTGCGGGGAAGTTACCGTTGTATTTGGCGGGTAAGCCCGTGGACTTAAAGTACTCATGTCGCCGGATTGCTATTGCATTCCCTTTTATAGAAGTAGATCTGCCCACAAAAATCACCCGGCAAGACAAGCAGCTATGGTAGGTTAGTTTTTGGAGGGAGTAACCAAGAACTTGGTCGCCACGCTGATAAGTTTCCTATTTGCGTAAGGATACAGACCTATTTCCTGGACAGAGAAAGCAATAGCAATTCGGCGACATGAGTAAAGTAATGAGAAAGAAGGCGTGGGAACAACCCAATTGGAACCCCAGAGTTGGGGTTACTGCCAGCGCCTTCCTGCTTCAACGGAGTCAGTGCTGATATATCTGATTGGCTCTCTCCGCCGCCCTCTCTTCACTGCTTTACTTTAAGCCCATGGGCCTACTTTACCCGCCAAATATAACGGTACTACGCGCGCGGTGATAGCAGGGAAGTGGCAGGGAAAATACAGAACTGGAAAAGCTCAAGGAAAATGCAGACTATCTTTTTACATTAAATTAGTGCGACGAAGAGTTCATGAATACCATAGAAGAAATAAACAAAGCTAGGAGCATGTAGAGTAGAGTAAACAAATTTGACCGGACACCATTCATGGCACTAGTGGATACACCCGGTGTGGAGACCTTGTTTCCCCTCTCAAAGCGTACATTACTTGCGCAACCTCCCCAAACCCTCACTCAAGATTTATTTTTCACCAACTAGATCGATCACCCCAGACCCCGTTGCAAAATCTCCCCATTATCACTATATGAGCACTTAAGCTCGGTGAGTAATGCTGGTAATATTTTCGCCATCTGTAAGGCAATCAATTGAGTTTGCCCCCAGGCCCCTTGCGAAGAACAGGAAAATATATCATGTTTTAACAGGGATATAAAGAGCTGTGCTTTGGACTGGGGACGATTATAAATGACTATCTCTACAAACCGGTAATAATCGACACCCGTTCCGTGATTAGGTTATGAGCCAAATCAGAGGATTGGGGCTATTCAGACCAATCCCAGCTACGGTTCTTGGGAGCACTCCCTAACACCGAAAAATCAGGATTAATTAATACCACGAACATATGCACCTTGGATAATTTTGGTTTGGCTAGCATTAGTGTTTATAAATTTAACGGTGGCTTATACGATTATGTGAATAACTTATATTTCCAGTCGGGGATTAATTCGTCTGATCTAATTGTGACGATCGAATTTGAATTCTCTTTAATAAGGTTCTCTAATCCCTCATGACACTGGTTTCCGCCAGTTCTCATACACTCTTAGACTTTTTCGGCGACTTGATTACCGAGGCTGTAGGAATCTTTATTTTGATTGGTGGCCAAGTCCGAATGCTTAGACACTTTAATCTGTGAGAAACGAGTGAGTGAGTATGAGGAGCGTAACTTTTATTAGCATACATGTACCTATAGCTATCTAAAAAAAAACAAAATAGATTGCGTTTGTCTGAAAAGTTCCCCTTACTTAATTGGGTACTGTACGTATACAGTGGTTGTCTCTCTTATCTCATCCAAGCCTAACTCGTTAACCGACTTGCAGGAGTGTATTATCCTGCATACTGTACCCCGCACGCCACTAGAGTGTTTGGGGAATCAAAGCGGGAGATAATCTGTGTTCTGGCTGCCAGGGGAGTTGTACTATAGTCAAAAGGGAACTGCATTGAACGTAACAGCATAACTCTGCTAATTGGTTAAGTATTGGTTCGATCACTGACCAAAAGTCTTTTGCTCTGACCTACATGCAGCATTTGTGTGCACGCGGACCAACACCAACGTCTTCAAGCAAAAAGCAATTATTACTATTCTCTGTGACCTAAGGTATGAATACCCTTTGCTTCTTGTTCATGCTTGAAAGATGAGCTAAGGGGTAGCCGTAAAAAAGTCCGGGCTAGGTTTAGTGTGCATTGTGTAAATTCACTTGGAGACTAATTCACGTTATAGGATTTATAGGCTAGAAGGACGTATTTTGGAGGTATATAATAAGGTTTGGATCTGACGTATCAACTATTACATTGCCACAGATTCTACTGCATGTGCTGGCTTTATCCAGGGGAAAGAAAACCCAGCTAAATACATCGCAAAGACCTCTTTACCAGATCGTGATATTTTATTCCAACTGAAGTTATACAACTGCAGTGGCCCCGTTGTAGTAATGAATCTATCAATATTGTTAGTACATAACTTTGTATCAGACTGAGCCATTCCAAATTCCATACCGTCTGATCAGCGCAGCCGGCCGGCGTCATGTACGCGTATGCTCCCAAATTAGCATAGAGCCTCTGGTTCTCGCATACCAACCACGCCGCGATATTTTGCCTCGTAATTGACGGTGTAGACCAAGTCACGGTGTCACCTTGTTGGTCAGCCAGGGGCTTGGAGGAGCTGCTTGGTAGGAGCTGGAGCTGCTATAACAAGCCGGCTGTCCATAACGAACCTTGAAAAGCAAATGTTCCGTAAGTATCGGGTGTCGTGGCCCAAGTAACCAAGAGCTTGTTCACGGTGGAATCGGCCCTTGTGGTAACATGTGCATAGAGAAGCGTACCGCTGGTGTTGATCAACTGAACTAGTTGACCGTTTACGATGTTAAACTGCCCAGCCGTGGATGCGTCATTGATGACCGCATCAGAAGCCGTACCTTGAAGAGTATTAGCATGGTGTTTAGGTACAACGGTTTATATTATATGGGGACTGGTATTCGTACGAGGGGTGGAGGATTGCAAATACTTATGGAAGTTCGGGTCAACAACTGCACGGATCCAGTAGTAATTTGGCAGAAGAGTAGCGCCTGGTCCAGTCCCACTTGCAGTTGGGCTCGAAGTGCCAGTGCCAGTGCCTGGAGCAGAAGAGCTGGAAGAAGTAGGAGTAGCAGTAACTGTTGCCACAGTAGTACCGCTAGCACCTCCAGGGAGACATTGATAGTACCAGTCGTTGAGCTTCTCGCAGTGATATCCACTCACGCAAACAGTGGGTCCAGAGAAGTTGAGACCTCCACACTAAGTAAATTGTATCGATATCAATGTATGCTATCTTATTATAAGGGTTCCAGAGAGGCAAACCTGTTGATAACCGCTAGCAGTCTGAGCAGAGACACCACCAATAATTGCCAAGGCAACAAAAGTCAACGAGGAGAAGTCGAGGGCCAACATGTTTGCGAGAAGAAGGATCCGAGGTTGAACAGGCCGAAGCTCACTACTATCAACTGATCAGGTGGATTTAATCATAGCTAAAAGGTTCCAAAGCGCCCTTTATATATTCAATAACCATCACCACTGGGCTAGTGTAAAACGAGGTGCCTGCCAAAAAAAAGCTAGCTAGAATGGAGATCTAAAACGGCGCTCACCGGTTTCATCGCTCAAGAAACCGCTATACCGTGGAGTTCGTATAGAAAAGCTCCGAAAATCTACAATTCTGCGGGTGATCCCCAGCACATTGAGCTTATTTTCCCAGGGACGTGACGCTGAACCGGGACGGATAAATTAAATCTCACTTAGAAACCGTGTTCATCGGGCCTTGGATCCGACGGTTCAACGTGCGAGACAGGCGTTCCTTAATATGGCTAAATTAAGCGGAGAACGAACGTTTTTCCGCAACCGAACAGCATGTCAATCAATTCTGGCCTCGGTCCGTAGCTGTACGTATACTGGATGGAAGACTTGCAATAAACGTGCCACAATTCCCCATATTACCATTCACCAGGGGCAGGAATCGCTGTGTGATATTCCCTTACTTTGCTGCTTTCCGTAAACATTAAGCACTTTTCGATATTGGTACTTAATAACTTTCGCCTAGCCCTGCCGGGTTGTGGTACTCGGGCTACCATATTGTTCTCATAAATTGGATTAAATCGTCCCCAAAAGAGCTAGCCCAACGATAACCTGTATGGCAAGGAGTGGGGTGCTTTCACGTTTATGATCCAATCGTCTACTAATACTATAGCTAGTTGGTCTAAATGGATGTGTTTGACTTCGAGTTCGTCTAGCCCCCCCCCAGAGCTTAAGACGAGATGAACTCTCAAGTTGAAGGACTGTCAACAGGGGACTGCCCTTGCTTGCGGAGATTATTCGCGGAGAGTAGGGGGAGTTATTCCGAATATTAACAACCTCGAGAGGTACTTTAAGGTACCTTAGCTTATTTCCCCATGATTAAGTAATCCCGTTGAAACGTCTGCAGAGTAATCATCCACAAAAACGCCGGATCAACTGTGCATGTCGTCGTTGGCAAGAACCTATATATTAAACTGGGAAGTGGGAATCCAGGTATCCTACCTGAGGCCATTATAATTTAGGGTTAGGTACATGAGTATAAATGTTCCGGTCGGTGAAAGGGGCGTTTCGAATAGATTTTTAAGAATGCGGGGTGTCTGTACTGCCTCAAAACCCTAGGCCTACCGGCAGTGGCTTGTGGTATGACTTCACTTTTGGTGTTTGCGTTCGCTTCTTGTAACACCTAAAATTTCCAAGGTAGTCTGGCTTGGGAAGTTAGGGAAGCAAAGGAAAATTAGATGACCCAAGAAATGAACAAGCATTCGCGCCCTTCCCCGCATATTTCCTGTGGTATACATTGGCCAAGCCCGAAGGATATAAAAATCGCAATATGCAATGCACGGGCGGAGAGATAAATATATTGACAACCCAAAAAATCATTGAAAGATGTGCACGTGAGAAATGGAGCGTAGAACGGACAAGAATTTGTTACAAATCATAAAGGGCGAGAATCTAGGCTGATGTATTATTAGATTTTGGCAGCTCGGAGGGATAACGTGCGAGCCGCCGAATTTTCCATGGTTGAGAATCGGAAAAAAGGAAGATAACAGCACGGTTCCTAGATTTAATACATGTACGCTCGAACTCGGGTTCATGGCTACATCTAGCTAATCTTCGCGAGATCGAGAGACTCCTATCACCCGCTGCCTTATGCGCAATCTACAATGCTCTATGTATCGAATACCGATTGGATCATGAGGTGTCATTCGGTATGGATCAATTTATCCCCGCGCGCGGGGCCGAAACGGTGATGTCCAAGCTGGTATGATCCTTGGGTTATGTTTTTGTTTAAATACTCTCTGGTTAAATGGATATCTGACCCTACCGTCATCGTCCGGCTGTTGGAAAACCGTTCTTCCGTCACCTTATCTAGTACTGTATATTTCGCTTTCCCCGCCTAGTTCTTCTTACTTCCTTTCTTGCCTGACTTTTTGAGCAAGTATCTGATATTGTAACACAGTTGTGAACATGTGAGGTCTCTTGTTGTCGCCAAACCCGCGAGTAAAATAAAATAAAATCGCCCCACCATGGTGTATCAACTCTCAGAATCCGTACGCCTGATGTGATATAATTTACTGATTTCGTGGTTTATTAACTTGAAATATGAAGCCTCGTCATCTAAAAGTCGTATGCGTAATCTTAGCTGTTGGTTTTATGATGAAGAAGAATAGTTTCGAGTTATCTGGCTCCAAAGCAGATCCCTGTGCATGCTACTCAAAACAGTGATGAGAAGCCCTTCCTGATACACGCAGTATACATGCAGTGCACATGTATGCGCATTGACCGAAATACATACACCCAAGTCCAACCGCCTTTACTTTCCTGAACTTATTGCGTGGAAATTAAAGTTGAGCCATGGATGTGGTCGCGGCGGAGCTTCACTTTATTTCCATGCTGATCACCTGGAGAGTGAGATGGCCATCCCGTTGCCTGCATCAGAATTTCAACTCCAACTGTTTTTCGGCAGAGCTATCCGTGTTGGTGATGATCAAGATGGTATCTCTGCTAGAGCTTGGCAGTCGGAAAAAGGATTTTAGACACCCGAATGCTGACCCCCAACCCAAGCCTGTGGCGGTTGCAGCATACACTCCAACAACATCTGCCGCCACTTTTCTCGAGATTTTCACTCTCCGGTTCAACGGTTCCAGGACCGTGTGTCTTCGACATATCGACCGAGGACAATCTGTGGGAGGTCTCTGAATGGCGTTTTCTCTCCTCTCAACGGCGCGATGTATCGGGAAATCAGCCCGGTTCCGACACCAGTTCCCTTGCAATCCCGAGATTGGCTTTGTGATCGCTAAGGTTAGCCACACCCTGTAGCCAACCGTAACCCTAGCCCTAATCTTGTAGCCTCTTTGCCATGCTCAGCATCACACTGCATTCTCAGTGCGCCACTCTAGAAGGGCTTATACGTCTATGTTGGTATTAGAAGAAGTAAATACCCCTTCATCATTGCTCTAAACGTTTCCTTACAAGGTAATAGGACGATGAACCTCCCCTGCCTGAGACGTCTGGGGTTGCTCTCGACCAGGCTAGCAACACCAAACTTATACATGGTCATCACGGGTCGCCAAATCCACACTACCACGCTGCATCTCGTCTTGCAAAAAGGATACTGAAAGACCAATGGGGATATTTGGGATTTCGTCTGAAACAAGAGGCAGTTATCTCGAGGTTGATAGCTGGTAGTAGTGCGGCCGTTGTCTTCCCGACTGGGTCTGGAAAAAGTCTACTATACCAAATCCCAGCACTGGCATTTGATGAATGGGACGAAGAGATAGGGAAGCCGGTCGAGCCTGGACTAACACTGGTTGTTAGCCCATTGATTGCTTTGATGAAGGTTTGGCTGTTCGGTTCCAAGGGACACGTGGTCCACGGATGTTGATGTTTCCTGTAGGACCAGACAGAAGATCTTGTGATGAGAGGGATCGAAGCTGCAACTATTGATTCGTCGAAATCACCTGAATCTGTTCTCGAAATTTATGATCTCCTTAGAGCTAACAAGTTGAAATTGCTGTAAGTGGCTGGTTCGCGACCCGTTTATTACTGGCCCAATCCTGAAAAAAGGGGTGGATATAGCTACTGCTCGCCGGAACGTCTTAGTAGCGAACAGTTTATTCAGGCGATCCAGCATACTCGTATCCGTATGATTGCTGTGGATGAGGCCCATTGTGTCTTTGAATGGGGTGATTCGTTTAGACCGGAATATCTCAAAGGTTTCGATCTGCTTTTGATGACTTGTGTTGATATACTGGTTCCAGGACCTAGTTTAACGTTCTTGGGTTTGCAGTTGCCCGGTTTGTTCAAGAGATTGGAGCAGAAAGAGTTCTGTGCTTGACTGCTACTGTGAGTGTTTCCATAGAAACATCAGACTGCCATTTGTTTCGGTGTTCTGGCTGGACTGATCGAATTACAAGTACGGGATCACTGACTTGAGAAAGCGTCAAGGCCACCCCAAAAGCTTCTACGGCTATCTGTTCCGCTTTCGGTATACCAGATGACGGGTTGTTCAGGGAAACTACTTACAGACCAAAGTAAACATGTCGTATTCTATTGGGTGTTTTAGGTATTTTTTTACTAACGCACCCACAGCCTCCACTTGTTGGTTAAATCTTTCAAAAGTAGTTGGGATAAGTTTGATCATTTAAAAGAGTTTTTAACTAAAAATCGAGGTGCATCAATTGTCTACGTCACCTTCCGATTGGTACCATCCCACTCAATGACAAATGATCTTAGTTTTCTCACGAACGTGCGTCTGATCTAATCATGCTAACTCTAACTACAGCAAGCCGAAGAAGTCGCCCAACAATTGAAAGATGCCGGCTTCAAGGCATTGCCTTACCATGCTGGCATGTATCCATCCCTCCGAGCACATACCCAGGAGCGATTCATGAAAGCAGACAACATAATAGTAATTCTATCTTTGAGTATAGCATGAGGATAGATAACTGATGCCCGAGTAAAGATAGTGGCAACGATTGCGTTCGGATTGGGTATAAATAAACCTGATATTAGGAACGTTGTACATTATGATTGTCCTCGTAGTTTAGAAGGGTATAGGTAAGTGATCGGTTTCTGCATTCGGTAACTTATATACGTACGCTGATTTTATACAGTCAGGAGATTGGCCGTGCTGGAAGAGATGGCAAGCCAAGCCAGTGCATGCTTTTCTTGTGTGGCTCGGATTTTAAATCTCGAGAATATTTCTACAGAGCTAGTATGCCGAATAAGAGACACGTTCGCGGGTTTCTCAATCAATTGTTCCGAAAGCATAAGACAGCAGAGGCGGGAGACGTAATAGAATCGGATTTACAGGCCCAATCTAAGGATTGGGAGATCCAAGTAAGAACCAACCTCCTAATCCGGAGTTGATATAGGTGAGCTAACTAGGTGAACAGGAAAACACTCTAAAAGTACTCTACGCTAAATTAGAACTCCATTTTGGACTTCTCCGAGCGATAACACCCCGACTATCAGATTGCATATATAAACCATCCAAGAACTTCAAGCGCCGCACCAAAAAAGATAAGTCTAATATCGCGCGGAAAATTCGCCGTCTCGTAAAAAAGGGGCAAAAGAGGGAAAAGGGGGAGAGAAAGAAAAAGAAACAAATCCTAGACGTTAACCGCGTGGCCGAAGATCTCGGGATTAGGCGCGAACTTGTTATCCAAAAACTTGAAGAATGGGATCGGAAGGGCATCATCGACCTCCGCTCCAACGGAGTCGTAACACGATACCGTATGCTCAAACCATTTCCACAGGATCCGTTAGAGGCGAAAGAACTCATCGACATGGCACACGGCCAGATGAAGGCACAGAAAGCAAGTGAAGTGAGGCGCGGCCAAGAGGTCATTAGGCTACTCACAAATGCTTTTTGCATCGCTCGCGGCCTCGCACATCATTTTGGAGATGTGGATGCGGTTCCGAAAAAGGGTTGCGGGAAATGTCAGTGGTGCCGTACGAGGAAAAGAGTTGTTTTTGGGAAACAGAAAAAATCGAATGTGGATCAGAAGCGTATCGATGCGGTGTTGGCCACATGTCCGGATAGGAACGACCCAGAGCTGTTGGCGAAAGTTGCGTATGGGATCAAGACTCCTAGCACCTTGGCGGCTCTGATTGGATCAGAACTTAAGGTGCTTGGGAGTATGGCAGACTGCAATTTCGACGTTTGTAGCCCTTTTAAGTTGCTTACGTTCTATAGCGCCGTGAGTGTCGTTTTGGCTTACTTTATATATACTAACCTCTGTGTGATTGATGGATGCTAGGATCTTGTTACTGAGTTTTCTAAGTTCTGTAAAGAGGATGAGGATGAAAGAGAATCCGAATATGACGAAGAGGAGGATTACGAAGAGGAGGATGATTCTAGCGAGGGCGAGGACGAGGACGAGGACGATGATGACGATGACGATGACGACGACGACGAAGACGAAGACGAAGACGATGATGATGACGACGACGACGATGAGAAATCTCCAGGCATAGGAAGGAAGTTGAATGTCTGGCCATAAGTCTGTTATTGAGTCACGTTTCATCGTTTCATCTGAGGTTCGTGCACGAATGTCAAGAAAAACAGTCAAGGGTACAGTAGATCTGATTATCTAAGAGATTTCTAGTGCTCAAGTAACTGTTGGTCGCTTTATTCCTAATTTTATACCGCTACGTCGTAAATAAGGTTCAAATTCATTGGTGTTGCAATTCTCGCTGAAATCTTCTAAACTTTTGCTATTGCGGATGACACCGAGTGATAGAATATGACGTAAATACAGAGCCTAAAGAATCATAAGTAAACGAGGCCCGATGACAAACGAGCCGATACCGTAATCCAACCTATGGGTATTCTAACTTTTACTCGGGATGATATGTTGGCGAGTGATCTCTCATGATTACTAAAGTATATAACGATCGCCATCCGATGGACTGTAGCGAATGAAGTGAACCATGCATATGGCACGATCATACGACAGTATAGCTAGTGAAAAAACCCCTCAAATATAGTAAACCCGACTATCGAAATCAAGACTCCAATCTCGTTAATGCGGTGGATAATTTCGTGAGCAAACAGTAGCAGTTATACCGTTACTAAGGTTATCCAAAAGTAATCTACAGACGCCGTCAACGTGGAGTTCCCCAAAATACAGATTTCAAATAGTAAAATAAATCCTATATTACAGCCTGAGGACGACACTACACTCCTGTGATGATAGACAGTGTGATTGAAATTTTTAACTATCATGGATAAACGCCAACATTCCAAATAGTAACCAAATTAATAAAAACCAGAACAAATACTCTTTTATACTTCTTTAGCCAGACTTAATTCAATACATTTAAATCTTAAATTTCTTTAAATCTCTCTTAAGTCCCATCTACCCGCCCTCTCTTCGATAAACCTCCAGTAACAATACATTAAATCCAATACATTTAAATTTTAAACTTCTTGAGGACTTTCTTAGGTGCCATCTACCCGTACTCCTCTCCTCTCCTCGATAAACCTCCCGTAACACATTAAATACGAATCCAAATACTCAACATCCCCATACTCCCCAAGGGATATCCACCACTACTGACAGAATCCAACCCCACGCCCAATGAGGCGAATATAACGCGAGTGGCCAAACACCCTACGCATACTCTAGGCCAATCCACCGCACACCAATATGTCGCGTTCGCCCCCCCATACCTAGCTAGTCCCATTTCTTGGGATAAACAAACCACCAACACCGCTTCTAGCCACCCCCGATATATATTATACGCATCTTTGAATAGAACCCTCGACCCGTCATCAACACCCATACCCCCCCCCGCCCCAACCACACCAACCCGATCGCGAGTTATCAGCCCTGCCGTAAATGATAACCGAAACCACCCCAACCGCGGAATATAGTAATCACCAGTGCGCTCGGTGGCAGCGGGAGCCCAGTAATGCATATGGGTCCACGTCTGGATCGCTAAACACTACTGCGAGCGTGAATCTCTTAGGGGTCTTTTAAACACTTTACTCTGGTAGATACCTTCGCTTATGCCAACCTTAGTGATAGCTTCGGTGTCAGCGAGACAGTCTCGCTGACACTGAGCATTCAGCGAAAAGAAAGAAAGAAGTGACGCCCGCGGAACCGGGTTGGGGGGGGTCACAGTAACGGAGAGTGGTTTTATCCTAGTGAGAAAAAGCGGAATAGGCATGAGGTCGGATAGTTAATTGTCGAAACTCTTTATCGGGGGAAATATCCCCCGGGAGGGGTGGGGGGGTGGGGAAATAGTCGACCACAACACCAACAAATCCCAAACACCAAGCACCTCCAGTACCGTCGGGCGTCGGGCGTCGGTAAATAATCCACCCCTCAACAAACCCCGACAATAGCAAGATCTCCTTCCCCCCCTCCTCCCTCCCTTTCTTCCTTTCTAGATGGGTGGATGGAGAGGTAGACAGTCTGCCCCTTCAACCAACCCTAAGCAAGACCGCATACTAGAAACCTAGAAACGATTGAACTAGATGCAGCAGACTCTCTCGACAAATCCTGAACTCAACATGGCGGAGTTATGCTATGTGAAGCCGTAAGTAAGTAGTTTAACTAAACCCCCCCCCACCCCCGAGATAGGTCCCTGGATAAAATAAATAGATATTAGAAAATGGTTATAGAGCAGATAGATATAGTGAACTCCCTCAGCGATTGTTGATTAGTGGGTTGGATATATGAAGGAGTTAATTTAATAGTCGCTACCACCGGCGAGTCTTGAATCTGGATATAGTGGATATTAGAGATGGGGAAGAGGAGCAGGAGAGGAAGAGATGTGGTGGGCACCCATGTATAGCACTCTCAAGGACATAGATCGCCGTTCAATGGGGTACCCCTGTAACTATTATGTGGGGAAAGTTACTAATAGTATGGTAAGCGCGGGAACCGCAGGGCATAATCGAGAAGCGAACATCGCTCCCCATACTACGCTCGGAGTAACTGAAAACGCTATTGTCATTGGATAGATTTACTGAGCTTTTCATTGATTCTATTTTTTTCAATCGGCAGCCAAATGATAGGAAGAGGTATTTCCACAGCGCACCATAAAATAAAAATAAACGTTATAGATCCCTAAACATTCCACATCATTACCCCCCCCGGTCCCATTCACACCGCGCCATAAAGCAAAAATACATTAAATATTCATTTTCCCCCCTTCTCCTTGCTCGGCAAGACGTGGTGTCTACAGCCAACGCAGTAAAAGCTATATCTATACAAGAAAAGACGAAAAAAGCATCCCAAAAGCAGTAAATTCGACAGATTTACTCCTCCTTGGCACCACCACGTCCAGACCTTTCAGCCTCCTCGATGGTCTTCTTGTCAGATTTGATGTCACCACCTCCCATTCCTTGCATGAGGCCGGCCGCCTTCCAGGGACGCTTCATATCACCGACGGCAGGCTTGCCGAAGATGTGGATCTGGACGAGCTTGGATTCGAAGGCGCCCTTAAGCGGGATAATACCTTTTTGCGACTGTCAGTGCACTACTCAAATTGGATAACGAGTAGGGAGCGGGGGGTGGGAGGAGTGACATACTTTGGATCAAAAGAGGATTGGTGTACTTGAAGTAGAAGTGCATGACAGCCATCATACCAACGCCCATCAACATAGACTTGTAAGCCGCGCGCAGCTGGGTCTGATCATAAGCGCCGATGGTGGTCGTGGTGAGCTTCGGCTCTTCGCCGGACATGGGTGCAGCAGGTTCAACATATTTCAGGGTTGTGTTATCTAAAAGAGATTTATTTCTCCTTGTTAGTGGGAGGAAAAAAACGAGGCGAGAGAAAATAGGGGGGGGGGGCACAAACCGTTCTTCTTCTTGATCGCCAGCCCACAGTACACGTACAGTCCCAGGATAATCAGATTGGAGAGGATGTACATTCCCCTGATGCCGTTGAGCCAGGTTGGGTCTTCGAACGGAATCTTCTTCGCCACTTGCATCATCCCCAGGATCACGACGAGGTTGGTTCTGGATTCGGCATCTTCATTAGCGACTGGCAATGGCAGCAGCAACGGGGGGGTGTGATGTAGAACTTACATTTGCGGATTCATCTTGAAGGGATGCGTTGAGTTTGGCTGCAGAGAATATGGGGTCCGTAAACTGATCGTGGTTGGTGATGAGAATATGGAGATGGAGGAGGAAGAGATGGCAGAAGGTTTTCGGTCGTCGGTTGAGATAGGGTTGGGATGGAGGGAAAAGGACACGAAACCGAGTCAGGTGGCGCAGCGTGGCTGACGGATCCGGCGTTGAGTTGAGCCGCATCTTGGCGGAGCCGCAGTGGAAGCTTCCATTCACCGCAAATCACTCGGGCGCACGTGGCCAGATGGCTTGCTTTTTTTTCAGCGGTGAACTTTCTGCCGTATCTCTACAGGTGCCAGCTTCACCGCTATTTCAATAAAGCAGGCACCCAGTGGTATTCTGGACACACAGCCGATATTCATGTGATTGCCGGTGGAGATGCATATCGATATTTCTAAATACGGTCTTGCTCCGTCCATTGAGTGAGTAAATAAATGAATAACGGTCTTGCTCCGTGCGACCCATGAGTGATAATCCATGATGAACGTGCATCAGCATTCCAACTAATCCTCCCCGGGCTCGCATGAAAACGGTTTGCGTCGTGTCTCAGCTCGCTTTAGCTTCTGAGCAGTTCGGCCGAGACAGTCAAGCTTTTCGGCAGATGAGGTCTAGGTCAGACCCAACTAGACAATTGGTTAACCTGAATGCACCGTTATTGTGGGGCATGAAGTAAGCGGTCAACACCGATAAGATACGTCTGGCACAGGAGCTGAGACTCCCACGCGAAGACTATCTAGGTGACATCCCCGTCGGCCTCTCCGAGACCTTGCTCCCTGGAATGAAAACTCTCCGTGAGAAATGCAGTCAGCAATCGAACGTGTCGCTCGAGTTCAAGCTGCCACGGGAGTGCTCTCAATATATTATAAGGCTGATATGGATTCCCCCCCCCCGGATGAATTGGGAAATATTCCTAGCATGGCCTTGGACTCGCTGCAATTTAAGCTTTCAGCCCTATCGGATGAAACAACCGATACAGATATATGAACAAGCTGTTTCTGTGCCAAACAGCAATTATCACTCCCCACTACCGCACTACACAAGAGCGAGGTCCTGTGAATCCTATATATGCTGTGATTAAAAATACTGCTTTAATTATCCATGAACGATCTTTTGGCATTTAGCCTGCTGCATACTCCTATGGGCGAATTTATGCAACAAGGAATATGCAGGAGGTTAGATCGCAAGATTACAATTACGCGCCGGAGGAGCGTGAGCTAAACGCCTTGCGCTTAGTGTGACGCGCCTAGCCTTCGGACAAATCGGTAAAAGTGAGCACACGCGATAAAGACGAAAACTTGCATACCACAGTATACCACTACCGGAGATGAAGGACTCATTCGGGCAGGGGAAGAGAGGGTGTCTAATTACTACGATTCAATATGATTCCAACTACATCACCGAGCCTGTATCGTGTGCTATTTTATTTTTTTGTTGAGGAAATTCTTTGCAATGCGGCGTAAAGTTGTTCATGCCACGTGTGTGCATAATCGCGAAAAACCCATTGAAAGAGAAGGGAAAAAAGGCCCCCGGCTCATCGGCAGCCTGCGGAATGGGGTAGTCTATCAGGACAACAAATGCTTTCTGTCCAGAAGCGATTATTTCTCCGCTGTCACCTGTTTGAATGTCGCTTTGGATGGGGTTCGTTAGAGAGTGGTCGAGACCGATTGGGCAGGGATGAACTTACCAGGAACTGCCAAATATTACTATTGCATATGCCCACGGGCTATATAATACCGTCTTATGGGCGCGCGGGGAGGGTGTCAACGACAGTAGAGCGAGAACGGATTTTAACGGGCTCGCCCGTCAGTCCGCGCGAGAACCGCATCCCTATCAGACCCCACCAGGCACTCTACTCTACGTATTATGGGGTTACCTACAGGCGCAGGGACGGACGTCCGTTAGCCGGGCGTTGGTGCCCGCCAGGCGGGTGCTTGCTTGAATCTCCGAGCAGGTTTTGTATGTAACTGGATCGTTTTGGTATGTGACTGGACCACCGTTATATGTGCGTACAGAAATTAGCACCGTAGGTGGTACGGCAACGTTTCTTAGATCCCGTAAGCATTTGTAATTTTTTTTTTTCATTCTCATTCCTCCCTCCCCTTCCCTGAGAAAAAATGCATTAAAAGGCGGGGACGGTGGAATATGATTGGAAACAGTTGCAACTGGATGAGCGGCTGAAGCGTTGTCGTTCGCCTCTTTTTACCACAGAATCGGTGGTCTTGGTGGAAATCTCAAAGTGTTGCAGCAGGGCGTTCGGCCCCCATCCTGATGGTTGTTTATAGATACCATTGAGTTGAGAGTGTGAGCTGAGTGTCTTTTGTATATAGTGCGCATGCTCACTGCGAGTTGTGCCGAGAGAAAAGCGGATGCTGAGGTGGTTTACTGCAGCTATTTTTGGGGACGAGGGCTCTGGAGAAGGCGTTTGTTTGGCCAACAGAGCTTTCTATCTCCACTCGTTCAGCTCCACCGACAGAGACTTTGTCGTACCCGAGACATCTGAGACATGGGGCGTTTGGGATGCCCATGTGGATGCCAGCCTGATACCAGCAGCTACGTGCCTAGACTAGAGATAGTGAGGAGTATGCGATATCCAGAGCTACATGTACTATACTATCAAGGGAGCATTTCCAGAATTCTCTCAGTGCATTCAATTTGCTCTGTCTTGGCCATGGCACGGAGTCACTGTGTGGGTCTATCGCCCTGAGGTCCACAAGAAGAAACTCCGTCCGCGTCGCTGTCTCGAAGCGAAATACCGAGCAGCGAAAACACAGCTGCTGGGCACAGGACTACGGCATCTGCCGCAGGCTGTATCCGGCGGGTTGATGGGAGGGGCGGTGGGATAGGCGGGGATGTCTGTTTGCTGTCTCTATTCCTGGCACCTCTGGATATACCGTTCTGGGGGCACTCGGGCATTGAACGGGCATGCATGCTGTCGCACAGCGGTGGAGGGAGATAACGGGGGAACTGGGCGCTCGCATCCATGTGGGAGATGCGATCCAGCGGGGCTCCTATCACTCGTGGGGCAGCCCCGATCGATCTGAGGTTAACTTAAACGCAAGACAGGAGCGAGGCCCGCGTCCAATGTGCTCGGTCCAAGCCATCGAACCGTGGCCATGGTCCGCCGACCGGTGTGATCACCTGTGCTTCTGCTGCATGGTGTGCACTGTGCAGCCCTACACGCTTCCCGACCCACCGGCGCCGCTCGGGCGTGTTTGCCCACGTCTGCTGGATGGCTGCCCCCCTTCCCTCCAGCGGGCAGGTCGCTATTTATTAGCCAGCGACCCCCCGAGCCCTGCAGCTGTATGATATTCGCTGCATCGTGCCCGGTACATAGTATACGAACAAGGCTGGCCCCGTCCTGTTGAATCACGCTCTTCCATTTCCAGCAACGTCAACTACCAACTCTCTTCTTTCTTTCTTTCTTTTCCCACAATGGGCTTCCAGACTACGGTAATCCAGGTCTCTGCAGCTCTAGGGCTATATCTGCTATACCTCGCCATCACCGTCTTCAAAAAACGATCTACAAACGCCCGTTTTGCCCGTCAGCACGGATGTCAGCCCCCCCGAAGAGCTCCCACAGACTGGTCCTTCAACCTCTCTCGACCCTTCGTAATCTCCAAGATCCGCAAACAGCACAAGTTCATGCCCTTCACACAGGCAGCATTCCAGCGCAATGGCAACACTTTTGCAACCTCGATCGCGGGCAAACGGCTGATCATGACCTGCGAGCCAGAGAACTTCAAAACCATCCTCGCAACGTCGTTCAAAGACTTCGACCTGGGGAAGCTGCGGCACGACAACTGGGCCGAGGTGCTCGGGGAGGGCATCTTCACCGTTGATGGCGCAGACTGGGCCCACGCCAGAGCTATGCTCAGACCCCAGTTTGAAAAGTCCCAGATTATGGACCTGGATGATCTGGAAGCGCACACGCAGCATCTGCTGGCGAGGCTGTCGTCTAGGGAGGGGAGGGGAGAGGTGGTGAATCTGCACGAGTACTTTTTAAACTTCACGCTAGACTTCTCGACCGGGTTGTTGTTTGGGGCTTCCGTCGGCTCGCAGACTGGGAATGGGAGCTCGACGTTCGCGAGGGATCTGGATTACGCCCAGCAGGTTATCTCCTTCCGGGTGAGCTTGGAGAATTTCTGGTGGCTGTATCGGCCAAAGGCCTTCAAGCGGGCGGTGGGGAATGTGCATGCCTTTGTCGACCAGGCCGTGCAGTTGGCTATCAGTAAGACCCAGCAGGGCGCGGAGAAGGGTGGGAAATATGTGTTTCTGGAGGCCCTTGCTTGTGAGACGAAGGATCCTATTGTGCTGAGGGATCAGATGATGAATATTCTTGTAGCTGGGCGGGACACTACGGTATTCCCCCCCCCAGCTTATTTTGTTACTTTGTTATTAATGAGATTGAAGGCTGGCTATCTTTCTTGGATTGTGTACTCCCTAGCGAGGAATCCCAGAGTCTGGAATACCCTCCGACACGAGATCCTATCAGACATTGGCTACGCCAAACCAACCTACCAACAACTCAAAGACGCAAAATACCTAAAATGCGTCCTCAACGAAGGTACCTCCCCCCCTCCCCTTCCTAGCCCACCACAGTACCCACAACACACTAACACACCCTATAAGTATTACGATTATACCCCCTAGTACCAAGCAACTTCCGCTACGCCAACAAAAACACCACGCTCCCTCTCGGCGGCGGCCCAGACGGACTCTCCCCCATCTTTGTCGAAAAGGGCGAAAGGTGCGTATACAGCGTCTACGCCGCCCACCGCCGCAAAGACATCTACGGGGACGACGCGGATGTGTTTCGGCCCGAGCGGTGGACTGAGGGGAAGTCGCGGGGATGGGACTTCCTGCCGTTTAATGGGGGGCCGCGGATTTGTATTGGACGTGAGTTGTCTTTTGATAAATTGTGTTTTTTTTTTTTTTTTGATTGGGGCGCGCTGATGTGGGGGTTGTTGGTACGGCGTAGAGCAATTGGCGTTAACGGTTGCGTCGTATGCGGTTGTAAGGCTGGTGCAGAGGTTCGAGAGGGTGGAGAATGCGGATGCGAATATGGAGGAGCTGGGCGACTTGACGCTTACGTTTATGCCGTATCCTGGGACGCTGGTCAGGTTGTATAAAGATGCTTCTCAAGCCAGTCTGAACTGACCTTTGACCGTGGATTTCTTTAGACGGTGTTGGATTCGTTCTTTGTGTGCAGAGGGGGGTTTTTTTTTGGGTTAGGTTGGTATGGCATGGCGTTGACTCGGGGGGGGGGTTCATAGCGGATTACTGGGTGATTCGATCGATAGCTTTGTACACCTTTTATTTAGAGGGTTGGAGGTGGCTGCATGCGCTTTGGTTTGGGCTTACTTTGGTTCTTGGCCTGGCGCGGCGGGGTTTACTGTGTTCCTGGTCCTTGGTCCTGAGTAGTTGTCGACACTGGATGTCCTTGGGTTGTTTGTTCCTTTATGTTTTCACGTACCTATATATCACGATCACGATCACGATCACGATCAATGAGTTTTAAGAAACGAAGATATGTCTCTGGAGTAAATATACATCAATATCGATAAAGTAAGGCCAGCCCTCCAAAAGCTTGTCCCACGAATTAAACACACTCTAGGAAAAGCTAAGGGGGAAGGAAAATGATAACCATAGACTAGACTATATATGGCCTATACATGGCTCCTGTATAAATTAGGAGCACAGCTTCTTCTTTGGCGTATTTACTAATCCGCATCATACAATCTCACCCGCGCGAACCACCCACCCACCCACGCGCAACCAGAAAGAAAAGAAAAAAAATACAAAAAAAAATACAAAAAACCCGCAGTAATCCCGGCAACACGTACACCCCGTAATACCGTCTAAGCACTACAGTCTCTATCCCACGTACGTACCTACCTGCGCCACCACCCTAAAGACGGATATCTGGGGTATCTGCTACTGTCGACCTCCATACCTCCATACCTTCACACTGTCATCTCTATCTAGTCTAGTCTAGTCCAGCTCGCACACAGTGCGCAGTGCGCAGTGTGCAATTACTAACTCCCACAAAGCTCGATATTCCCGTTACCGTCTAGAATCTCCTAACCGTGGTCGCTCCATGCGGCGTGTACACCGTACGTGTTGGTAAGTGGTAAGTGGCTGATTCGGGGCGCTTGCTGTGTATAGATTATAGATGCTTAACTGTGCTGGGGTCTGGGTGGGTGTACTGGTGCTGGCAGCTGGCTGGCTGTGTTGGGGGTGTGGAAGTGTTGCTCTGGCTTTTAGTTTGTGTTTTTGGGGGTTTGGGGTTTGGGTTTGGGTTTGGGTTTGGGTTGTTTGGGTTTAGGTTCGCGCTGTGACGGTGGCTTCTGTTGCGTGTGTGGGTTCTTGGGTCTTTAGAATAGCGAAACAATGGTTTAACAAAAAAAAAAAAAAAACGAGAAAACGGAAAACACAGATGATGTGGAGGGTATGGGGGGGGGGGGGGTGAGCAGAGAAGAAGCCTTTGGGTCATATCGTTTCCAGTGTTTTCGTCACAGGATGTCTGGGCGAGAAATTAGTTTGATGACTTGTAGTCTTTTCCCTTTTTCACAGCAGCAGGGACTCGTGCTCCGAGATCTTTCATGGACGTAGAATGTAGTGTGTTGCAGTAGCGGTGGTGGTAGTTCTTCCCTTGTTTTTTCTACTTCTCTACTAGCTTCTGTGGAGGATAAGGTCCGGAGTGAGTGAGTGAGAAGTTGCGGAGTGTCTCTGGGTCTTAGAAGGAGGCTTTAGTTTGTGAGACGGAGACGGGTCGGTCGATGGATGAGGTGTACGGCTAGGTGCTGTGTTTAGAGATTGGCTGTCATATCGGTAACCTTGCAATTGTTCTCGGGGGGAAGGCTGTTGATGTCGGGAAAGTTGATGTTTCCAGTAAGGACGTTCCCCCGAGGACTCGGTTGATTTCAAAGCAGCTCCTCTGCGGATATATAGGACGGCTTCAAACGGGCAGCTAAACTCCAGGATGAACGAGTTCCCAAAAATTTTAGTTTACAGAGAGTCTTCATATAGGTGGTTATACGCTGTGCGCAAAGACCACAGATACCGTGTTCGCCTACAAGACGCTAAAGACTCGCGATGAAAGGCGTAAAGGAGTTCGATAGAGGCGCGCGACAACGCAGTCGATTGCTTGATCCAATCAAGGGTCTTGACCTTCATGCATAAGCTACGCGGACTTGACTTGCATCTAGAACCATTCATCACCTGCTCAGTGTCGAAATCTTGAAGAGAAAAAAAAAGCAAGGTGCCTGCAGCGGGACGTCTCATGGATGCAGACGCGCTTACCTCTTCGCAGGAGCAGCGCCAATGGGTAAAGCTTATGTTATCGTACATCGCAGGGCGTATTGCATGGCTCGGCGGTCAACACACCGCCATGCTCGAGTTCTCTGTGAGCACAAAGTTCGTATCAGGTATCTTGTGGTTAGGGAAGCGAGGTTGATGGAATCAAGAAGCTGCCGGAAAAGAAGTTGGATTATTACTCGCGGCTCGGAGCTTAAAACTTAATGCTATGGATCGAAGTAAAGGCTTGGGACGAATCATTATCCTATAATATCGTACATCAGGTCATTAATTGTCGGAGCCTGGTGGCTCCACGTTTAGAAGGCGACTCTTATCGCAATGTGTATCGGACTAGGATTTTAGCGAAGTTGGAAGCTCGCCATAATGTGCGAGGTGACCGTTGTCCGTGAGGGGAGATATATACCTGGTGAATGCATATATGGTAAACATTGGCGGAGCATACTGGCACGCCCTATCAGGTTTGTTTCGTCCATACCTTTCATCACGTCGTATTATCAGGCTGCCGCTATCGGTGGTGCCCGGAGTATAAGAACTTTATATACGCTGAAGAACTTTGCCTTGCTTTGCCGGAAACTATGGCAGATTCAGCGATAGTGATTAGATCCGCTGTCAAGGCTGCAGCAAATACCGAATTTTTTTTTGTGTTCCACAGAGCTTTGATTCCAGGGTTGATCGATATTTTTTTCCTTTTTTTCTTATCCATGGGTCGGGGAGGTGCTTCGGGAGTTGTAATATGACCGGACTTATAGATTTGGCGGCGGAGCAGTCCTACCAACGCTACGTGTACTTGGTTTTGTTTTCTCGAGCAAATGAGCTCGACTCTTTACCAAAAACTACGATACTCAGTGGGATCCTTCAGCAAAAATTTCATATCCTCCATGCGAAAGCCTGGCCCAAGAAGCGATTTGAAATCAATGGTGATCCGAGGAAGGGGGCTTATCGTCCTAAGGCTCGAGTTATTTGCGGAGAAAGCTCCGGCCTGACCTGGCCCAATTCTTGCAGCCTTCACTTTCGAATCCTTCTTCGAACGCCTAATTGACTGCCAAATGCCAAGCCTTAGACAGAAGTTTTGCGTTTAACAAATAAAGATAGTCCGTCTCGAGTTCGGGTTTGAGCAAAAGGAGGCTTACACTGCCCGAACTTCTTCTAACCAATCTGTTGTTCCTGCTAGATCTGTACTTTCTAAATAGACGTGTTGCCATTCGGTAGGACTGGCCCTGATGCCTGAAATTCTTGCTCGTCTGTCTCAACTCTTCTGCACGTGTGTCTGGCAGAAACATCAACTTACACAGACAGTAGGGCGTTAGTTTGTCTCTCTGCATGCGAACCTTCAAGACTTACTAAATATCCACAGAACTCGAAGCCCTGTTGACAAATCGAACCCCAGATAGGGAATCGTGTTCACCAGTTGTTTGACTCGCGCAGCACATGCCAACCCTAACCCTATAGAGTTCTGCGGCAAGGGTACCGTTCTAAGCCTCGCAAAGAATGGATTGTTTTCGACTTTATTGGAATGCAGCTGCAGATGGTATTCACCATCGTGGCACGCCTGGGAGGTGATCCACCCCTACATGGAGTAATTCCGTGATTCGAACGGCCGATATTGTGTACCGAAGACATATGCGCTTGGAATCGCAAAGAAGGGTTGCTGGGACAGATAGAAGCACCCCTATTAGAAATGTCAACCGTTATCTACCTATTTAGAAGCCCATCCCCTGAATTCCTACAACGCTAGAAAAATTCCCCACTAGTATCTTTTGGTATCACAAACTCCCCCATCACCCACCTCGCCCCCGAGAAAATCCCAACCGTTACTTATAGGGTATCATGTCGCTCCTCCAACTCCCCAACGAGCTTCTTCTCCCAATCGCCGAACAACTGGACCCAAAATCTCTCAACCGTCTCCTTCAAACAAGTCGCTTCTTCGCAGCGCTCCTCACCCCACTTCTGCACAAACTCGCAGTCCAAGACAAAGAGGGCGCTCCCGCGTTGATCTGGGCTGCTGAGCGAGGCCACCAAGAACTTATCGCGTTGTTGCTAGACATGGGCGCAAATATCGACATACAGAACAAGAGGGACTGGATCACCGGCACAGCACTCCACAAGGTCGTGATGCACCGGGATGAATCAATAGTCCGACTGTTACTCGATAAGGGAGCCAACGTCGAGGCGATGGACCAACACAACAAGACACCGCTTCACCACGCGACAGAAGAAGGATTCGAGGAGATGGTGAAATTGCTGCTGCAAAGGGGTGCCAACGTAGACGTCAAGGACCATCGTGATAAAACGCCACTGCAGATTGCAGTAGCTAGTGGTGCAAACGAGATCATCTCGGCGCTGTTGGATAGTGGAGCAGATATTGAGGCCAGAAACGAAAAGGGTTTGACACCACTGCATCAAGCGGTGTTGTATGGAGCTATACCGACCATCACGCTGCTTCTCGAGAGAGGAGCTGATTTACATGCTCGGGGGAATCGTGGAGAGACACCGCTCATCCTGGCACACAAGCACCATTATAAGAAAGTTAAAGAGCTACTTAAAACATACCTGCGGAAGTAGAGAGGATAGGCTAGGGTAGATTAGCGCAACTCGAATGTCTCTGGTTACGAATTTGGTTGGCGAATTGTAAGTACCTTACTCTTTATCTGAGCTCCCACCATAGCTATAAGAGCTTCTTTCCCCTAACTTTGATAGGATGAAAAATACCCGGAACTGATTACCATGACTATCATACCTTGTCTTTCAGTCAGGGGGTGTTAAAAACGGTGGGGTTAACCGCTCAACAGGATTGTGTGAGACCTATGTCCACCTTTACACCCCTGGCCCCAGCTCCAATACCCCCACGTATTGGAGGAATGCCGGCTAGGATTTGGGGTGTTTTCTTCAAGTCCGCTGCGCCAAGAGCTACTGTATTGAAGAGCCTCAAGACCTTAGAAACAAAAATAATAATACATAATTAGCCTGTAATATTTAAACATCACTATTGTGCGACCCTTGAACTCACCCTTAAGCTCCTTAACTAGGATTCGACTACTACCTAAAACTCGTTATAAACTTAAGCTTAATATTTGAAATTCCATCGCCTTCTGCACATACAAGCACGTGATTAGTTAACTATACGGCCATTCAGAGAGGTTAGTACACGTAATAACTTACCCTTCTGTTTTTTTGAGAAAAAGTGAAGGCTAATAGCGGATAGACCGGTACACCTTGGCATGACACTAATAAACGAATATTTAAATTTTCAAACACCTCTCCCAGAAACCCACCAAAAAGCCATCTATTTCTAAGGTTATACCCTCCCTCTGAGTACCATCTGGAACCTGCAGAGCACCATAACAGACCCTCCATCTGTTCGAAGCCCTAGATCTACACCGATATCGTCCCTCTCTCGACACATTCACTTTGAACAACTCCACGTGCACCCCCACCCCTACCGCCGCCACCGACAGTCACGGACGCCCGCTCGCTTCAATGCACATGATTATACAAGCACCTATCAATGGCCTCATTGTTACCCATAACAACGACAGGGAAACACACAACAATACCATTCAGCGCCTACTCTCCTGTCGGGTATTTACTCGACCAGCGCCAAGCAGAGCCCAAACTCCCAGATAAGGAGCAGGGTAGGTAGCCCCGTCTGCAGCCAGGATCTACGTTTGGGTCGGGGATGCCTGCGGAGTTGAACATCAACGACTTTATTACTACGCTGAAATACGAATGCTTTCTGGGAGACGGAGAGATTCGGGGGGGTGGAGGGGTGGAGGGGCTCGTACATTGTTTTGAAGACCTTCGCACGTCGATGATATTGAGAGGGTTGAGTTTATGTTCGTATAAGGTCTGTCAATAGGCCTGGATATTTTGATATGTCGATGGGCTTGGCTTAATTTGTATGGATCCCTACCTTTTTTTAATATATTTTGCTGATCGAAATTATTTTTTTGCAATTTTCATTAGACTAACATTTATATCTTAGTATTCCAAATTAAAGTCTTGCCCACGCTCTCTTAAGATTCTTAGCGGCATATTTTAACGTTTCGGAAAACTTTTATTTTTTCAAAAAAAAAATACCCAAAAAAAACAATATCCGTCGACGCCCATGAGAATTAAGAGGGATGATGTGGGATAATAGATAATTCTTGTTTTATTGCTCTCATTCTAGGGTTATTTATGGATGGTGCAGGACATAGTAGATTTAATAATGGTTATTTTAATAGTACATGTCCAACATGACCCAATTTATAGAATAATCCTGACCATCCAACAAGACCCCTAAAGCACGTGGGTCTAATGCCAAGGGTTGTGCGCATGACAGTGCGCGCTCGAACGGGACAAGAAAGTACCAGTATATCCAACAGGTGGGCTTCTGTTGAGTACGTTGGAGGATGGGAGCGAGATGAAAGGAGCGTGTTGGTATGGGAAGAGCGTTAGCAGCCTTCATTTCAGAGCTATTCGTCGGCCGAAATATAAACAAATGGCTGCAGATCTAGAGTGGTCTAGCGTATGTTTTATCGATCATAATTTATCACTCGAATTATATGCTATGAAAATCAATAGGCCAAACAAACGAAAGTTTTGTTTCAACCATAGAGCATAAAGATAGGCCGGTATTTTTGAACTGGGTCGAATTGGTGTCAGGTACCTGTCTAGCAGATACTTTCTCTATTACGGGAACCGATTGGGATAGGCAAGCTAGCCAGTTGAAGCTAGTAGCCCCAGGTCAAATAAACGAATCTCAAAACGAAGTATACACGCAACTCCCAACTGAAATATATTTCGGACGTACTTAGTATCTACATATGTATTTACAACAAGGCACTTATACCTAATGAATAAACAAATAATATAAGATAGTAAAATATCACTATCAATGTATTTGTCCGGCTGAAGCCGAAACGGAACTTTACCAATCGCGTCACCAATTATCACTCGCTCATATGTGGCCACTGTTGGAAAAAAGCGCTCAAGAATAGCTATCTGCTCTGTTTATTTTCTAACTTGGCCCCTCGTAAAACCCATATTCTAAGCACAACGATCTAACCAATAGCAAAAACTCTAGTATCTACTCAGCTAAAAGTAGCTCTAACATAGTTCGTACCGCATAAACTCGAGTAAGTGGATTTCAGGCTAAAAGGTTGAAATTCCCCAATTGGTAAGGCGCTCGTAGATCTTAGCTAATAGCCACTTGGCTAGGAGAGGAAATTCTAATGTCTTAACGTGAAGTTAGCTCGCTCTAGTAGTTCACTAAGCAAACCAAAGTTATAAAACAACGAATAGTATGCGTAGATATCGAGAAGCCTATTACATAACTCTATCGGCAATAAAAGCAGTTACATTAGCTTATATCAGAAAGCTTAAAACCCCAACACCCAAAAATTACACTTCTAGAAAGATAGCGCCAGTGAGTTGGGTCAATGATCGTTTGGGTGGTTTTTTTCCCCGGGCGGACTAGTGTAGTTTAGTGTTTTTTATTCATTAGGTACATTCAACCCGGAGGCTACGGCCCTCTTCGCAACACACTAAAGCAAAAACTAAACTAAAATAGCCCATAACATGAACTAACTCCCAACTTCATATCACATTTCTGCAATGCTAGACGTCCACCTTCTCTACCCAAAGTGGTAAACACAATAAGATTTTTATCACTTGTAGACCACGTTCACAATCCTCTCTCTCTCAACTTTCTCACTCGTCTTAATCCACTCACTCCCTCTCTTCTCCCCTCCAGAGTTTTCCTCCATACACGACCTCCCCATCTTATCAAACATGGTCAACTCTACTTTTAGCTCCTTCATTGACCAGTAGTCCCCCTATCTTCTTCAAGTAGCCTATCGTTCCTCTCACTTGCTATGTCTCATCCTCGACTTTGCCATTGCTTCTTTGATCTCATCTTTCGTAGGTCTTTTTGTAGAGGTAAGCTTTCTATAGCTTTTCTATGGTAGCACTTATGTAGTTAAGGTAAATTAGAACATCCCGGTGGAATTCGTTTCGTTCCTGGGGTCGTTTGAAAGGACTGTAAAACCACCAATAGCCTATAACCATCCTATACTTTGATTAGAAAACAAGAAATATAAAGTAACTAATACCGATCAAGTGTATAAACACCCCTCCAACTCAACATTAATATTTTATCAGTACCCAATGTAAGGAGAATGGAAGAGATCAAGAGTCCCACTCTTGTTCACAAGTCGCCTCGAAGGGAACCTCAGCTATACTGAATATCTCCTACTATTCTTGATGCAATGCGCATGGTGGCATTGAGCTCCGAGATTGTTAGAGGGTCGGATCTTTGACATATTGTCAGGTGAATTGGTACTGGAGTCGGATTCACAGGCTGGGAAAATCGGCTGCCCGGTCGCGGATACTGGGACTAAGGCCGATTGGTTGAATACGTTACTAAGTGAAGGAGACGGACGAAGAGAAGTGAGGGAAATAGGAGTACTCTGAGCTGAAGAGGGCTTGAATAAGGATGTTGGAGCGAAATACAACTTAGGGGCTAGGGTGGAAGTTGTTGGTGGTGGGCAGAGAGGAGGCTTCCATCTTAGAAAACACGGAGACATTGTTGTATTTTGAGGGAGGGCATTCTGGGGAGCACCAGGATTGGTGTTCCATTGCTCTACTCGAAGACTCCAGTCTCCGGAAGCTCCAAGTTTCCACTCAAGATACTCATGGAGCAAGTAGAGCGTGTTATCCATTTTATCTCTCGCATTATCCACGTCACCCTAGCTGCAACTTTCAAGTGCGTTCATGGCTTCAGAGTATCTGGTCTGGTGCCATTCTAGTAACTCCGCATACTGTGGTAGCCCCTTCTCGTTCAATTCCCCAATTCTCTCTTCAAACTCCTTCAGCAGTTTAAGATTGTGCTGGGGCATGCGCCTGGCCGTGGGTAAGGTCCTCTTCACTGCTGTTTTCCCCCCAACACTGCTGTCATTTGCTTGCCGCCCTTTCCCTAGCCTTAGCCTCTGGGCTGCAGATATTGTCCTCAGAGGCGATGTAATAGCCAGAGGGTCTGGCGAGATCATGAGCGGTGGCGAAAATGTTGGTAGGCAATCTCGAGCCTGACCAGCCTGCTGCTCATTTCCAGGAAAAAGATTCCGAGACTTAGGGTAACGTTCTGGCACCGGCTCCGTGAATAACTGGGAGGTACTTAAATCACCACCGAATTTAGACCCATCGAGGGAGTCACAGGGAGTCACAGGGAGATCGTCGTGGCTGAGAACAAAATCATCCACCTGAAAGCCAACGGTAGGCTCTGGGGTGTTAATGGCTTCGAATCCCTGGGGTGAAAAGAGGTTCTGGGAAATTGGCATTAGCATTTATCTGGTGGGCCAAAATCTCCGGCTACAGAACGGGAAAAATAGAGAACTATTATACCGAATCCCACGGGTACAAGCCATCAGTATAGGCCGGCTTTTCGTTAATTCCGGGAACATTCTAGGGGATGAGGATTAGCATTTAGGTACAGACGAAATTGTTAGTGAATACGGAACGTATCATACCAAGCCCTGAAGATCACCACTAGCGGAGTCACCTGAAGTTGCAGGGAACTGATCGAACTGCCCACAAAAATTGTCCATCAAAGGTTTGTGGGTAGAGGTGATAAAATAATTTAATAGAAGGCTATGTTATTTTTCAAGTTGAGCGGATTCTAAGGTACAATGCTAAATCGAGACCTAAATGAAAGGGGGGGAATACAAATATACGTGGGGCGCTGCGGAGCAGCGGGGACGGCTTAGCTATAGTTATAGCCTTAGATCTAGATACAAGTAATATTACATGCTATAGGTGTTCATGATCGATCCAGCCTTAGCGCCATACGTAGAGTTTAAGCTAAAAAAAAATATATACCGGATCCATCCGGTTGTTTCTATTCCCGCAGGGAACCTGTGAGGTCAAGAGCCGCTAGAGATCTAGAGGTCTACAGCGTACGGCAAAAAAGATCGAGAGACGTGGGGACTTGGGTTCGGGGCTGTCATTAGCTCCCCAGAGTTTTCTTTTCGAGGAAGATTCTAGCAGTTTAATTGACCACAGAACCCTGTCAGTAGACCCCGGTTTCCCGATATTTTCTGCCGTACGCTGTACTTGTATTCTCGCAACGTTTTTAAAATGGGCTAGGTCCACATATCATACAGACTACCCTGATCCTACCTATTTTATATGGGATGCAGAGGTAGCCCGTTTTAAAAACGTCATGAGAATACGAGCAGATTGAGTTTTCGGCTCGCTTGATCCCTTCGTTTGTTTTTAGGCATGAAGCACCTGTGGTGATGTGTGATTCCAGCCCAGAGTTGAATGGCAGTTGTAAGCCAAGTTAACATCATGCAACCGATTCTGGACACAACCGCCATCACCATCCATCACCATCCATCACCATCACCATCATCACCACCATCATCGTCATCATCACCATCATCGTTACCATCACCATCACCATCACCAGTGACCACTACCCCCAAAACCAAAGCATTGTGAATCAGTGCCAGTGTCGAGGTATGTTGGCTAGCATTGGTGACGATATCTTGCATCATCTAAAGCCTAGTGCAATTGCATCAAATTGGTTTTTTACTGGATAGATATAGAGAAAAAGAGCCTCAGCCGCAGCGATCCTACTCTATTAGGTTTAACCCCCCACCAGCGCCAGGTCGAATTTCACGAGTTTATACGGTATGTACAGTTGCAACTCAATATGCTGACCAAGTATCAGGTGAGTTTCTACGTGTACGTGACAGAAAGCTATTCGTATGGTGGACTTCGTCAATAACCTGGACCGCTGTCAAACCAACACCAACGGATTTCAGTGCTAGTTTCACCCCCACCAAATGAATATTACAACACATCAAAAGAACACTTCTATTCTCCTACTTTCAACACACCAACCACAAAACTTCTTTGAGAAAAGAAACCCAGGCGAGATAACGCTTCGCTTGGTGCATATTTGTTGGGTTTTGGTTGTGGGGTTACCTCACACCTCACTCTCTATGAATTTTTTTCCCCGGATTCGGCTTTTGCCAACTTCTCAGTCCAGATTCCAAGCGAAGCCTACCATAACAACAAATAATTCCTAGACCTAGGGCACCATAAAATCTTAGGGCTAGGAGATTTGAGCTTATGGAAGACACTAGTACCCCTCAGTAGATATAAATATCGGCTGCCAAGCTAAGAAAATCCGTGACAGCAAATATTATTTATATATATACGGGACAACGTTTAGGATACTGTACCATGTTTCTGATGAGTTTGTATGCCGGATACCACAACTACTTCGCTTCAATTGTGCCCACCACAACTAAACCTAAACCATCAGTTGCTTACCCCCTTTAGCCCGCCTAGTTAGGCAAAGAAAACCTCAGACTTGAAGTAATAAGATCACAGAAAATCGAGCACTATTCTATTTTTCACTTAATATTCCTAAATAAAATAGTATGCGATAAAGAGGGTTTTTAGGTGCGAATTCTACATGGTGTAGGCAGTAGTGTTGTGGTGGGTAGGTGGACGCGGTCAGAGCAAAGTATTTGTGGTGCCGTAGCATCTCAGCAGCACTGAACGGGGTTGGGTGACAGGAATTAGTTCTGGATTGATCAGAGACAAATTGGGGCTCAATTACGGTATCTGGCATGTAGACTCATCAGAAACATGGTATCCTGAACGTTTTCCCTGAATTCGCTAGTAGTCTCGCAACCGACTTGTCACGTGACGGTCATTCCCTATCCCTCGTTCGTTTCCAGGCACGCTATCTCGACCCGAAAGGATGGCAAACAATTGGTATCCCACCGTGATAGTAATGAAGTCACCAGAAAAAGGCTCTACACCACCGTTTATGGACCAGCTACCTCCCTCCCCCAAGTAGTTTCCTGACTAAAAGTGAGTGAGACGCGGGACATAGCAAAGGATTGGGTGTTGACAGATTGCACGGCAAGAAAGACCGAGAAATCAGCCAATTCAATTGCTAGAACCATCCTCAAAAACTCTGGGGGCCAATAATAAATCCGAAACCCAAGTTTTCATGTTTCTAAATATTTTTTGACATGTGCTGTACAACCCTGACAAAGGGAATGGTTTCAGTGAGTGAACGTCTGATTGCGAAACTACCGCTTTATTGCGCCGGTTAAATTAGAGAAGGTATGAGATAATGCATTTCCTAGCGATTTTTGTACACGATGTGTTTCCTGATACGTCCATGTCTTCTCTCCTGCACGATGCGCTTAATTCCTGATGCGTTTCCTTCACCTGTTCTGATGCTTTTACTGATACATGTTCTACTGTTGTATTTGGCGGGTAAGCCCGTGAGCTTAGAGTAAAGTGGTGAAAGAGAGGGCGGCGGAGAGAGCCAATCAGATAATATTGACTCCGTTGAACGGCGGCAACCTCAACTCTGAGGTTCCAATTAACTTGTTCCCACGCCTTCTTTCTCACTGCTTTGCTTTAAGCCCATGGGCTTACCCGCAAAACACCTGAGACAGGCATGAAGAATCTGAAAGTGCAGACAGAAGCTGCACAATAAACCCAATGATGTGGCTAAGGGGAGCAAATCAAAAAATCTTACTAGTAAAAGACATTTTCGGGTTCCTCATGCCTGCCCCGAGTACAACGGTATCGCTTCGGAGAAACAGAGCCGGTTGAATTATGCACTTAACTCAGCTTTATACGTTAGCGTGTGATTAGTTGAAAAAAAAAGGAACTACAAACTAGAATGACTATAGCCACTCGTTTTCTCGCACTAAGAACAGTTTATTTTTCTTCGGCAGTTGCAAAATCCTTAGCAATACAGTTCTAATATCAGCGACCGGGATAAGCGGCCGGGATAATAGAGATCAAGAACAGTGTATTTGATTCTCAGTAGAGAAGATAGTTTAGTCACATAACGCTTGCGCTAGCATAAAATAATCGAGTTTCTAGTCTAGAATAACCTGCCAACCCTTGGACCAATTCCCCGAATGAGTATTAGGATTATTAATCTTTAGAGCCCTAGATCTATAAATATACTAACAAGTTAGGTCTGGCGACGAGACCACATATGTAGTAGATATGGGCCACTTACTAGCTATAGAGGATAACGGATCGTGCCCCAACAGAGCGCCCACCCCCGAGTGAAATAAAATAGGAGGTCTAGGATATAATATACATATTTTGCACACAGTGTAATTTCCAGAAAAATCCGGGCCTTTTTGGTTTGTGTTGCAAGTCAGAGATATGAGATTTTAGGACCCACCCTACAAGCAATACTGTCAAAACCACATCAAGCAGGATATATAGCCTTCATACTTTAGGTAACTTAGTAGGGGGTAAATGGTATTACCGGCGACGCAGAATAGCTGGTTCGAATCCCACCAAGAGCTGAACGGTCTGAAGGTATAAGAACCTCAATTTTGTAAATAAAAAACAGAAAACAGTCAATATTAGATCTAGGGCTTACATTAGAGGCTGCAGTATAGTAATCCCCTAGGGAACCAATTTTCAAACCTTCCCGAGACTTCGGAGTGAACTGTTAACCTGAATCGTACAAATTTTATACTTGCCGACAGGGCCGTAGTTCCGGAAACCATATAGCGAGTCCCTACTACGGGAAACTGGCTAGAGAAGCGGATGATGACGAAGAAAATGAGGATGTCGAAGATGAAGTGTGAGGATGGGGAGAATTAGAGCAGGAAGGTGGAAGAATTATGAACGATGAATTTGAGCTCGCAGTAAGGGGGTTTTGAGAGTAGAGCGGGAGTTGTGCTGTGTTTTGTTTTGTTTTCCGTTTATGTTTATGTGTTTATTTGTTTTTGTTATTTGTTTTATGTTGTGTTGGAAACGGGAAAAGAAAGCGTGGGCTTTGGACTATGTGGCCAAGAAGATGGGGAAGAGAAAAGAGATAAAAATATGGGATAATGTTGTTTTATGTATTGTCATAGCTTTAGTGCTAGTTACAATTGATGAGTTAAACAAAAAAAGGGGGGAGAACTGACTAAAGTTAATAATCACAATACTATTACTAACAGTAATAATACCTACATATATTTGAGCTATCTACGCAGGTTATAGGTATGGTCTGTTGGTCTGTTGTTCATTTGGCTGATATGTATTTATGGGGAGCTACCAGCCCTATGCCACGTTTTGCCTAAAAGGCCTTTTCCCTAGTAAATAACATCGTTTATCTCATGTTAAGGACTTGTGGAGGGAAATCACTGAAGCTTAAGTCCACACTATTTTAGAGTTTTGCATTGCGAAAAAAATATATTTGGATGACATTCTGGTAACACTTGGTGCTTATCTCTCTATCAAAATTGTATCGTGATATGGATTAGACCTGGGTATACGTAAGGACACTGTCATGATCATGACTGAGTCCACAGCCCCAGCACGAGCCAAACCCATATTTGTCACATCAAGGAGACTTGGACGATACACACGTAGAGTAGATTTACCATTATTATAGTCAAATCCCAATCCATCCTCTCCCCTTAAGCTCCACCTCCACCTCCACCTCCACCGTACAACAAACCAAAGAAAAAACGACACAGCCAAAAGAGAGTAGAGTATACAAGACAATAGGATATAACCCGAATGCTTTCCACGCAATGATATATATAGAAGAAATGCTGTATGTTAGGTAGGATAGAGAATATTGCATGCTCAAAAAAGATCCCCCCAGCAAACAGATACAGGAATAGACAAATAAAGGAAAAGAAGATACCATAAGGAGAGTGTAGATCTTTTCGTTCTTACCAGCTGCTTCCGCCTCATTCTCACTCCCATGCACACTTCAACATCAACCGCGATCAAACATATGAACAAATAGAAAGAATTTGACAGAAAAAGTAAACACAAAAAATACAATCCCATCACCACACCGTCCCTATCACTAGACTTGCCATAGGCAAGACCCAGCAACCCGATTACAATGTTCACCTTCCCTCACCTTCCGAGAATAGTGAATTTGCCGCCTATATCAAAAGAAATCCTTCAGCCTACGTAATTCCTCCCACGCCATTTTTTCCATTCCCTCTCTCTCAAAAAAAAAAGCCAAACAGGACATGATTAGAACCGTACCTGATCCAAATCACCCCCGCTTTTCTTCAAAGCCATTGCAGCTCTCTCCCTTCCGAACCCCAACCCAGTCAATTTATTCAATCCCTCCTCTTCACCAAGCTTCACTCCACCGCTCTCAGCATCCGTAACTGTCCCTGTCCCCGCCTCTTCCCCGCCTCCTTGTCCTCCTACACTTGGTTCCAGATCCGCAAATATCGCGTCCCAATCCTGACTGCTAGCCTTCTTGACCTCTTGGCCCTGTTGTCCCATTCCACCTGCTCCGCCCTGCTGCTGTGCTCCCGGTGAATCAACATTGAAGTCAAAAGCCGTAAAATCATCATCATCGCCACCCATAGCCATGCCAGGCCCAGCGCTGTTCCCTCCGTGCGGATGTTCAAATACAGGATTAAAGTCGTCAAAACCGCCAAAGTCATCACCGACATCACCCTTGTCGTCCGCTTCCTTCGCGTCTGCGAGATCGCCAAATTCATCATCAAAGTCGTCTGACAGTGATGGATTGGCGGGTGGTTGCGCAGCGGCTGTAGTTGGTGGGGAGAAAGGTGCAGGGGAGGCTGACGAGAAAAGGTTGTTGGAACCACCACCAAAAACGTTGGAGGAAGCGTTGCCAGTATGCTGTGGGCTTGTAGCCGCACTTGCACTGCCAGGGAATATAACCGAGTTAGTACCACCACCGGGGGTATCAGCGCCGTGCTTCATCGGGTCACTTCTGCTTGGGAGGAGCCCGCTGTATTCAGGAAAAGGATTCTGGTTCTTTTCTCCTAGACCACCCTTAGGGCCGGGAGTGTATGCAGGTGGACTAGACTGCGCACCTACACCAGGTGGACCAGTGTTATCCTTCTCTACCGGCGCTGGGCTTGTCGTTGGTGGCTGTTGTGGACTGCTTGTAAAGTTATCATCGAATCCCTTGTCATTATCGCTATCGCTATCCTCATCACGACCGACCTCCTCGATAGGCGGGAACTCTTTGTCGAAACGGCTTGAAGAACCACCCGTATTCTGACGTTCCTGAGTGCGGCCAGCGAAAGACTTGAAAGCCTCATCAAAATCTTTGCTAGTTGTAGGGTTTCGCAGGTCCGAGAAGCTATCGGAGCGGTTAGTGCCCAGCATACTGCCGAAACCCTTGCCAATGCCGGACCCGCTGCTCTTATTGCTCATTGTGCTCTCCCCCGTCGCTGTGGGTTTGATCGGCGCAGTATTATCGAAGACTGGGAATGCACCAGGGATGTTTGACGATGGTGTACCGTAGCTGCTGAAAGAATCCCTCTTCTCAGCCGGCTTCATGCCGCCAGTCGTGCTACCTGTTGTGTTTCGCTCCACTCCAAACGGAGAGCGGTCTTTCTCCTTGCTTGGGCCGTCGAGACCTGGGAACGACACTTTGGCAGATGCCTCGGTGCCTGCATCGCTCTTAACGGAAAAACTACCTCTTCGATCGTCCGACTTCACAAACGCTTCTCTTTCCTTTACAGGTGTCTCGCCAGTAGTAGCCCAATGGGTTGGCGTATCTGGGCGGGAAAACTCGTTATCACCATGTTGGCTTGCGCTGGGATTAACCTGTACACTGCTACTCAATGAATCTGCGCGACTAATCTGGAATGGAAGGAAGGACGGGTTCATCTGTACAGCAGCGCTCACAGGCGGTACCTCCGACGTCGGTGGGGACCCGTGGTACGAGCTTCCTGGGGGCGACGTCGGTGGTGTCGAATGTTCTGCATTTCCACCCTCTGACGCTGATGGTTCTGTTTGCGTGCGTTGGAAACTTGTCAACGAAGATCCAGTCGGCATCGGCGATACAGCAGCAAAAGATGGTCCAAATACGTCCTCCAACGTCGTCGCCGGCGCCGGCGCCGCATTTCCAGGCGCAAACGGGCTTGGTGAAAATGCGCTCTCCGGTGCCGCAGGTGGGCTCCGACGATGGAATGGGTTAGTGTTCAGGCTTGCAGTTGATGGCGTTGGACTGCCTGGGGGTTGCGGGCTCGCAATTTCCCTTCTGGCATCTTCGATCTCATTTCGCATGCGCTCTCTTTCCTGGTCCCCAGTAGAAACCTGTTTCTTGTTGATCGCGACAAGTCCACGCTGCTGTCGAGCCTGACTCTGTAATCGGTCTAACTCCTGTCGGAGAGTGATGTTTTCCGCATTGATGACCTTCATGCGCTGCGATAGCGTCTCGTTTTCCCGCTTATCGCTTTCGAGTGCAGACGCGAGTTCTTGCTTCCGCGATTGCAGCTCGTTGTAGGAGGCCTCGACAGTCGAGTATTCGTTCCGTAGGCGAGTCGTTTCGGACTTTGATGCTGCAAGTTGGTCCTCGACGGCCTTGACATGTTCTGCCTCTCGTTCATATGCGTTACGCAGCGCCGAGAGTTGCATCTCAATGTGCTGCTTCTGCGTGCTCAGCGTCGAAAGCTCTTGTTCAGCTGACGCACGCTTCGATTTGAGCTCGGTAGTTTGTTTAGTCAAGGTCCCAATCTGGTTCGAGAGGTTTGCGAGCTCAGTAGTCTCGTTCGTGAGCTTCTTGCTAATCTCCGGATCAGCATCACCGAGGAGATCATCCATCATCATTGGAGGCGGTGCACGGTTTGCCGGAGCAGAAGAGGTAGAACCACCAGTTTGGGAGGGTGAGATCATGGTCTGGCCGAAACTGGATGTAGGAACAAACGAGCGTTGAGTGGTGTTGAAGAAGTTCGGGACTTGTTGCGGGGGAATAGGGGTGGCAGGCCCTGTCGCTGGAGCCGACTTCATCCCGAATACATCGGTATCAAAAGGGGACACCGACGTTTGAGGAGGAGCTGAGGCTGGCGGGTGTGGTGGCGCACCCGAAAAGTCCAATTCGAATAGGTCATCTGAGGCAGTCTTTGGCGGAGGTGGAGGGACCGGTGGTGGAGGAGGTTCGTAGGCGCTTGGGGCAGCTAGTTCACAGTTAGCTCACAGCTTGCAAAGATGGACAGACTATGGAATTCATACGTTGGCCTGAAAACTGTCGTTGCTGGCGCATGGCAGGAGGAATTAAATTTAAAGGTAGGGTTTCAGGCAGAGCATTGGCACCCGAGGAGTTCCGCTGTTGACGAATCAAGTGCATGGCAATTGCGAACTCATCGCGATTCAAACGCCCAGCCTTTGTGATATCAGCAAGATCCCAGATGCTAGCCAAAATATCTTCCGGAAGGTTTGAGTTTCCAAAGAAAGGAACAGCCTCCTCCCCTAAAAACGCCATATCAATAAAAAAGCACGTTTCGATCGCAGAAACCCAAGTATTTACTGACCAGTAATAAACCCTCTGTTCTGCTTGTCAATTGTCAAAAACACCTGATCAAACCTAGCTTTATCAGCAGCCGAAATTGCCCAATCCCCAGTCCCCTGACGCGGCATCGCCTGTGTGATTGGTGGTGTAAACTGCCTGTTCAGTGGACTTTGCGCGCGCTGCTGATGCCCCGAGAATTGATTCGGGATTGGCGGTACTGGCGGCAACGTCGATGGAAGACCCCTCCCAGCACCTCTTCTGTCGGGTCCATTCCTTGCGGGCAATCGCCCAGCCGCAGCTTCGTAAAGACCGGGAGGAAGAATTTGCGGTAATACGGGCAACGACCCATTCTTTGAACATGTAATGAGGTGCATCGCAACCACAAACTCAGCTGGTCCAAGGGCACCACGGTGTTGTCGGTCAGCAAGGTTCCAGATCAATCCCAGAGTCTGATTCGGGAGTTTAGCGCGTTGAAAGATGCCCTTCGCAACATCTCCTGGTAATACACCGTCCTGAGCCCCGGACTTTTCAAACAACCCTGTAAACTTCTCCACATCCTGCGGTGTGAGGGGTGGAACCCTAATCATTCCCCCCGGCCCTGAAAGCTGTGCTTGTTGAATCGGGGGTGGCGGTGGTGGCGGCGGCGGCGGCGACGAGGTCATAGGCACCGAAGTCATAGGAGGTGGAGGGAGTGTGATATTCACGCCCTCAAATTTCGGAAGTGGTCCAGGGTGCTGCGCGAGCTCGGGGCGGGGATGCTGGTTATTTTGTGCTTGACCAATCAACCTCAGCGCGACACTAAAGCCGACCTTTGTGAGGAGTCCCCGGTTTTCGGTATCTGCAATGCCCCATATCTACGTCCCTGTCAGCTTTTGGGGATCACACTCAGGCCCTAGGGTGGTCCAAGCCGGGCCTCCGGAGGGCATGGACTCACCTCGCCGAGAATCCTGGGGTTGAGTCCAGACTTTTCGAAAAATTTGACGGCTAGCTCACCGGTCACGACGCCAAGTTTGTCGCTGTCGGCTGCCTGGAAAAGTTGGCCAAAAACCTTCTTTTCCTCGGCCGTAAGGACAATGTTGTGGTGGCCGGAACCTAAAGCTGTTAGCTAAGAACGACATTATAGAGAGAGACAGGGGGTAAAGGTTGCATGAGTTTCCAGAGACTCGACTCACCAGACTCCGAGTTGCTATCCCTCTCACTCATGGCTGAGATCGGAAAGGCAACTATGGTGAAGGAGGCGAAGGAGGTGGTCGTGAATACAACCACTCGGTTATTAGAATTAATTTAAGGCACAAAGCTGGATAGGTGGATACGAGAAAGATCAGTCAGAGGTAGAGAAAATAAAGCTGAGAACGGATCTGGGGGAGGGGAAGTGGTCAGAGGGGTGATGGTGATGGCGATGGTGATGGATGATGGTGGTGATGGTGATATGGTGATGATGGATGAGGGGGAGATGGAAGGGGTGCCTTGCCTCTTGTCTGGGCAGGGAACGGGAATGGAAGTGGTGGAGGGATGGGGAGGAGGGATGGATGGATGGATGGGGAGTTGCCTAATAGCTAGCTGCGGTTGGTTGGCACGGTTATGAGGGAGGAGGGGAATGGTTTTTCCCTTACATACGTGATACTCTCTACCTACATGTAGAGTACTCCTCCCCCCACCTGCTGCATTGCTGGGGTAGGTACCTTCGTACGCACCACGAGCAGAGCAGAGCATCTTACCCACATGAACTCCGCTGCTGTAGGTAGCACAGCTGCTGCACCACATCACGAACGTGCGGAGAAGGTGCCAGAGGCAACCGTACCATTGGCCTTGCAGCCGCTGCTCCACCACGCCAACGACATCCTCCGTATGCACACGATTCCTGCTTGCTGCAAGCCATCTCTTCCATCCGAGCCCCATCCCTCGTGCCAACCAAGCAAAGCCGCAGCCCGTCTCCGAGTACATACATACGTACACACAGAGTACATACTCACCTCCACCCCACCAATGCGGAGTACCTGGCCGTCCATCAGGAGAATTATAGGTAGAGTACATCCGTAGAGTACTCGGCATGGCATTCGCTTATGTAGCTGCATCTCATCCCCATGCTTGACCACTCAAGCGTAATGGTAAATATTTATGGATTTGAGATTTTTGCTCTCGCTACTTGCCAGATTACGAAGAACTGGTACCTCGCCTGATCGATGAGAACTAAGCACTTGAGTGCAGATTCGCTCATGTTTCCTCTCAATGGACATGCAGCGAACGGTGGTGCCTTCCTCAGATACGAAACTAATGCAGGCCAATTCGCTACTCTGACGAAAGGTTTGGTTTTCGAATCACGTCCCATGATCCTGGACAATTCAAAGTTGACTATATCACTCTTCTTGATCCTTTTGATCCTTTTCATCTCGTTCTTCACCTCTCATCCCATTCCACACTTTTCATCTCAGTCCTACTTTTCATCTCAGTCCTACTTTTCATCTCAACTCCAGTCTTTTCATCACTTCCTATCAATAGCAATTAATTCATCTTCCATCAACTTCCTCTTTATCCCAGCCCTAACGCTGCTCCATCGAATGTAGTTACAGGCAGATAGTCAACAAGCAAAAGAACGCGATACAGGAGATAAGCTTTACCGCTCTATGAGCACTGAACAATCTTACGCCAATAGAAAGAATACCCAAAAATTAACACCTCTAGTCCCCCCACTAAATGTTTACCCCACGGTGAAGCCCCCGAAAGACGCTATGTCAGCAAGACACCACACGAAACCCCTCCCCTAAAAAACACATACTCGGCACCCTATCTAACTCCATGCTTAACCCAATCACAGCCCGTCTCTCACCATTCGTCCCCATACCCAGCCCCTCTTTTCATCCGTGCTCCAACAATAACTCAGTATTCTTCTCCACTTGCCCTTCTCTGCCCACTCTCTCACCGTAGTATCATCATCCAGAAACCCCGGCACACGGAACATCAACCTCGGCCCGATAACAAACATCCATCCAAACCTTGGCCGCTCCCCTCCTGCATCCCTCGACGCTGGATACCCCACCGATCCGTCGCGGTCAAACAGCACAAATCCTGGCCCACGTTTCCCCAGCAGCAACCGTGCCATTGCCTCATTCGACGTGACCACCGCCCAACACAGCGCCGTAACACTACAATTAAAGTTCTGCAAACACAGCGGAGAAAGCAGGCTCGCAAAGCGCCTGTTCGTCTGTAGGAGTGCGTTGAGATCACTCGGGTCCTCGAGGAATGACGCGGTGATCAAGAGAAGCTCATTCGGGAGCGTGAGCAGTGGAGTAGGCGCCGAGGGGTCATAGACAAACGCACGCGCTAGTGCGACCTGCTCCGACGGAACAGGGCTCGGGCTCGGTGCGTCGAGGTGACATGTTTCGTGTTTAGAGAGAGATGGCGACGGTGACGGCGACGACGGCGACAACGGAGGGAGCTTCCTACGACTTATCCGACGGCGGAGTCGGCCAAAAAAGCTAGGCTTTGGCTCTGATGTTTGGTGCACAGTGACTAGCACGGCGTCGTCGCGGAGGGCCTTACCTGGTTTCAGCAGTTAGTTTAAATCAAATCCTAAAAACCTCACCACGCGCAGAAAGCGTTATTTATTTTCCCGCGCTTCGTTTTGCAGAGCAGTGATAGTTTTGTATATGTATCGCTTTTCACCCACTTACAGTAAGTGTAGGTCTGGTAACTGTTGGCCATTACTGATTGGAATGGATGATCGCGGTATCCAAGACGAGACTTGATCTGCAGAAGGGGGGGGGCTGTGTAGGGATTTAAAGATTTCCTTTCTTCTCAGGATGACGAGGTATGTAAGTAGCAACCAGACAGCGACACCCCTTCAGCCTTACATATGCGTGGCGGGGTAGAGTCCGTAGGGTAAGGTGTTTGACAGGGTTAGGGGTTTGCTAGTAGCCATGCAGCACGTTATTGGTAATAGGGCGATTAGTGTCACGCCGTAGTACAAACGAGATGTTGCACGGGGAAGGGGTGGGATCGAGGGGATCGTGAGAATATGTGGGGGAGGTGAATGGTCGAGATTTAACGATGAATCGGGTAGGTAGAGAGAAAAAAAAAAGTATAACCATAAGTATTTTAATTGCAACTAAGCCCTACAAAAAACTTCAAACACATCACCATCACCATCAACCACTACCAGCCAATTGAACAGAACTCATTTCGCAACTCCATCATCCCCCAACCCACCATCACCAGCCTCGTTCTTTACATCCGAGTTATCTTCTTCTTCATCTGCATGCATATCCACCGCCTTCCGCTTCTTCCTCGGTGACCCACCGCCACCCTTCTTTGCTTTTCTGGGGCTCTGCAGCGCAGTCAGGGAGCGCTCTGATAGTCCGTATTGAACCATTATGCGCGATAAACGTTTCCTACTAGAAATACCTGTTAGTATGGTTTAAAAAAAATTCTAGAAGAGATATGTGGGAAGGGGGTGGGGAAGGGGGAGGAGGTACGCGGCGTTGACAGTAACAATTTCTTGGTCTTCGATGACGGCTTCCCAGTTTGTCTAGGGGAGTGGTAGTTAGTAGGATTTCTATAGGGTAGGTAGTTAAGATAGGACGCACTTTGCCGTCAGTAGTGTATCTCATACAAGCGATCAGGAACTGGAATTTGTCGTCGGTCGTAATGTGTTTTCCGGTTGCAGGTTCTGGTGCCATTTTAGGAAGGGTTTTTTATATTGAAGCTGGTGTCTTTGAGTTTTTAGAATGGTAGCTTTAGGATTTTGGTCTTGGGATTAGGGACCGGACAGACTGGTGGGAGTAGGAGCCTTTATTAACCTTAGATTTAGCAGAAAAGCATTGGAGAGGCTGGTCGAAGCGGTCCTTGCCCCCCCCACAACGCAGTAACTATACTGCGGAAAGATCTTTGCAAAGCCCAACAAAGCCTACGTAGGTTAGGCTTTCCACTCGGATTGTCTATCGTGAAGAGTTCACGGACCGACTTGTGTCGCTCTCCAGATTCAAACTGGTGGTATAAAAACAGGTATTGGGTTTGTGCTACTTGATTCTATTGCACTCCCAATTTCGTCCGTGCCCAGTAGTATAGTCGTGTTTGTTTTTCTAATAACTCACTGCCTCCATGATGCCTCTGTCTGATATACTACAGTGACGGTGTTGCTTGACGTCTTTGGTACGTATTGAGTTTTGTGGAAAGGTAATGATTCGGATACCAAAGGCCAGCTAGGCCGAACGTCAAAGTGGACTTATGCTCGATCTATAGTTTGCGGGTGTACCTTTCGGGAGCAGACGAAGATCAGCAGCTGGAACTGACGTAGCGGTAGCCCTCAGACCATGGCTTTACAGCGTTCAGTACGTATACTTGGGGCGAAGTATCACGTGGTTCTGATGGTGACCCAACGTCAGAGCTGAGTTCTTGAAGTTTGGCTGGCAAAATTTGGCTTACATGTAGTTTTACGATCTTTTATTGGTACAGTTGCTTGATCCTCGGATTGCGAGAACAAAAACAAACAACGTTGGCATGATATCGATGTCTATTTCAGAAAAACTATATTCCATTTTCGTTGAGTGCACGTGGTACAGCGTCGATATTGGAAATGATCGAAGCAACAAACTTTGTTGACGGCAGCCAGAAACGCCACAGCGGTTTGCATGGATCGGAAGGACACTTCTATCATGCCGATAATGAGATCCCGCCAAAACGAGACAGATGCGCGCTTGTCGTTGATTACATTTTGACAAATATCGTAGCTATAGCGTGAGTGAAGTCAGTAACGTGACACAGATAGTTGGCTGCTCACGGACGACCTTTTCATCGTGTTGTTTACTTTTTGGGATCAAGAAGTAACACTAAATGTAGGTACTTTAGCGAATATCAATTCGATGATGGTTTCTTTTGTCTAACGGACAGACCTCTTCTGATTCCTGACGTCAATGTCTCACTACTTGCTGTGGTGGGCCTGGAAAGTGGTCATTCATTGTCGTAATTTGACCACGATACCTATTAAGTGGGGTTTGTAAAAAATAGAAACAAGAGACCACCCCGCCATTCAGGGTTTAGAACGTCTGACCCCTCTAGTTCATCCCAACATATTTCACGAGCAATAACTTTTCCTACTAATTTGTCTTATTCTTAGAAATCCCACTAACATAAGTAAATTCATTTTCTTACAATAAATAATACCTAAGTAAAATATTCCATTCCTAGCTGTATTCTCCTACTACTACGCAAAGCTCAACCTCTTCCAATTTCAAGTCCAAACCCACTCCTCAACAACCGGTTCCTTCTTTGTCCCCGGCTCCATCTTAATCTTCCCATCCTCTCCACACCCCCACTCCTCCAAATCAATAATCCCCAACCCCCAAAAATCCTTTTCTGCCCTCTCCATATCCGCATCCTCCACCTTAACACCCGCTCCCTGTCCCTCCTCGCCGTCTCTATCCTCACCACTACCATTATCGTCGCCGTCGCCATCGTCGCCGTCGTCATTATTATGATATAGATCTTCCTCGTCATCACGATAAAACTTACCCCCTTTCCTATGTATCACTTTCCCGTTTGCGTGGAACTGCTGCTTGCCATGTACATGTCGGGCCGTTCTGTTGATGTTGCTGCGGTTGTTAAGACTGCGACGTTCCGGGAAATGGGCGCGTCGGAACCGGTGGTACATGTCTTGAGCACAGCGCTCGTTTTTGTAGCCGAGTTTGAGAGCGAGTTTAGCGAAATCAATCTTTGTATGAAGATGTTACTATTTTATCTCTGCCAGCTACGTATACTTATACAAGGTAAAAGGGGGTAGTAGATTGGAGGGGGGGGTGCGGTGTGTGTAAATACCTTGACGGTTCCTATCTGGCATTCAAATATCGCGTGCAAGAAGTTCCATTTTCGGCTATTGCTGGATCCGTCAGATCTCTGACGAAGCATGTGTGTGTTTGCGTGAGCAGATGTCCCGCCGTGTATAATAAAGGCTCTGTTTTTGGGGTAGGCTGTCAAACAAGACAGGCAGACGCAGAATTCGACAAGATCAAGAAGGATTGGTCGGGAGGGGAGTAGGGTTGGCGCAGCGGCGTTCGTTATATATCGCTTTATTCACACTTTTTCTTTCCTTTTTCCCCCTCCTCCCACCTTCTTTCACGTGCACGAATGCATAGGATCGATCATTGGCTTTTGTGGGGAAAAAGCAATTGGACTGCATATTAGCGGGCGTTGGTTTTTGTGTGCAGGTTAGGTTGCCTTAGGGTCACTGCTGAGCACTCGCTTTATCCTGGCATACACGCGGCGGACCGAACATTCGGGAATAACGACGTCATATCAGAGCTTTTAGGCAGGCTATATGCAGAGTGATAGGCTTTCGGCATGTTTGTAGTTCGATCTGATTCTCGCAGGGGTGAGCTTGAGCCTAGGAAGGGGATCAAGTGTCTGGGATCTTCCTTTAATAGCTATGCTTTAATGGATTGAGGTTATTGTGATTGAGAGGTCCGTTCATTTGGCTATGACTGTTAAAGTTTGAAGTAGTAATATCTTTAAAATCTTCCCAATTGTTTGCTACAGGTAACTACTCAAATGACATGTCCAATCGAGTAGAAAACAAAGAATACGATATCTGATCCCCCCGTGTGCGTAATACGAATCCCATACAAAGCCTATTTGCTACAAAAAAAACCTCCCCCTCAATAGTGATACTGTTCTTTCTCTTCCTCCCATTCATTCTCCGTTTCAGCTTCAGTTTCCTCATCTTTAACGTGAACTACCACCGGCTCCTTCTTCTTCGGAGGTCTACCTCTCCCGCGTTTCTTCGGTGGCTCACCGTCTTCATCGAGTTCTTTCGGCTTCCTTCCACGTTTCTTCGGCTTTGCCCCGTCTGCAGGAGCAGGCAATGGATTGACACCCATGTTCTGAAGGAGGGCCTTGCGTTTGTTGTTGTACGTGACTCTTGCTACTGCTGCGTTTTTATAATGGCATCGTTCGGCGAGCTTATCGAAATCAATCTATTTCGTACGGGGGGGGAATAATTGAGCTTTAAAACAATGAAGTGCCATCAATATTAGAGGGTGATCACTACAAACCTTGGGCTTACCCTCCATGCATTCGAAGACTGAGAACCAAAATTCGCCTTTCTGAGGAGCTGACTTTGGAGAGGCTGGGCCCTCCTCTTGGGATGATAATCCAGATAGGTCTGTCATTTTTTACTTAAGAGTGAAGAAGTATTCTGTCCGGTATCAAAAAAAAAAGTAGTTTTTCAATATCAGTGTGATATTTAAGAGCTAGCGATATTGCAGTGGGGATTTCTACCGATAAGGAAAGCAAATGAAGTAGAAGCAGAAGCAGAACTGATCAAACTTTATATACTTCTTTTTTTCTTTTTTGTTATATCATATCATTTACCCGCTAGTGATATTGAATGTTGGAAATTATGGATATTCGCGGAATATTCACATGGTGGAGCACGATCCCCTTCGAAACTCTTCAAGCGCATTCTCATGGGCAATAATAGACGGGCGACGTCATGGCTGAGATTTGCGGGGCGACTTAGTTGTTTAGACCAGCTTTCTTCCTCCTCCAGTGCTACATGGGAAAGCATAACACCCTGGGTAGGTGGCTTGGAGTACATACCGGTACTCGGGCCAAGGTGCAATGATACGGCTATCTCCTATCGTATAACCCCAAAGGGACAACCGGCGGAAATGCTGAAATCCTGGTTTGTTTCAGACGCAGAGTGGCAATAAAGGCAGGGGCTCTTGGCCAGTTAAAGTGGCAGGGCCGCTTAATATCCGCCAGGGCGGTTCCATCGTGCTAAGGCAATAAGCTCCGTTGCGCCGGAAGCGTGGACGAACGGGTTCCAGGGTCTCGTAGGCTGGGAGCTTGGGCCACTTCAGGCCGGCAAGCAGGTGGATCGTACAGCTCCATGTGTGAGACAAAGTCAAGGCGTCAGTTGCCCATTTCTGCCTTCTTTTTTGTTCCACCAATTGCAGGGAACTTTCTTCAGCGTTGTGTTGAGCATCATAACCTCCGGGCTGTATGTGCCTAATGGAATAATTAATGTGATACTGTTGTGTAGATAATAAATAACATTTCTGAAGTCGATATATGGTTACCTGTAATTTCTCATAGTACCTATTTAGAGATATCAATGTTGGCGACCATTTATAAGCACAAGAGTAACAATGGCCAATTGCGAAGATATTTCGTGAATTACCAAACCATTATTCATTATCTAAAAGTGGGGGTGATCACTTGGTGAGGACTGAGCCAATCCAATAGTATTTACGCCACTACGGATATTGGCAGACAGGTATCCCGATTGCTGTTTCTAGCCCCCGCTGAGAAATGAGTTTGCTATTGGTTGATCGGCCACGATGGTTAAGTTAGGTTGGCAGCATCGAACATTACGAGTGAGGTTTCATGATGCGAGGCGACACGTAAGACAGGCCTGGACTTCCCGCCCCCGCATTACTTTTCCACGCTCCAGGCTAAGTCCCTACTCCGAGGACCAAACCTTTTGCAAATCAATACCCCCCAAATTCCCCGATTCATATCTCCGCGAGGAAACACCGCTGCAAAACACTCGGTTGTGCACGGACAGCGTACTAATGTAACACAGCCTATTGCTGGATGCACGCAACTCATTTCGTTGTGTGCGCGTGCAATGGTAAGCCAACATCGAGAAATAAGAAAAACGAAATCCACACCAGCACTTCCTCTCTCGATGGGACTATCCCACCTGTTCTTGCCGGCTTAGCCAGGGTGTTCGGACAATAATATCCGTCTTTGCCCATATATGTGATATCATTCTTACGCTTTTTTATTATTCCTCACACGAACAGACCATAGAGCTTGTTATTCTATGGTATTCGCAATCTCTGGGATATCACTATTTTTCCCTCTGGCACGAGTTTTTTTTATGTATCTGCGTCATGAGAGGGAAGTTACATCTGACAAACAATACATACCATGTCCATACGACTTTAGCTGCTCGCCCTATATATTCCTGAGTCTCTTCTCTGAGTTTGATGCTATCAACACAAATTCCATATCCTAGATTACAATCAATCATGACTTCAAACATCGACGAACAAAGGTTTCTCCTCAGCTGCTTGATGCATGGCACCGGCAAGGTACGATATGCCTTCTCCATCCCCATACCCAGAAACACATAGAGGAACGCTCTAACATTATATTACGAACTATCAAGATCGATTTCGAAGCCGTGGCTAGAGAAAACGGATACACAAATCCTCGCTCTGCAGCCAACAGACTATCAGCCATCAAGAAGAACGCTTCTGCTGGCATCACCATCACCAATACGGATGAGAAGCCGATAACCGCTACAGCTCCCGTTGTAAAGAATGGAAAGGTTACGAAAAGGAAGCCGCGGAAGAATATCAAAGCTCTGAGCAAGAAGATCGAAGAGGCGATTAAAGAGAGTGGATCAGAGGAAGAAGCCTAGGGGGAGCAATGGGGAGAAGCAAATGATATTGGTGTCTATTATGTACTTTACTGTATCAATTATTGAGAAGGAATTCAAAGAAACATACTGGAGAGCTTGGCTTTTCAGATATAGACCGTGTGGTATGAGTAATACCGGTTGCCGGTTGTCAAAATGTCTCCGTGAAATGTCTAAAGCGAAGATCGGATCGACTACGCATACTTTTTTTGCCGTTACTCCCTAATAGTAAACACCCACGCACGCATACCTGTATCTCAGTTGATCTCAGCCACCTTTCAGGCTCAATTATGTTTTCAGCTACATACATGGAACCTGTCGTAGGGTTTACAATTAAAAGCTATGGTTAAAGCTATCTATACTCACCCCTTTGATCAATGGGGCCTACGAGCATGAGAGACATACTAAAATGAAGGGAAACGGCAATCAAAACAAAGAAGATCAAAGAAATGAGCACAGCAAAGAAGCCGGAGAGTGTGAGAACATAATAAATTTTACGGTACGCCGCGAACTTTCTATGCATAGAATTTCGTCGAATGAGTAACTGCAGCATCAGCCAACACTTAAAGGACGAGTGCAATGCCGAATGAGCTAGGCATAAACGAAACAAAAACATGAGAACTAAACACGGAAGATATGTTTATTTCTTCTTTTGAAGACGCATCATGGTGAGATTTTGGTAGTTACTAGCCTTTCTGAACACCCTCTATTCTCATGCACAGATCCATTCTTTCTTTCCACTTCAGCTTTTTTCATTTGTTTCCAGCATTTCTTTATGTGTACGGCCAATTATTTTCGAAAAACATTAGGCGCTTCATCCCCTTAGAGCCCACTTATAGCCCCAAAACTCCCCCAAGTTTCCCCAAACACTGCATTCTGCCCCATAACCACTTTAGCGACAGACATCCTCAAAATGCCGATGCAATGGAATGAGCAAGCTGATGCCAAGGTGTGTTGTATTTGGGGTTTTACTCCTAAAAAAGCAATCATTGCAACACACTAACTTAATATGGTGATCTTTTAGCTTTTCGCTAACGTCCTCAGACTCCACGTTGTAAAACTTGACTATCAAGCACTTGCGAGAGCAATGGGGGAGAGTAAGATCTCCCGTGTGCCACAACTAAAAATCTATCTTCTTTGTTACTAATAGTCACAACTCAGCGGTCACACCGAAAGCAATATCCCACCGTATCTCCAAAATCAAAGAGAAGGCGCAGGTGCGCCGATTCGACTGGGAGCTCTACAGCAATCCGCCAACCTCGAATTCATGTGCGTCAAGAAAACGAGGACCGAAAACAAAATACGTTGACGACGATGACGGCGTTGTGAAAAAGAGAATTAAGCCTGAGGAACCTGTGATTAAAATTGAGGAGAGCGCATGCGATGATAATCATAGAAACCCTGATCCTGGGAATATTGAAGCATACTTCTGGCCTGATCAATGGCCACCGGCCGGAAATGCTGAAGCGCTACAACACAATGACTATGTACCTTATGAACAGGAGGAAAAGAATGTTAGCGAGGCTACAGCCGGTGATGTGAGCTATGGTAATGCTGATGTGGACTGTGCTACGCGTATTGTCGGGGCCTGCAGCATTGCAGGCTGTAGTGATGGCGATGCACATCAGGATTGCACTAGTGCTGAGGCTGTCTGTGAGAATACCTCAACTTGATGTCTCAGGCATTTATGCTTAATTCTTTGTGCAGAGCCTGAGCCTTCCTTCATAGTCTGTCACTCGCTGGTTGGGTCTGAATGTATCGTAGTTTGGCAGCAGTTTAACTGCGATATCGCTTAACCAAGTTCCAAATTATTGTTTGAATGTTACTGGTAATACACGCTCTATGGTTAGACAAGACGCAAACTCTTCTCTCTATAGCCGTTGGCCAACGGCGGCCGCGTAATATTGGATGGGAAAGCGTATTGCCACCAAAAGTCTTGCATACTGCTGTCCCAAGATGCTAAGAGGTGGAAGTTAATTTTTTTAGAACCGGGACGCACTACGTTCGTAATGAAAGATACGCTCTAGTGATATAATTCAATAGTTATGAATCGATCTTGTAAAAACTCCCAGTCTATGCGCTAGGGCTAACTCCCGCGGGGAACAAAAAACTTCTCTAGACATACATATATACCTTCTGCGTTTACGAATATCCCAAGCGAAATTAAAATTAACTGTTGCCATCCACGATCTAGTCATATAAGCTTTAAACGCCTAGTAAGTAATCGTTCGTGCAAATCAGCATACTTGGGAAAGAACTCAACTCATCGTTGTTCAATCTGACGAATCCCTCGTCATCAATCCTTTCTGTTTTCACCACCGTTCGTGATTCCTCCTCCTCCTTTTTGATCTTCTTATTTTCGTCACTTTCCCTATCGTCTTCTTCGGAATCGTGGCGCTCCGTAAAAAGTCTCTTTCCTCGGCCACGCTTAGGCGTCTTTTTTATTCCGGCAGATTGCTGGAGTCTATTTCGCTGAGGTGTATTTGGGGTAGACTTAGCATGATCTGGGAGCCCTTCTTTCCGGAGCTTTTGGTACTGTTGCCTAGGGACATGATCCTAGTTATTAGCCGAAATGTGGTGGTAGTGGGAGGGGGTACGGATCCAATAATTAAATACCTCACAGCCTCTGGCGTAAAACCTGCTCCCATCCTCTCGGAAACATCAGGCCACGGAGGAAGCCTATTCTGAGTTTTTGGAGGGACTAGAAGTTCAATTATTGCTAGTAGCAATCTCGAGCGCTCTTGATCCGTCCAAGCAGGCATTTGAGAGAGATTGGATGTAGATAGTATTCCGATAAAAGTCCGATAGAAATTTCTAAAGGGAAGAGGGTTGAAGTTACAGGTGGATATATTTTGCTAGAGAACTCAACCGATTTAACAAGGCGAGAGCATTCAGACAGGAACAAGCGGTAAATATGACCATCAAAGAACGCTCAACAACAATCTCAGAAAGAACGTCATGATGTCTGGCCCACTCGTCTCAAATTTGCCACGAAAGTGATATCCGCGGATTTGGGTGTAGGCACCCACAATATCGGTTCTGATCAAGAGGAATAAGGTCTGTGCGCATGTTTGCTGTGCCTGACATGGGTTCGGCCTTTGGGGGCTAACCCGTCACGACCCCCCACATGTGTAGGTGTCTAAGACACGCATTAATAATAAATTCATACGAACGGAATCCAATGCAATAATCCTGGTGAGTGGGTGACTTAAAACTAAACTAACGTTGGTTAATGTTGATCTTAATATCAACACGCACGGTCCTATGCCTGGGCACCTGTGGGTATGGCAATGTTTACAGATTGATATTTAAAATTACGGTTCAATTCACTCGAACCATTCAAACACGTATCTAGAGACTGACAGATACATGTAGATATCAAACTTCGTAGAGTACATTTGGATTAGCAGTTTATTGCTCTTATTTATTGATGACGGCCTAGCCAGCCCCTCGCTGCTACAGAACATACAGGCACAAGTTCGTAAGAGAGCAAATAGTACCGTCCTTTTTAATTGCTGATACAAACATGCGAAGCAAAGGCGCGGAAGTCCATTTTCGGTTTCGTGGCCGTTCCAACCCCACTCGCTACAGCCCGTAAGTACCGAAAGGCTTGGGGTGGACAGGGCTTGAGATTTTTTCTGGGTTGGCTAATCTTCGAGCATACGTTGCTCCGTCAACCACCTGGTTTTGGTGCTTGTGGCTTGAGCAAGTAGCTATCTGTGGTAGTCGTACGGCTGAATTTGCTCGTGGCCTTCGTCTGGTGCATGTAACTGGGGTGTTATAACGGAAGAGAACAGCCCACACGTGCTAGCCTTGGTTGATTTAGGCGATAGGCGGATTTCTGGAAAGCACAGCTTCATGGAGGATTTGCACTCATGATTATTGTTAGATTTTTCGGACCTGGTCGGTTCGCTGTAATTGGTATTTGCTCGAGTCTTGGCAGAATTATTACAGTTCCAAAAACGGTTAGAGCAAGTAATGCTAGAGAAGGAGATGGACGTTCGAAGATGCTAGTACTTCTTTATTGCCAGATTCAACAATGAATTGGGGTTTTCTGATATAATTTAACCTGCGATCCGTATGCAAATTGCTTCATCAAATGCACGAAGTAAACGGAAGATAATTCCTGGCTTATCCACCCGTACGAGACCCATTGATTCATTACAAGACAAATGTAGATGGCCATAGCGTACTCTAGTGCTAGAAACGATTAACTTAAGACTGTGTCTACAATACGTATATTTAAAACCAAAAAAAAAAAAAAGAGCCGTCTAGAAAAAGACCGGAAAAATAATAGCATCTTGTAACTTATTACAGCTGACCCCAGTGAACTTCTCCTCCGAGGAGAGCTCTTCCTTAGCCTTGTTTTTTTACTCTAAAGGTGTTCAGGCCCTGGGTTGGCATTCCCTTATTCTTCATCTTTTCCTCCCAATCCTTTCGATCTGTTTCCGTCGCAGCAGCATTCGTGGGTGCTTCGGAGGCCTTTCCAGGTTCTGGGCCTTTGCCTTTGCCTTTCGGCGCTAACCAGAATCAGTAATTTTTTACTGAAATAGAAAGGGTAATCTGAAACCTACCTTGACTCAATTCTGCATCTGCCTTCGGATTCAAGAGTTTCCCTATCTCCATCTTGTTCACTGCAGAAAGTATGCTTAACAGCCCGAGAGTTCAAAAAAAAACTTATATCTGTTGGTGTATTTGTTAGAATTTTTTTTTAAAGGATATTCTTGAGCATGGTAGAACATACTAATAATATAGTTTTCCCCCCCCCAGAATAAGCTTGCTAATCTTCTCGCCGTATTTAATGGAGGTAAAAAAAAGACTGCTACGCTAATTATATAGCTAAGGCGCTTAGATATATAAACTCATTGAAAACTTGTCGATATCAAGAATCGTGATGCTTAACTGACAGTCCCCGGGTACATTCGGGGTCGAGCAAACAAAAAAAGCTTGGTGGTGGTTGATCAAGTACCCCGGTTGATTAGTTTTATTCGAAGCGGCCCGGATTGTCTAATAAAGAAAAAATTTCAACCATGACATTATACTTTCGGTTGGCTGCAGGGGCCAAAACACTGGTACACGTAACCGGCCTGTTTTATTTGGAAGGGTCGAAATATTTCAGGACGCAAGGGCCCTTCCAACCAGTGATGGGTTTAGTAAAAGTAGAAACAAAAAACTGTTTGGTGGTAGAATTAACCTAAACTCACTACGGTGCGTAGTTTGGCTTCTTAACATAGATTCGGGTGGATATAGTTAGCATGCGAAAAGTACTGTGTCCTATCCCGCTAGTGGGGGTGCCGTAACTGCACGGGCAAATTCGAACTCGCTTGGGCTCGAAATCCAAAATCTAGCACACGATTTATGAGGTCAAATACTTTCTTGGCGAGTAAATAGGTACTTGTTCTGCCCTTTTTTGCGCACATGGCGGCCCTGCGTTATGGTATGAGCGAGAAATATCAATGCGATTTTGTAGTCTTGTTCTGCCCCTGAATGCTGTAGCTAGCAGTCCGAGCATTCGATCTGGGTAATTTAGGATTTAGATTTATCATTCTTTAAGCTCGCTAACTTGAGTATTGCTTGTGAGTCCCTCAAATTAATGCGAATTTATGTTTCCGGTTACCAATTAACAAACGAAGTACAAATTTGTATACAACGAGCAAAAGCACTAGATCTTGAATGAACATATTTTCACCCTTTAGAAACCACTAAAATAACGAAAGACTTTAAGCATATATATCACTGTCAGAAGCGTCTTCTGATATTTCCCGCGTTCTAGCCTTTGTCACAGGTTTCTTGACAGATTTGGCAGGACTCTCCGACCCCTCATCGTTCTTTGCAGTTTTCCGGGATCTGGGTGTCTTCGGAGTGCCTTTATCAATCTCCGGACCCTTTCGTTTTCGGGGAGTGGAAGGTGTAGAGCCAGTGGTGGAAGCTTTGTGGTTGTTTCTGATTCTCAATATACGTTCGCTGATTGCACGAGCCGTGGGGATTTCGCGGTCAGTTGCTAAACTATTGTCAATTTAAAGACACGATACAGCAAGATGCGAACAAAATGGACACGTACGCCAGGCCGCACTATTTAATAATATATCAGTTACATTTTTCTGCAAAGTTGCAGAGACGGGAAGGGAACTAATTTCATACCGTATTTTTTCAGCCTTGATGGATACGTCGTGAGTTTCGATGAGCTTGATGAAAAGCTGTGTGCGGGTTCCAGATTAGCTGATAAGTATCTGTGGATGGAGGGGATGATAAAGGCCTACAAGTTGGTCGTTGTCTGCTGTCCACTTCATTTTGCGTTTGAGTATGCGTTCGAAGAACTACCGAGATGTTTGAGTTGAGAGAAGGGATTCAATACTTGAGTCTACGAAGACAGACTCTACATTTTGGTGAGCATCACCCTCAAGTGATATTTGACTTGTTCCGCATTGACCGCCGTCATCCCGCTTGTTCTCCCCTTGTCACTTCTTTACTCAGCTGAAAGACCAAGGAAACTTGATATCAGGTGAGGGGTTCATATTTGTTGTTGGGTTTTTGCAACCGTCGCATGAGTGTAACATAGGGCAACCTTGAATGTTCTCGTACCGAAATGCTACATAAGTTTGAGCTTGGAGCTTTTTTAAAACAATTAATTTCTTTTGTTACTTGCGCGGTTCTTGTGTGGAGAGCTGACATCATCCCCACACAGCAAAAGGTGTGTTCTGCTGAACTGCCGTGTCCCGCAACCAAGAAACCACCTACGACTGACACAAATGTGCCCCATTAGTAACTATCCCGTTGCTACCCCTGTTGCTAATGTTCTGATCCCCCGGCGTGGCCGTGTTTGGCCTATCGTACCATAACCAAATATAACATCTGTGGGCCAAACAGAAAGGCCAATGATTGGCGCAGCCCTCAACGCGTAGACGCGTAAAGCGGTTTCTATCTGCTCTGCTAACCTCCCCCGTACAGTTGTTGCTGGGGCACAGCCAATGTCCACAACGTGCACGGACCCCGTATTGCAGAGCAGCTTGGTGTGGCAGATCTCTCAAAGTGTCCATAAATCAAGAGGGAATTCTCCAGTTTGTGTTTTCAGCTCACTTTGATATTGATACATACATCTGAAAGTTTGCCCTCCATTCCTCGAATACCTTTCCGTTACTGTAAAGTTTGAAGTACCGCTTCCACCTTTTTTCACACAATGACGAAAATCAACTGGACAGCGGAAAAATATCAGCGCCTACTCGCTGCCACGATTGCTGCCCATCCCGAAATCAAAATCGTACGTCATGCCACTTTCCACATTATTTTTAGAATGTGATTAACTGAAATTTTGGTTTACAGAACTACAACAGCGTTGCTGCCATGTTTGGTGAAGGAGCAACATATGACAGCATCGAAACCCGTTACCGGAGTGTTAAAAAGGAAGCCAAGAAGCTTCAAGAAGAGATAAATAGTGGTCTTCGACCAGCAGCTGCCCCACCAACCCCGAGAAAACGCAAAGCGGACGCTGGTTTAAGTGCTCCGATTACGCCTCGAAAAGCAGCAAAAGTCAACAGGAAGCTCGCTACCCCTAAGAAAACACCAATAAAGCTGGAGTCGAGTTTTGACGAGGAGCTAGAAAGGATCTCAAGTGTTAGTGGTGACTATAGTGATTAGATAGATGAGGGGACTTGGATATTGTAGAAGAGTGCGCCTATATTTGTATGAGTATGTCTGTAACAAAGAGAAGAAAGGCAGGTAGTAACGGCAGGGCCATACACTTTGTGGAATACAGATTGTGTGAAGCTTGTACTTCAAGCCTTGCGCCTGAAAATCTTTTTCGGGAAGGGACGTTTTTGTCGCGTGTATGCATGTATTCGTTCGATATTTTCCGTCAGTGTGAATGTGCTCATGGCTGTCAAACATAATGGCAGTGGGAATGCTACGTCTTTCCTTCCGGCTTTGCCTTTATGGCGCTGCTCCCCCGTAGTCTTGTTAACCAAACCAATTTCGACGAGTCATTGAAGTCATTTCGTGCGAGAGGATGGGGTTTTCTTACTAACAACGTATGGGTAAGACATTCCACCCGCCCAACGTGGTACAAGCTTTGTTTCTTGAGATTGTATCCGAGAATCTGGAACTATCCGATGTTGGTGGCTTCATGCAGTCCAATTTGATATCGCACATCTTTTCTGGAAAGGAAAACAAACACTAGAATCACGTTGAATTCTGGTTAGTCTCTATTTAGCCCTTTCGTAGGCCGAAGAAATACCCGGGACATGCTTCTGGTACTTGAGCCTGTCACTTCGTGATCCCAGCGTTATTTGTTAATCCCTGCAAATTTGCCCACCCTTTTCTTGAATTAGTCTTATTCACCACCCTTTCAAATCAGCCTTCTCCTACTTCGACTACTTGCCCGCCGTCTATCCAGAATGCCGAAAGTTGTGAGTTCATTTTATTATTCTGTGGTGCTCTTATATGGAAAAAAAACTAATAATTTGCATTAGGTGTGGACCTCCGAAAATGACCGCAAAGTATCTTTCCTCTTGGCTATCTACTTCGCTGTGGATAAATTTACTAAACGTCTTTTAAATTACAATCATAGCTTCTCATTCGTCTTATCGAACGTTCTGCAAAGTCGTATGATACCGTTGAACTATGTAAAATCTTTCCAGGTATTTTTTTCTATTTGTTTAAATAGTCCCTTGGTCTTGAAAAAAAACTAGCACTAAATGCCGGCTCAAATAACAAAGGAGCGACTCCCAAAGCTATCGAGGAGAGAATAGCTAAGCTGAAGCGTGAAGCCAAAGCAATGGACCACCCAAAGCCACGCAATCACCCAAAGGGCAAGAGTGGTCCAAAGAAAAGAGTTGCCACAGAGGCATCTTTGGCTCCGGTCGAGAACGTTGATACCAAGAAGATCAGAGTGATGACAGATTCGGTGACAGACCCAGTGGAAGATTCGATAACAGATACACTATCTGTCCCGGATGTTGCAGATATTTCGGACGGTCTATGCCTGACAAAAGTGGAACACGACGAACAATTGCCTCCCGAGTCCCCAAGCGTGAAGTGCGAACCTGAGGCCGAACTTGGTTCTGATTCCGACCCCGAAGCTAGCCCCGAGGCCGAGTCGAGTGTTGAGCCAAGTGCTGAGCCGGAAATCGATTCGGATTTTGAACCGGATGATGAACCAGAGTTTAAATCGGAAGGCGAGGAAGACGAATACCAAAGGCCGTTGCTGATCAAGTCAGAGTTTTAATTAATTTGAAAGTTTAAAGAGATGTTATCAATGCTGTCATGCTGAAGATTTGATTTGATTGAAATTTCCTTATCAGCTGGTTCTTGGGGTGTTTATCTGATTTTCTCGATTTTCTGTAAAGCCATAGTGCGATACGTATATGAAAAACAAAACGAAGTATCTTTGTTCCAAGCATTTATTGTTTCCATACAGGTTGCCAATAGACAATGTATCTTGTTTGGCCGATGTTATGGTTTGGATGGCTAGTATCGTGCAGCACGCTAGTTTTGCAGCACGAGAGATACAGTTTTTTCTCCCAACTACTGCCCCCTAGCCACGCCACGAGGCCGTAAAACAGTGTGTACGCGTAGTCTGCCGAGACCTTTCCCGCTTTCTTGTTAGATCCCTTCGACAAATCACTTCATTTGCCAAATTTGTGTAAGGAGAACGGTTGGTTGGTGGTATTTGGGGGTTGCGATGTACTGTCGGTGGATAGATGTTCCGTCACAGGCTATCACCCGTTTATTCCCGTCAAAATACTTAGTTCAAAAGCTTTGAAAATCTTATTTTGGGTCAATTTCTTACTGGTGGACTCAAGAAGCACCTAACTAGACAGGAAAAGTTGTGTTAAATCAATAACCACCAAAGTGTTCGCCAAGGTCAAAAACAAGTTACATGGGCATTTATATGATCATCCTAGATTATGGTACAGCAGCTTGCTGGATTGACCCGCAAACTAGTGCAAGTTGATTCACCAGAGCTGATATTTTCCGGGCAGGTCAAGGCCTTCTAGGAATCGTACATCGAAGCGGAAAAGAGAAGGTTCAAGCAAACTCTATCCGGCAGTAAGCTTCCCGTTCCGTGAGCATGTCCCCTCGTCTCGTAGTATGATTGCTCTAGTTGTCTCCATTCGCGTTCAAAAAATAGCTCTGGGAAGCGCTATTTGGCAGTTCTGTCAGGCAGTTCCGGTACAGCTATTTTGTGCTTTGTTTTTAGCTCAAATACAGAGCTCTCGATCGGCTTTTAAAGCTAATTCAAAAATCCAAAACGAACCTTTTAATCCTGTCATACGCAGGCGCTGCTAGAGCTTTTCTGGAACGCATATATCAAAGTACCAATTTCGCAGATAGCCAAGCCGCACGAGATATCTCACCCTCCTAGTGTATTTTTTTCTCCTGCCAATTGCAAAAGCACGGGACCACGGTTCTAACACAAAGCCAGTCCAGATCGTGAGATCGTCAAGAGTTTGATTAATCCAAATAAATTCCAAGCCTGGGATATCAAGAATGAAGTGGGATTGTAAGCTTTTGAATCTTTCCTATTATACCATTTTTATACATAGCTGACACCAAATTACCTCAAAGCTGCTGCGGATCAACACTTGCTACTTGCAATCCTCAGTGCTCACAAAGTGACTGTCGACCATAACCGTGTTGCCCAAATTGTTGGCTGTACACCCCGCGCCTGTGAAGAGCGTATCAAGAAGCTCCGCAAGCTTGCCAAAGAGTGTGGCTATGAAGTTCAAGCCCCTATGCCCCTGTTGTCTGGAAAGAAGAGTAGAAAAGGTGGTAAAGGAGGAAAAGATTTTGGAAGGAAGAGAAAATGCATTGATAATGAAGATATGATCTTGTATCGGAAAGGTATTGTCTCGGATGATATTGAGGTGAAGAGGGAGGAAAACGTGAGAATCAAGACGGAGCTCATCAAGAGGGAGTTCGGAATATTTGGTTACGGACACGGCTATGGATGTGAGGATGTGAAACCTTTTATTAAAGGTCAGGAAATGGGGGATTCATCACTCTTGTTTGCTGCTGATCCAGGTATCAGAAACTTCTACGGTTCATCCGTTCCATATGCTGATACAGTCGTCGGTCTTGGGTTCCCGCTTGAGGCTCAGTCAGAGAATACCCGCGAGTTATTGGCCTCGAATTGTCGCCGAGGAGGAGGGGAAATATTCGACTTCCAAACCCACAGTGCGGTGTCCCCCAAGGAGTTTTCGAGATCTTCGAACTATTGCGACCTCGCTCCGAGAACTCGCCCTCCAAAGATTGAATACTCGGTTCAATCTCAGGAGCCGGCTGAATTTATCGAGATTAGTCCGGCATCTAGGAAAGATCCATTAGTCATTGATGATCGTGACGACGACATTAGTTGAATTTTTAGGTGGAGAGTAAACACGGTAGTTTTTCGTTTTTCGTCTAGATTTCTTGATCCAATATGTTTTTTTATTTAAGGATAGGGTTAGAAGCAGTGTACTGTTCAAAATTATTTCCTTTTTCACTGGAGATGACTTTTTTTGGCTGCCGGTGGCGATAGGGCTACTTTTGGTGCCTAGAACAATAAATCCCGTGATATATCTTGGCTCGGGATAGAGTTTTTGTCTTTTTTTTCTGAGAGGGAGGAATACGAAGAGAAGTGTTATTTCGAGCTGCCCTATTGTGGACAATACTAAATGTAAATGTAGTATTCTCACGATCCAAAAAATATTATATTTCTAACTGTATTTGTGTCCGAACATCGGGAATGCCCGGGTGGCTCGGGTGGCTGCTGAACCCTTCGACGTCTCTCCCTGCGTGAGAAAAGGTGGCTGAGAAACCGAGGCTAACCAGAATTCCACGCAGCTGTTCTGCTCATCGAATAGTATTGTACTCACTGAACCTCCAGTTCATGAATCTTTCTTTCTTTGCTTTTCAACTGGCGTTATATCTGTTACCCCAATATCTTGAAGGATGCTATATATTCGTCCGCTGCCCCACCAAGCCAATAAGGCCACTAAAATTATTACACCTCCGATAGGAAATAGAGATTCTGGAAAGACGTTCATGAAGTATGGATCGAGAACTGGTTATTCCGTAATTAGTTACTGCGTCTCCTGGACTCTAATGGTTCTGGGTATACGGACTAATTTCAACGTCAACACTGTCTGGTTTCGCCATTCGAGTTTTATCATATGTGTAATAGCCTGCCTTCGCCTGAATTTCCAAGTATAAGAGAGATCGTGGAACCTCTACGGCATGATCAACCTCATCAATCGTCCGTGATGAAGCAGGTGATTGTGAAACATATGATACTAGGCTAGTGATGAGGGAAGGGTCGGAGAGAAGGCGGGGGGGCGTGTAGAGGTTGAGGATGAAATCTGTTGGTGACTAAATATTCTTGTCACTGAGCAGCGGATCTTCTGAAGCTCGCTCTGGGTAGGCTGAGAATATGCTTTTTTGTGGGTGCAGACTCACGGTAGCGGCCCAGCATATTCGAACTTCATACCTCTTCCCAGGCTCTAGATGATCAAGCAAGACCCATTGCTTCTCACCACCATCAAGGAATGAAGTGTTAAGGGTTGTTCGTAAGCTACGGCATGGCTCTGTTGCCCCGCAGAGTGAGGAGGGAGTGAGTTTCGGGAGGTTGAAATGAAGAGCCTCTAACTCAACAGATTGACCATCGTTTGCTCCTGTGAACAACAACTCGTGAGGTTCGTGAGGTGCAACAAATATTTCTTTCTCGACATTTCCTAAAACTGAAGGTAGGGAAGCCAACCAGAGGAGAAGTAATTGAGAGACGAGAGCAGTGATGAGGATCATTTTGAGTGAACTGGCTGAGCATGAGCTGAATGTAGCATGTGCATACAGCTGTCCTGTGGTGAGAAGCTCTCTATGAAGTTGTGCACGGTGTGTGGGTCAACAGAAGCACGGGAGCCCCAGGGGCGCCTCTCGCTAAGCTGTTAGTGGCTAGCCGCCTGACAAACCGAACCCTTCGACGCGAAAAAAACAACACACACCCTGCTCACCCACAGACCGCAGGCCGCCTCCCTCCCCTTCTTTTTCTATCCTGCTTCTCTCTCCCATCTCCCCTTCCTTTCCTCCTCTTCATCCTCAGCATTCACGCCTTTACGACTCTCCTAATCAACAACACACACACATCTACCTACTAAATAATCATCTACACATATTCATCATGAGAGAAGTCATCTCCCTTAACGGTTCGTCTATCATTCCTCCCCGCATCGTTATCTCCTTCCACCTCGTTGCCCCTGTCAACTGTTATCAAGCTGCTGTGTTGCCCCTGAATTTCCAGGGGTCTATTTTGTTGATGAATTTCAAACAGTTGGTCAAGCTGGTGTCCAAATTGCCAATTCCTGCTGGGAGGTAAGATATAGAAATTGTCTGATCCATCCCTGAGATTCGGCAACTAACTTGGGGTTGTTTCATAGTTGTACTGCCTTGAGCATGGTATCCAGGTATGTCAAAACTTGATCCTTCCGTCAATCGAATGCAGGATAGCATTCAAATGCGTCCAGATAGCTTCGCCACTATCCGGATAATAGCTAACGCGGTTGATGATCTTGTAGCCCGATGGTTATCTGACCGAAGAGCGTCAAAAGGGACCTCAGGATCAGGGGTTCAGCACTTTCTTTTCTGAGACTGGTATGTCATATCTAAGAACTGCTTGTATCGATGAAGATATGAAATAGAAATGTGTGAAAGAAATAGGAGTTGTTCGGCGCTGACATTTTTTATTCTTAACCGTAATAGGCCAGGGAAAATACGTTCCTCGCACAATCTACGTAGATCTTGAGCCCAATGTCGTCGATGAAGTACGAACGGGTACCTACAGGAGTCTTTTCCACCCGGAGCACATGATCACTGGAAAGGAGGATGCTTCCAACAACTGTATGCTAATTGTCCTGATTCACTGGCTGTGCTGAAAGCTAATACCAAAAATAGATGCTCGTGGACACTACACTGTCGGAAAGGAGCTAATTGACCAGGTCTTGGACAAGATTCGTCATGTTGCTGGTCGGTTCAACAATTAGCCACTCGATTCAAGAGATAGTTTGCTTACATTTATTAGACAACTGCTCTGGTCTACAAGGGTTCCTTGTCTTCCACTCTTTCGGTGGTGGTACTGGTTCTGGGTTTGGTGCCCTGCTGATGGAACGTCTCTCTGTGGACTATGGCAAGAAGTGCAAGTTGGAATTCTCTGTCTACCCTGCACCTCAGGTATCAACCTCTGTTGTTGAGCCATACAACTCTATTTTGACCACCCACACCACTCTCGAGCATTCCGACTGCTCTTTCATGGTTGACAACGAGGCTATTTATGACATCTGCCGTCGTAACCTAGACATCGAAAGGCCCAATTTGGAGAATCTTAACAGACTAATTGCCCAAGGTATATACCTCAAAGTTTCCTGACAGGAGTTTTGTTAACCCTTTTCAATAGTTGTTTCCAGCATCACTGCATCCCTTCGTTTCGATGGTTCTCTCAACGTCGATTTGAACGAGTTCCAGACCAACCTCGTTCCATACCCACGCATTCATTTCCCTCTCGTTTCGTACGCCCCAGTCATTTCTGCATCTAGGGCCTCGCATGAAGCCAACTCCGTCCAGGAGATTTCCAACTCTTGCTTTGAGCCACACAACCAGATGGTCAAGTGTGATCCCCGCAACGGAAAATACATGGCTACTTGCTTGCTTTACCGTGGTGACGTTGTCCCTAAGGAAGTGCATGCCGCTGTTGCTAGTATCAAGACCAAGAGGACAATTCAGTTTGTCGACTGGTGTCCTACTGGTTTCAAGATTGGTATCTGTTATCAACCACCCCAGTTTGTGCCTAACGGCGATTTGGCAAAAGTTAACAGGGCTGTGTAAGTTATTATACCCTTTTATTGATGGTTAATGGAGCTAATAATTTGAAAGGTGCATGCTCTCCAATACTACCGCCATTGCTGAAGCCTGGAGCGCCTTGAGCAACAAGTTCGATCTTATGTACAGCAAACGTGCCTTCGTTCATTGGTATGTCGGTGAAGGTATGGAGGAGGGAGAATTCTCAGAGGCTAGGGAAGATTTGGCTGCTCTTGGTATGTCTCTTGCTGTTTTTGTTTTAGTGAAAGTGCGAACACTAATTCTGGCCTTTAGAGCGCGATTATGAGGAGGTTGCCACAGACTCGCTTGGTGATGATGCTGAGGAGGCGGAATACTAAGCAGAAATCTTCGTTTTTGTTTTTTTTGCTTGGGGTAGTTAGAGGAAGTAGGCCATAAATTTGGATGCGGCATAAAATATCACGACGAATGGGATGAGCTGCATATATCGTTGCTATTTCTTGTCTCGAATGGAACATGAAATTGGAGAAAATTTCCTTCAGAATGTTTTTGCCTTTTCGTTTTCCCATTTGAGCATCCTTTTCTTCACGATATTCTTTAGCGTGTGCCAGATTTGACTGTTTCTTCTATTTTCATTCTTGTTCTTTTTTAAAATTAACCTTATGCTATGTGTACTTCGATGTAAGGTATTTAATATGCTTCTGTTTGCAACACTCATCAGAATTTTATCTCTTTAATGGCCACGCGGGATCTTTGACGAAGGTGGGGATTGGATGTTAGTATAAATCAACTACTGGTCGGATACTGCAGCAGCTCTCTGGTTGGCGTAACTACCTATCTGCCCATGAATGTATGATTGGTGGTGGTTGCACAGCGCCACAAAACCAATTCGTGTGTCTTAGTGTCAAGTAGGGTAAGCTCGTCCTGGTCTTTTACGCAAACTGGTGAAGCCATCCGAACAAAGGGAATACTGGTTGACTGACCAATGTGCTTCCTACAGTTGTGGTGAGATCTGCTATAGTCGTTTTTGACTCATTCACCTTTGATTGGTAGTGACATGCAGACAACTTCGTTCAGGAGTGGGGAACCGTCTATCTTTTTCCCCAACCATCCTATCCGAAATGTATCGTGTGGGGACGGTGACATTGGTGTGATGGCTGATTTCTGTTGCTGGAGAAAGAGCGGTAGCTAGAAAGGTGGCTTAAGTCAGGTGTTGCTGGTGATCGATTCTTGGTGTTTCAATGTTCTCGTAGGTAGAGAAGGTGAGGCCTTGAGGTGTCTTTTGAAGCATATGAGGATTCGAAAAGTTCCTAGCTTCACTGATGGAGTCTCCTAGGACCCAAGCTTGTCGGATCTGGGTATGATGACGAAGACACCTTCTAGAACCTACGAGTTCAGGATGGACACGATGATGTTGTCGTTTTTCGATGGCCGTCGAACAGATGGATGCATTTTGTGGGCAAAGCGTTTCTGCTCCCTACTTTGGATTTGTGGCTCGTTTTCCAACGAACTTGCGCCAGCAATGGCATGTGAAAATGGCATGGAACACATACCCTTGCCATGGGGTTTGTTAGAGTGAGCTTTCCTTTTCTTCCTTACATAATTGTTGAGATGTTTTCTAGAAACAGTCTAATTTTAAAACTAGTTTCTTTATGGGCGATCACCATCGCGGAACTTGCTTACGTAGCTACATTTTTCAACAGTGTAGGAGATGATTCCTCGATTGAATACCCGTTCGCGACTTTTTCCATCCTAGGTCCTCGGAAACCCCAAAGTACCTTGCGGGGTACGTCGTTGGGGATACCCAATCAGTGCTTATTCTGTTGAGCGGTAGGTTCCGAGCTTAGTATGCGTATGGTTTAAATTTAGCTATTTTTCGAGTGCCTTAGGGCTAAGGGTATTATATTTGATTTTACAACTAATAATAGTCCCGTCTTAGGTTAGATTATTAGCGGAATCCCGTACACTATTCATCGTTTTTGGGATACGTCTACGTATCCAACTTGCTAGAACAAATTGCGTGATCGTGAGTAAATATCTTAGCTTTCTAAATGGATGGTCGATTACGAATTTATCAGATGGTAATTTTTGGCAGTCGGTTGGTGAGACTCCTTAACGCAGAGAACGATCTCGCCATCGAGCTAATATTGAAATTAATCCTGTCGTCACTTCGACCTTGCTGGATGTTTCTTGTTCCCTAACTAACATTGTGTTTCAGACTACGAACGGAAAAACTAGATATCGTTCGCACGAACTATAGAACCTCGAAAAGTTAGAGTTCGCGAGGAGAACTCCATCGCTGGTCGGGGAAGGAGCGGGGAAAGCGTAGCCATCCGTGATTCTGCTAAGTTTAGGTATAGAGCTTTCGTGTTTTGAACGATCAGTTAGCTCGGACGAACGCTTGAGAGGACCCTCACGGATTGATACGGAATTATGTGGATGGCATCATGGACGCTTCATAGGACTTGTGCGTATTTTTGTGGAGTTTAATGTCTGGCAGGGATCTATATAAACTCCTCCAACGCCCCCCCAGTCGACAAATCCTCATCCACTCACTCATTCACTACTTTGTTCTTTATTTCATTCATTCATTCACTATCAAGTAATACTCTCCCTCCAGCTTCTCCTTCCCCACTTTGATATGGGACAATTACTAAAATTTTATCTCTTGCAGCTTCAAAATGGTTCAAATCACCTTCACCACCAGCTTGATCGCGGCCGTCGTTGCCTGCGCATACTTCGCTGATGCCACTCCCGTTGCCACTTTCGGCAAAGAGATTGAATCCAGCCAGGGATTCCTCGAGGAAGAGTCCAGCCTTTACAGTGGCGAGATCAAGCCCTTCGAGTACGAGCCATATGGCAACAAGCACAATGACGATAGGCGCTTCCAGGCTCAGCCATTCTTCGGCAAGGAGAACGAATTCCGCAGCAACGAGTTCCGCGGCAACGAGTTCCGCAACAACGAGCTCGAGTTCCAGAACCGTGGATTCGACAATGGCGAATTCCGCAACAAGGAATTCAGCGACTTCAACAATGGCGAGTTCCACAACCGTGGCGAATTCCGCAATGGGGAATTCCGCAATTACAACATCAACCAGAGGCCGAACAAATTCTTCCAAGATACTGAGGTCGACAAAAACTCCCGCAGGAACAGGTTCGACGAGGAGAGGGAGGCTGAGGATAGACGCGAACTCCAGAAGGAATTCGACCTCAGTGCCCACAGCGACAAATTCTACGACAACAGGGCCGACGCTGAGGCCAGACGTGAGGAGGACGTCGCGGTTGCCGATGTGGCACGTGAAGACCGCAAATTCAAGGAGCAGTATGACACTGAGTTCGACAAATCTGCCTATGAGTTGGGATACGGTTTGTCTACACATTAATCCCTCCTCTCCCTTGGATTCCTGCTAACTTGAGGACTCTAGGATACGACAAGGGCATCAAGTACGACAAGGGCTACGGATACTCCAAGGGTTATAACCAGGAGTTCGAGAAGCAGTTCGATCAGGCCTCCCGTGAAGACGCCGAAGCCGATCAGTTCCGCAACGTCCAGTTGGGCTATGAGAACTTCAGGGAGACCGAGGTTAAGGATCGTGATGAGAGGGATCGTGAGGAGAGGCTCCGCGTCCAGAAGGAACGCGAAAACCTCAGGGATGAGCGTCTCCGTGACGACACCAACGACGACGAATTCAGGTTCAGAAACCGCAAGTACGTCCAGGAGCAGCCCAAGGCCTACAGCTACCGCAATGGCCAGTACTTTGAGGACTTTGTTCCCCGCGTTTAAGCGCTGCTTCCGAGCGCCGCAGTCCTTCTTGCTATCTTTCGTCTTGTTACCTGACGTGGTGAGAGCATTCCTGTTCGGAGTGATTTGGCTGTGCAGAGGCAAGGATACAAAACTGCAGAAGTGAATGCATTTCATTATGCCTTTTTTGTTTATAGATTTTCCTTTTTTTTTTTTTCCGATTAGAGAAAAGTTGGATTTAGAAAGATACTTGAAATATATATGTTGATTTTTTTTTTCAAAAACATTGGGGCGTTGCCTTCCTTGAGCTCAGCTGCTGAGCGCCTTCGAATTCCACTAGTAGTCTTCTTCGGCTGTGATTCATCATCAAGTATCACTCGATCCACTCGAAACCTCTTCCGAGCAAATTTACCACACAATGGCTATAGAGGTTCTCGACTATCACTTCAGGGTGTAGGGAGGTATGCGTTCAGTCTTGGTTTGATAACTGTAGTTTTACAGTTAAGGGCTCGGGGGATCTGTTTGTTGAGGCAATGTGGGATACCTTGGTAGTAATGTACTTCTTCGGAGGGTAGTCGTCAGGGCCAAGGCCAGAGTCAGGGTTTCTACGAGTGATATCCGGTGAATATCATGAGTGGGAGAAACTGGGTTCTTTTTTTTTCTGCAGTATTTCTTTAATTTGTATCCCATGTCCTGTCAGTGCCAACAAACCACCAGCACGGTTTACTATCATGGTATCATTATGATCTGGTATCGCCCTATCAGTCCAACCCAACCCAACCCGACCCAATTCGTGTACCAATATGAATCTCTCATCGCAAGTAATCCCACACACAGCCACAAAAAAAAAAACACCCCCCCACCCCCCCTCCAATTACAGCCCTTCTGAGAACACTCACTAGACTCCCTCTTTAACAACCCCCCACCTTTCACCTCCGATACCCCTCTCGATACTGCCCCTGCCACCCAAGTCCCTCACCACCCTGACCTTCCCGCCCCACCCCGTCCCGGTCTCTCTACACTTCTTCCTGTAAGCGCCAACCTCCGCAATAACGCCGACTTCCTTCCCACTGCCCCTCTTCCCTTCACCCATCCACGTGCTCCCCCCCTCCCCCTCGGCCGGATCCCCCGAAAAGAACGAGAAGTCTTCCGTCCTCCCTATCCCATCACCAGACGACGACGAATACATCCCCACATCCTCCTCCCCCCTCCCACTCCCCCCACTGCCACCACCACCGCCACCACCCTCCTCCATCTCCAGCTCCAAAACCTCGACCCCGCTCCCCTGCATCCTCTCCAACAGCCCCACGATCCCGTCCACCGCAAACGCGACACTCGCCCTCTCCGGCACCCCGCACAGCACTAGACTCCGCAGCGCCGTCACCCGGACGGGCTTCAAGTCCTGCGTAGCGGCGATCCGGCAGTCGATCCGCAGCGTGCGCAGCGTGCGCCACGCATACAGGGTTAGTGCGGGAACGACGCCGTGGACGCCGCCGCGCAGCGCGCCGCCGAGGTCGAGTGCTTCGAGGCGCGTCGATTTGAGGAGTGCTGCTGCGCCGATGTTGGAGATGCGGTTGGCTGCGATGCGGAGGTGTGTTAGTCCCGCGCTGGCCTTCGCTGGTGGCTGTGGAGGGGGTTGAAGGGCGGCGGTGGAGGAGGAGGAGGAGGAGGAGGAGGTATCGGTGTGGTAGTCTGGCGGGGCAAAGTTCCAGTCGAGCAAGAGGGTGATGGCTTTATCGGTGAGCAGGTTGCCGCCGATGTCGAGTTTGCGAAGACGGGTGCCGAGGCCGCGCAGCAGCGGGGAGAGGGCCTTGTCGTCGAGCTTGAGGTCGCGCAGGGAGAGGCAGCGCAGTTCGGGGAGGGCGGTGGCGATGAGCCTGAGCACCGAGGGGTGGGAGGCGCCGGCAGTGCTTGAGAGGTCGAGGTTGACGAGGGACGGGGTGTGGGAGAGGAGGTAGACGAGGGACGGGGTAGTGGTGTTGGCGCAGGCGGTGGTGTACAGTGTTTGCAGCGCTGCGTGGGTCTGCGGCACGGCCAGCAGGGAGGCGTGGTCGAAGAACGGGAACGACGACAGCGCGAGGGACTGCAGGTTTGGGAGACGCAGGAACACCTGCGCGAGCCATTTGGAGGGCAGCGTGGAGTAGATGGACGTCTGCACGTCTGCGAGCGAGAGAGACTGCGCGTGTTCGCGGGCATCGGGGGTCGTGGAGAGCGTTCGCAGGAATAAGAGGAATTTTGCTGTCGTTTCCTCTCGTTAGCAGGCATCTTCTTGATGTTCAGAGGCGCAGTGTATACGCACTCAGCACAGGCCTGTCGCCGAGTTTCCAGAGCTCGTCGGGACGCTTCCATAGCTCCTTCATGAACGCCTTCCGCCACTGCCTGCTCACCAGCGATGCGGAGAAGAGGTCCTCCCTCCTGACATAGGGCGCGATGAGCGCAAGGGGATCTCTGTTCGTGGCAGCTTCGTAGGTGGGCAGAGCATCGCCGTCTGCAGCCACTGCTGGCGGGAGTTCAGTGCTTGGTTCCATGATAGCTTGGTCTAACGGGCAGCTATCGAGATGCCTGGAACACCGCTGGAGATGGCTGAGATAGCACAGATGCGGTCTCGACTGTGTAAACCGACTGTGGGGAACGAGGCTGAGCTATTTGCCCAGTCTCGTGTTTCACAGCAGATGCCCGACGTCATTCGCATCCTGCATAGCACGCTTCGGGACTGTCTTGTCTGCTGTTTTGGGGTCAACGTGGAGTTCACCACTGCCGATTACCTAATTGCCCCCGCGGTTGCACAAGTCACGTGGTCGTCTTGGGTCAGGGACTATCACTCGTCCTTATTACCGTTGCTTGTGGGGTTTAATTGTGGATGAGGGTGGTGGTGGATGGTGGTGCCTGGCTTTGGCATGCTGGGGATCTTGAGAGACAGTTGGCTGGGGCTTGATTTCAGGCTGGACTAGACACCATTTCAATGCCGTATTGTGTATTACTTCTTGCTGTCTCTATGCAGCTGGGTGTAGGCAGTGAAATGGACTGTAGAGCAAATACCCCAAGCTTGACAAGAACCAGAGAGATGGTATATCAAACTAACTTGCGAGAAGGAGCAGTGGACTGCAGCTACACAGCAAATTGCTGTATTCAAGCTCTTCTATTACCAGGACCGACCCAGCCACTGGGTATCTGTCTATAAGTATGCACGAGAATTAGCAAATCAACACTGTCTATTCCCGTCGTCCCAACTCCAAGCTTAGCTAACCATAACGCCCACAGCTCCATGTTATCGATAGCCCAACTCGCCCGCCCACCCAGTCCCCTCCCCCTTCTACACCTGCCCCCTCTCCACCGCCAGAATCTTCTTCTGCCCCTCCCCCAGTCCCTTCTCCAACAGTAGAGCCACCATGCCCTCGTCCTTCCTCCTCAGCGCCCAATGAACCGGCGTCTCCTTCTCCACCCCTCTCGTCATCACCTTGATGCTCGCCCCCCTCTCCAGCAGCAGCCGCGCCGTATCCTCCCATCCCTTCGCCACCGCGCAATGCAGCGCCGTCCACCCTCTGTACCGCTCCTGCTCGTCCACCGCCGCCCCGTGCTCCACCAGCAGCCTGAAGACGCTCTCGGCGCTGGCGCAGCTCTCCCTCGAGTACCGCATCGCCAGCAGCAGCGCCGTCAGTCCCGCCGAATCGCGCCCCGCGACGTCCGCGCCCCGCGCCAGCAGCACGCGCACGGCATCCAGGTGTCCGCCGAGCGCGGCCCAGTGCAGCGCGGTCTGCCCGGACGCGCCGCGGATGTTGATGTCGGCGCCGCGGTCGAGCAGCAGCTGCAGCGTGGCGACGCTGCGGCCCTCGGACGCCGCGTAGTGGATTGCGGCCTTGCCGTACGGGTTGAGCCGGCCGTCGGCGTGGATGCCGCGGTCGAGCAGGATCCGGACGAGCGGTTCGTGGCCCTTGCGGGCTGCCCACTCGAGGGTGCAGTTCTTGACGGCGAAGGTGTGCAGCGTGGGGGTCAGGACTCTGTGCAGGTGCTGGCTGGCGAGGGTCAGTGAGAGCAGGTCGTGCGAGGAGGTGAGGGACTCGGCGATGAAGAGGAGCAGCTCGGGGGGGAGATGGAGGAGCGGGGGGAGGTGCTGGCTGCTTGCTGGGGCCATTGGTGCTGTGGTGTTGGGGACTGGAGCCCAGAGGTGGGCTTCGTGGACTTCATGGGCGTGAGGTCAATATGGCTGCCAGCCTGGCTCTTCCCCCGCAGCCTTGTCACGGGATCAGCGCTTGGGTTACACAGGGCGGATTGGGGCCAATGGAGTGTCGCGATGGGGATTGCAGCCTCGCTGGGCCGAGGGATCCAGTGGATCCAGTGCAGCTTTAGCAGGCGTGTGGTGGTGAGCTTGACATATTTCCTGATTAGTATTTAACTATTTTTGTAGGAGTGGAGTAGAAGGGTGATTGGGCGTGCTGTCCGGCAAGGCGATTGCACTGCTTAGAAAGAGAATATATTTCCAGTCTCGCAGCCAATGATGCCTCAGGACTGGTAGGTGTTAAATTAAGCCATATTAAGGTAGTTGTCTGTTTTTTGCAGCAATTGCGCCGAGTGATATCCCATGAACCAGTCCGTCCAAAGAACCCCACAAACACTCTCCAGAGATATCAAGCACAGTGTTCTCTCTCTCTCAGCCAACGATCCATAATACTGTCCCCACCCTCTAACACCCTCTCCAACAGCCCCCTCTCCCCATGGCTAGGGCTCGATAAATCACGGTATCTCACTCGTCCATCTTGGCACACCCGCGACGTCACACCCGCATCAACATGCTGCAAACATCGACCAGAGCACTAAACCCCAACCTGTTCCCCGTAGTTTACATTGAAGACCAGCCGTGATGCACAATTGACGTAAAAGCGTCTATTTCCGCGGTAGAAACTTCTCCATAAATAATTCAATTCCACCCTTCGTAAACCATCAGAAATACACCGCCCTCCCCCAGGCCAAAAGAAAAACAACACAAAAAACATAGCCAAAAACAAAACCCACTCACCTCTACAACTCCATAAACCAACCTCTACTCCCCCACAAATATAACCCAAGAAAAGAAAGAAAGAGAAAAAAGAATATGGCAGCCCGTAACCCCGACTCCCTCACAAACCAAGGCGAATTCCACGCCCGCGTCCCCCCCTCCGAACCCATCGACAAACACGGCGTATCCCCCCCAAACCTCTCATCCCCCCCTTATTCATACTAACAAAACCCCAGCACAAACCCGGCGTCCGCGCCGCCCCCAAAGACCACCTCCCCACCTTCAGCGCCCAAACCCTCGACCCCGGCACCGCCCCCGCCGACAGGACCTTCGACCCACAAACGCGCAACGACGGGCTGGAGATCAACGTTGGTGCTCTCGAAGGTATGTCTTCCCTCCCTCCCTATTGTAGACTAGATAGCCGACGACATCCGGCGCAGGCATGCCCGGCGCGACTTCGCAGGACGTGAACCGCGGCATGGGCAGGCCGATGCAGGGCATGACGTCGAAGCAGCTGCACCACGACGGACAGCAGGGACGGAAGCGCCAGACGCTGGGACTGGCGAAACACGGTGCGGGAGGAGAGGCCCAGGGGGTCGATGAGCGGGTGGATGAGCGCCAGAGAGGGATTGAGAGGGAGGAGGCGAGGCCGGGGAGGGGGGATAAGGCGGAGAGGACGGCGGAGGATGTGCCGGGTTTTATGGTCACTGGGAAGAGGCCGTAGTGGGTTGATTTGTTTTTTGTTTTTTGTTTTTTGTTTTTGCTGGTGGTGGTGGTAGGAAATGGAAATTGATGTTGAGGGGAGGGGGGGATTGTAGTGTGATTGATTATGTATATATGGTACACGGTAAAGCAGTGATCCAATACATAAATACGTCCTTTAATCATCAGTATATTCCTCATCCCCTTCGCTCTCGCTCTCCTGCACAATCACCACCTTCCTCGCACTCTCGCCGCCACCCCCACTCCGCGTCACCCTCCCCCCGCCACCCCTTGCTACCGCCTTCCCCTTCGCCTTCGCAGCACCCCTGCTACCCCGTCCGCTCGCCGCTGCCCTCTTCGGCTTCGCCCGCGGCCTCGTAAACACACTGACCTCCTGCAAAAAGTCCCCCTCCTTAAACAGCTGCTCCGCCGGCCGCGCATTATCAAACCTGACCTCCACCTTCTCCGCGTCCTTAAACGCCTCCCCCACGACCTCGCTCCAGCGCTCCCTAAACTCTGCTCTCTCGCGCCAGTCGATGTCCGTCAGCATGCACCAGATCTCGACCCTCTTGAGCCGCTGCATGGTCGGCGCGGCATCCACAAGGCTCGACAGAAACGAGATACACTCCACGCTGGTCCACTTCCGGAGCGATGTGGCGGTCAGGGACTGCAGCGTGGGCGGCCAGGCTACGAGGGACGAGTCAGAGAGCGGCAGGAGAGAATCGTAGTCCGGGTCTGCGTTGGCGGCGCGCGAGTGCGAAGTCGTGTTGAATAGGTGTGCGTCGAAGGAGAGGTGCTCCAGTGTGGGTGTTGAGCTAAGCGCTGCGATGAAGCTGAGGGGGCAGGAACGACACGAGAGGACTTCGAGCACTTGGAGGGTTGCGCAGAGCGGTTTGCGGAGGAAGCTGGTTAGGCCGGGCTCGCTGCTGTCTTCGCTGTCGGAGGCCGAGAGCAGGGGACAGTTGATGAGGCGGAGTTCGCGGAGCTTGAGGTGGGAGGCGGAGGCCGAGAGGAGCGAGAGGAGCCTGTGGTTGACGATCGAGCAGCACTCGAACTTGACGTCGCGGAGCTCGGTCAGTGAGGATGCTAGGTCGGCGATATACCTCTCCACCGAGCCATCGCCAGCCCCGTCGTCGCTGTCAAGGGTGTCCATGTAGATCAAGGACAAGCTGGTGAGTGCCGAGAAGCTGCGCTGTTGGTGGATCTTGCCAATGTCGAGGAACGATAGCTTCCCAACGAACCTTCCGTTCCATTTCCAGGACTTCAATCTCACCCCTTCTCCTGCAGCCTGCTCAACCTCCACGGCTTCCTCTCCCTCTACTGCAGATCTCTTCCCCTCCAAGGCGTCCCATAGCGAATCAGGATACCGCCACCCCAGCCTCATCCCAGGCTCTTCGTGGTAGGGTGGATTATCCACCACATGCGCAAATTGTAGATCTCGCAGTCCTCTTGCGAGCAAGATAAACTCACACACATCCCAAGCTGCGCCGCCAACTTTCGTCGTAAGCAGTGGGTCAATCTCGACTACTAGTCGCTTGATCTTCTGTCCGAGCTCTGGGCGCTCGCGGAGGGTGTGTAAGAGCCTGTGCGCGCGCACGGGGGGCATCGTCGGCGGGTTGCGGTATAGAACTGCCATTGCGGGATCATGGAGCGTGCGGCAAAGCGTCGCGCATGAGAGGAGGAAACTGGGGTCTGGCCAGTCGTGAATTGCGCCAGGAGCGGTGGCTGCGTGGGTTAGGATCGTTAGGAGGATGTGGTATGGCAGAGAGGCGAGGGAGTGCTTCGAAGGGTTGTAGGAGGTTCGCGAACGTGAGGAAGAGCTGGTGCTGGTGATTTCGGTGCGAGCTTTCTTTCGCGGAGGCATTGTGGGCGGTGGCGATGGTGGTGATGGCGGCGATGGTGGTGGTGGAGCGAGGATGGAGGGACGAGGATCCTCAAGACCAAGAGCTACCCATGTAGCTATCAGGGCTTATTGTGCTCTAGCCCTAATGTCGCACAGATTTATGTTCGAGTGACGGATGGTGATGCTGTCTCTCGCCATGGGCATCGTTTGACTTACTTCTAGTTCTGATGCTATTGAGGTTAGATTATCTCAGTCATGGCAGAATGGCAGGGTGGTGATAGTAAAGGTAGACACATAGTGAGATGGAGGACGAAGCTGATTAAATACCGGATCAAGGTGTCCAGTATCATAACTAGAAAAGCGTTCTATTTCCTCCTGGTGGACGGTATCGATACTACCCAATCGTCCCGCCCCGCTCCTTAGTAGACACTGTAGTACGAGGTAGAGCACCTCCAAACAAGACTTTGTTTGGACTTAGTTGACACAACACGATGTTCAAAAACGAGAGTATTCCTAAACCCGACAAACATAAGCCCCCATGTAGCTGACCGCGTCTCTTGCTATACTACAAACGCTCCTTTCGCGACTTCTAACTGCTACGACACGGGGGTGTTATAATCCCGAGTAGAAATCCCATCGTCAGAGCATTCATCGCAACTTTTGTGCAGAGCGCTGTAGACCTCCCTATACCCCTCGTAGAATAGGTCATCTACGACTATTCCCAAACATTCCAAGCATCTTCCACTACTTTATAGCTTAAGACAAGTACCAGCTGAATTGGGAGATGTAATGTGACGGACTTGATAATGATTTATTCGCATACAGCAACGTTATCTAGGCAGCCATCGAGGACTCCGGGTCCTGGGAATAGCACCGAGAGCCAGATAAGCATATTTATGTGTACAGCTATCATAAGTACATGTATGTACAGACTAATCACACAAAAATATATGTAGCAGCTATGATGCTAACCTTGGATGTTCTTCGAATATAAGCTCTGGGGAGCTGGGGCGCTGTGGTCACCCCGTAAAGCATTTTGCCTACATATACAATTACATATAGCTATATATTAACATAAGAAAAGGTCTAGTCTACCCACGGGGTTTTGTTCACGCTATAACTTCGGTTGCATGTGACATTCTTGTACCAGATTTAAAACAATGAAACAATGATTTAGCAAAAAAAAAGTCTAGTCTACCCATAGCGGATAAGGTGTGGTTTGGTCTAACCTTTGAGTTCAGCTCACCCGTCTCCGACTTACAAAAAGTGCTATTCTGCCTCCAAGTTGCGTACCATAACCCCTCTGTGTGGATGCCTGAGTTGAGTTGCAAAAGCCTTTATAATGCGGCCTGTCTTGCCAGTGGTTGCTTGCAGCGTCTGTATTTTTGCATGCATGCTCAATTGATCGCCGAGCTCGTCCCTGTTCCAAGTAGTGCGATGGTAGCCTCTCTCCTGCTTTGCTGATGGAGGGTAGATTAAACTCGAGGGGTACATTAAATCTTTGCTCTAAACATACAGTGGCACAGAATAGGACGTCTTTGCTTCCGTGCTGTGAGAAAATATGAGAATAATCCTAGAGGACTATCGCATTTGCTTAGTGAACTCTGTAGTACAACCAATAATTACTCCTTCGCTCACGAGAGTACATGAGATCAGTCAGGTATGAATACCGTACCAGTTTCATCCCTTTTCCAGTACTATTTATACCACTGTTCGTCCTGTTTCTAGAAAGTTAGCAAGCAGTTGGCTTTTAAGCAAGGGAATTTTCACTGGATGATTCCTCTCAATAATTCTGCGCCTCATTTAATACGCTCTATGACTTTATATCGACTATGAGAAATCCTGTCTCGAAGCATGTTATATTAGCCCGCTAAATCAGTATTTTGGGGAGGGTTGGTGGATGGGATGAAAAGGCTGCAATTGGCATAGGCCAAGGTTAGATTACATGCAGACCTAACCATCCCACCACCCGCACAGTAAATACCGTTCGTCCCACCAGTACCCTTCACCATCATCCATCCCATTTTTGAATAAAGTTTGATCCATTTCGTATGTTATTTTAATCATTTTTATCCATATTTCCTAGTATCAAGGCTATTCTAACTTATAAACTTCTATCACTGCAGTTTCTTTTGCTCTCGACGGTACATTTTTGCTATTACATTGACAGGATTCCGCTGCTACACTGAGGGAACTGGTTGTTGCTTGCATTTGTATGTCCCCTAAGAATTTTTATCCCGTACTCTGAAAGAGATGATAAATACATGTACTTACTGCTGCATTAGCAAAATTTTCAAGACAGTCTCCACTAAAAAAAAAAGGCTACCTCCAAGAAATGGACTCTGTTCAATCGTCTGCCGCAGCAGACACGAATACTGGCACGTTTGAAACGACCAATGATTCACCCGACAGCGAGCTCCTGTCTCTCAATGAACAGCTCGCAAGCTTAGGTCTTAATGCGCCCCTAACACCACCTTCATCCTCTCTTGTCTCTCGTCTAGCACGCACTGTCAGCTACTTTTGGGAGGATGGCATTTTCAAGTCTCGCTACAGCTGCGAACTGAAATACGATCTCCCGCAGCCCGCGTCCGGCCAGCTACAGGGCGATCCTGCTTCCGAGGCTAAACAATTTGGCGACCTCCTCATCAAATTCCTGATCCGCTCTCCGACCGACCCTCTCGGTAGCCAGTCTCCCAGCATCAATGTTGACAGTGGTGTCCTCCTCACTGGAGTCTTCGAGTGGTACATTAAGAACACGTACCCTGGTGGAAATTTTGTGTTGCCTGTGGGCACGCAGATGCAGGATTACTACCTCATGGAGGTTGATCTAGCTAGACGAACCTTTGGGAAAAGGTATTACTATTTGCAGCCGCAGGGCACCGAGCCGTTGAGGATCAAGGATCTGGATTGGTTTAGCGGTGATATGTTTACAAAGGTCCGTATTGTCAGCAGTGACAGGATTCCCAAGGGGAATTACAGATCGTGCGAAGAGTAGCTGCACAGTTCCAGGGCGGTGTTTGGGTTAATCGTGTTATGACTAGTGTTATTTTTTTAAAAAAATATTCTACTATAGTAACGCGTGGAAGGGAGGGTGGTTTCTTCCGACCCAAAGCACGCTGGGAAGGTAGGTTCGGTAACTGTAAACACATAGAGGGTGTAATAAAATAAGCCAAATTCTCTACTTGGTGTGGAGTTTCTAAATACTAGTAGATGTGGCCGAGGTTGTTTTCAATAAGTCGCATTTTCTCACTAACGCTAGAAAACGGTGATAAAACCTGCATGTTCCAACCTAACCCATATACATCCCATAAGTAGAGCACAGGGACTCACTAGGAATTCTGCAGAAGACCGTAAAAATAAAATCACACACTCTACATACCAACAGAAAGATCCACGGTATTCGTGAAAAGCCTTTTCCACGCCTCTTTATCAACATCTACTTAAATAAATCCAACACCCCCACTCCACCCCACCCCACATCCCCCATCCCTTAGCAGCAATAACCCACCTCAAAATGAACCTATCAACCCTCCCAAACGAGCTGCTCCTAGAAATCGCCAAGTATCTTGAATACAAGGAGGATATTACGCTCTACCTCGAAGTCTGCCCTCATCTCGCCGGCGTGCTCCACCGTTCGCTCCTGGATGCCGATTGGAGGCCAATCCTCACATGTCGTCTACCATCGTATATCATACAGCCTCCAGGCTTCCACGTCCCTGGGGACGGCCGATGGTGCCCAGGGTGCCTAGACTACGGATTCTCCAGACACTTATATGTAGATCCACCCCATCGGTGCAAAGGCTACATTGCCAGGCGTGCAGCTCTGGTCGGATCGACGATCCGTGAACTCAGAAGACGGAACTTGGGAAGTGAATGGCGTGAGTACTAGGCTACACGGAATACGGCATCCCCCACATAGGTTCTCATGTAGGTCTGGGTTGGATCGAACTCTATGTGGTGGATGACAGCCGCAGTCATTGGTGTGGATCGGTCTATGCTGCTGCACTATCGCTTGGCTGGAGGTATGTGTTCTTGGTAGATTTTCGGGGTGGTGGTCTCTTGCAGTTACATGTAGTCAAGATGATTCCCTTTAAGAATTGAATTGAGTTGCAGAGGAAGTGTGCATTATTTCCTGCGAGTGACGGTCTATGACCAAGTTTGATTACATGTTTAGCGTCCCATTAATCAAGTTACTACGAATTTCAACTTAGCCATTTAGATTGACCCTTGTTTTCTATCTCTATAATCCCCATACCCTTTATTTCGTAGACAAATCAGCAAATAGTAGTTCATTGGCTAGAAGCCATTAACCACAAATTGGTGTTTGAAGATTGGATAAACACTTTTGCAGTCTGTGTCTCAATTATGTGCGCCTAAATATCCAAACGCTAACCCGCAATCCAATACGTTGTCCAATACCCTTTCATTCCAATAGATATACATAACCAACCAAACCAAAGACTCCGTCTCCCAAGCCCACAAAAACGGGAAGATCAAGAGAGAGAAAAAAGCACCAACTCATGCCCCATCCGTAGCCACCCCATCCATAATCGCCTTCACTCCATGCTCCACAATCTCAAACCCACACTCCACCCCCGCCCTCGCCCACGGCGCAAAAACCACCTTTACAGTCCTCTTCCAATCCCCCTCAGCATCCACAGTCCTCTTCAGCACCACTCTCGCCGCCAATAAATTCGCCCACACCAGCCCCAACGCCGGAACCTTCGCATCTTCATCCGTTCTGTCCTCGCCCCACCCATTAAACCACCTCGCCTGAAAATCCAATCCCATACCATCATTCCCACCCTCTCCGCCCCCACCAGCACCTTGACTGCCCCCCGCAACAACCCTATTCGTGAACCGATCCGAAACCTGATTCGCCACCACCACCGCTAAATTATGCTTATTCGCCAAGCCCCGCAACGTCTTCGCCAACATAACCAAATCCTTCCCCCGCCTCGCCATCTGCGCAGGCCCAGACTCAACAACAGCCGCGCCACTGCTATCTCCCGCCGCTGTTTTCACCCGCTTATTCACCGGCCTCTCAAACTCTGCGCGGAAGTTCGCCGCGATCGAGTCGATCACGATGAGGCCGACATTGTATTTTTCCACCAGCACCGGCAGTTGGTACTGTATTATGTGTTCCTGCGTTTCTAGATCGTTGCACGTGATGCTGTAGACGTGGTCTGTGTTTAGCACTGTGGTGTCGGATGAGAGGGCGTTGCTGAGCTGGAATAAACGTTTAGTGGAGATAGGAGCTTCGGTAGAGATGTAGACTGCTGGACGACCGAGACCGCCGAGGTGTGGTGGGAGCTGTGTCGTGAGTGTTAGGACTAGGAGGAATTGGGACTTTCCGGCGCCACTAATATGGTGTTAGTTGGTTTGTGGGGTGGAGGGGGGGGACGGCGGGGGGAGGGGGTGTACCTTTCGCCGACAAATTCGGTGATACAGCGGGTTTGGATGCCACCGCCGAAGAGTGCGTCGAGGGCTTGGTCACCGGTTGTTATGAAGTCTGGTAGACGGGGGTTGCTGGCGCTGGCACCGATCTCGTCGTGGAGCGCGGATGTTATGGTGGCTATGAAGCGCTTGATGTCGAGGACGGAGGAGCGCGATGTGGACCCGAGGCGCCGGGATATGTCGAGCGCATCGAGAGAGAGGAGATCTGCAGTGGTTAGGGGGAGGGCCTCAATGGCAGATAGGAGGTGAGCTGCTGCGGGGGAGGAGACGGTGAAGGTGGGGAGGACTGAGGATAGGTCGGACATGGCATTGGAGCGAGAGCTTTCGCAGTGAGGCCTAGATGTATTAGTCTATGTGTTCTAAGATGTTGGAATGAGAGAGACTTACCTTTTGAGGGCTTGTAGAGCCTGTAGAGGGCTGAGGTGGGCGAGATTTTGGTGGTGAAGTTGGAGATGTTTAGAAGACGCGTCGTGTTTAGTGGAGTCACGTGGCCATGGACCAATGACGTTGAGTCACGTGCAAATAAACAATCCACGATGATTGGGGATTCTAGAAGTGCGGTAGATGAGCATCTCAGGCCAGAGAGATGCAATTGGGCAAGAAAGTACAGGTATTCGCTGCTGGATACTCAAAGGTGAGAGCGCAGCGCATGGAGAAGATTTGCCTGTGGGTGTGCTATGGGTAGATGCAGCGAGGTCGTGTTGGCCGTCTACAGTGGCTTCTACCTCGAACAGGGTGTATTCCTGATAATAATATCTTTCGAGGGACCTCCAGAGATGTGGGTCGTAGATTCTGTCAAGGTTCAGCCGCTACAAATGCTTGCTTGTTTACGCGTCCATTCGTTTCTTTCGTGTTTATCGTGTTTATTCTTATGTTTTTAATATTTACACAGAGTTTTCTGAATCCTACTGACCATAAGCCTATATACACAATATCATAACAAATACCGCCCCTAAACATACGCTCCTCGCGCGAGTGACCGATGGTGATTGGAGTTCTGCCAATATTCTTTATACAATTAAATTTACAATTAGAGCGGAGTCTTAGGCAAAACATAACCCAAAAGTAACAAAAACCCTCCCAAAGCTTCGTTATCCATAAACCCTAGCCCCCGAAGCCTCATCACAACTCCAATAGTTAGAAATAGTCTTCAGACTCTGATTGTATGACGGGCTCCTTATAGTCTGGATCGCTCTTCACCTCCTTGATCAATTGGTCCCACGTTCGAATCCCGCCGCAGCAAGATGGCTGGAACTTTGGCAGTCTGATAGGTTTATCGACAGCGCCAGTGTCCGGTAGCGATTTCTTCGCCACGTAATCCACCATTTTAACAATCTCTGCGACGTGGGAGTAAACAGCAGCAATCCTGTTGACCGCCTTCTCGGTATGCTGACGGTGCAGCCCAGTCTCCACCTGCTCGAATATACCCGTAGTACCAAACCGCTCGCTAGCGAATCCAGACGCGAACCACGGCTCCACTTTATACCGGCGATGTATGCTCGCATACCTCGTCACGCTCTTGATAGCCGCCGAAAACTTCGACACCGCGTCATGGAAGCCCCTCGCCACCCCGGCGGCAACGAGGTAGTTCAGGAGATTGATCTCGTGCGCGCACAGGTCCTTTGATGCCAACATGGAGTCGAGACGGCCGAATCTAGTTGGAGTGACGTAGTGTTCTCGATACGCTTGCACTTCGTCAGGGGGGATAGCTTTGGGCGAGATTGGACGCGAACGTAAACATCGCTTGGATTTCGACTTGATCAGAGACGTGTCATAGTCGTCGAGCACGATCGTGAAGAGGGGATGGGCTTTGGCTAGGTTGATGAGTGACATGATGTCGAGCATCTCCCCGATCTCGAGGATCAGCTCGGTTGGCAGCGTTAGGATTATGGCGGAATTCATGGGTTTGCGGTGCGTGAATGGGTATGGGACGTGGAATGGGATGAAGGAGAGGAAGTTAGACATGGTGTAGGTTTCTGGGCTTGGCCGTGGTGGTGGTGGGCTGCGTAAGGCTCGTGCTCATTATTTTCGGGGAATATGGAGTAATCTTTTTCTTTCTTGGGACGAGAAGAAACGTGCACTGCAGGCTGTGCAGATGGAGGCCGTTGTGTGGGACTTACCTAAACCAGGTTCGATTTAAGACATGTTTTTGTGTGACGGTGCAGCCTAGTTCTTGATCATGGAGGATCACTCATTCTGTGAGGACTTGTTTCGGTAAATTTTGTTTGTTGGCTGTAAGCAATTTGTTTGGGGCAGAGTGAATGATATTTTGACCTTTTGTTGAGCAACTACTGGGAAGTTGTAGAGTTTACTGTTTTAAGAGAAACATCTGCCGTCCGGCTAAAACAGTATTGACTTCCGAGTGAGATGTGGTGAGGATATAGGCAGCGGGCTGGTGCCTGGGCTGCTGTGTCCACGTCGCAACGACAGGGTTCCAGATGAATCGCCCCATCCCAGCATATTCCATCCTTGCAGAAATAGAGTAACGTCCGTGCACGAGACATCCTATGAGACGCAGCCTCCCAACATCATGCCCAACTATCAACCACCATTAATCGATATCCCCATTCCATCATAACGATTTACGCAGCACAAAACATTCACTCCTTTTCGCCCCAGATTTCAGCAGACATAACTTACTGGAAACTTTCTCACCGCTACCACTCACCGCCGTCCCAAGCACGATTGGGATCCAGAGAATCTTATGAATATCGTATCCCAACCGTCTAGCTTTTCTCAGAACTAAGAAAATTATATTCTTCTCTAGGGCCAAATGTATTGTTAGAGTATGATAAAATAATGTTTCCACAAGCTAACACTGCGTAATTATCAGGTCAAAAAAATCCGATGCAGCAAAGTCAACGAGGTATTCATTGAAGCTCATGAATCGCCTATTCATTAAAAGTTGCCTCAAAAAACGCTGTCACGTTCCTTAATATTTAGGCCAACGATCAGTTTTGTTTTCGCCCCGACTTTGGCTCACGGTGCTGTTCTGGGAATCCGGGTCCTGGTTGCTTCATTGTGTATCACAAACTCCATCGCTCCTAGGGGTTTATTTGTACAGTGCTAATAGGAAATAGATACAGAATTCATATTTAGTGGTAGCGATATAAGATTTTCAAATAGGATCGCTGATGAAAGTGGGAATTGGCACTGTTAAAGATGTCAGGAAGTTGATATTATGATAAAAGTCGACAATATGACTAGAAAGATTTATGAAACTAAAGGCTGGGGCGAAGATGAGGCCGAGGAGTGCCTAAGCCTGTCCATAGCAACGGCGAATTATACCTTATCCACGATGAGTAATTATGAGTATGATGCATTTCAGCGCTTGGTGTTGTGGGGGCTTTGAGTATTCTTTCTTTTGCCCTTCTTGTTGTCGTACCTTTGTTGACGATAAAACAGAGATTCAAGTGTTCACTAGATTCGTGATGGCTGAGGGTAATGGTGAACGCAGAACCATTGAGTTAAGTTGTTCAACAAGAGAAGCAGAGCATCCCGTTTCATCATTCACAGCGCTCAGGGACAATATTCAAATCACAAGTGGCCACCAACCCGTCAAGAATCGAGACATTGATCACATTTATAAGTTCTGTGTATCGGTCGATAAAGTCGGCTTTGCTACCAGCCATAGAATTGGCACATGTCTTCGGGGCTAGTAACCGTCTAACAGTCGCTTATTTCATATTTCAAGATTCTGTGGCTAGTCGGACGAGCATGAAATCAAGATCCTGCCCAAGGGGTTCTGTTAAACGAGAGAGATGGAGAAAAGGTTTATTTGTTGCTTCTCCCAATAGCTTTTGGTTTTATGCAACCGGAGTCTTCTAAGGACGCATGAGAGCCTAGAGGGGTTGAGACCCAGCGGGTTATAGATGATATTACTCAAATGGATTGTTCGTGCTAAGAGTTTCAGAAATTTATTTTGGGATCATTTTCTGACCTGTTAGCTTTAATGTTAGATGTTAATTCTTAGGTGTCGTGATGCACGAATTTGCAGAGCCCTAGAAAGTTTTGTTACAGGTATTGTTTATTGCTGTTAGTCTGATTCATACTTCTGAGCTATTGATGTCGGGTTGACTTTGGTGTAGGCGGGAAAGAGTACTCGCGGTGGGCTAGCCACTTCTTGGACGTGTATCTAGTGTTGCGGTCCATACTTACCAATCCTGGTTTCGTTTTAAACGGCTTGGGAAATTGTTTTGGTTCAGGAGTGGGAAACTAGTTGCTTTTACTATTCCCCTCCCTATTGAAGAGATCGAATCCATTTACAACAACTTAAAATTGGGATATAGACACCGGGTTTGGAGTCACGGCATTTGAGAAGTTTATCAAGATAACTATGAGATTTACCGACGTTTACTGGGGTTTGTCGACGTGTTTTTGACAGCGTGATATTTTTCGATCACTGTGCGGATGGGCTTGGGTGAGTAACTATGTGTTCTTCCTCTAGTTCTGTTATACACTTCTAGAAAGGGATTAAGCTAACTTGTTTAGTCTTCCGTAAAGAATATACGACTTATTAGCGAAGTTTCTTTCGCTCGGAGTATGGAGATATTGGTAGATATTTTATTTACGCGCGGATGGAATTTCGATTGTGTAGTCATTCTATTCTAGGGTCATATCAATTGAGGAGGGTATCATTAAGCTTTTGACCTCACTAATACTTATGATGGGTTTCTTAGAAAGAGAATTACATAGGGAATAGTGGTGGACAGTGGCTTGTGATTTTTTGATTGATTGTTGTTTATTTCTACCGGTATCATTTGATGTCGCTACCTCCCGGAACAGCTTGAACCACTAATCGAAGCTACTATAATCGGTCTAGTTAATTTGAAATTATTTTTATCTTTTCTGTGCCTTACTCGGGTTCACAGATTGCGTCTTACACGATGGTGGTTTTATCGGCTTCGCACATAGTGTTAATAGCGACCTGTGGTATTCGAAAAATTGAAACCCTTCGTCACTTAGTGACTATACTCCTCGATTACCTCTCCTCGAAGTATCTATGTATTGTAGTTGTAACGAGGAGGAATTGGGAATTGTCGGAACTATTGATACGCCAATTAAATAGATGGCATGATAGAAGCACTTCATCCTACCCAAGATCTTCCGTGAGGGGGTACGGTGGTAGGCAGATGCGCTTGGGTGCGGTTTTTCTATTTACTACTAATCCTCCATGGCGGATCAGAACCACATGTAGTCACATGTGAATGCGGTAGAAACCCATCAACTGCAAGTGATCCCGAGGCTAAGCGCACGCATATGAAGGGGGTTTGGCGCATGTCGTGCCGCGGCGTCACAAACAATCTCGAGAAAACATGAGATGGGAGATTGTACATATAGCATATTCGATATCACGTTATATCCCTGGCATTGGGATTCTCCCCCCAGTTCAACGGGAGAGTTCTAGAGAGGGTAGGTTTCTTACCGGATATGACTATCCTGTGGTCTCTATTCTCTCTCTCCTCGTGTTTAAAACATATGTGCGATAAATGCTAATGGCCAAGTAAACTGATTCGTCTGCCAGGTCACGATATTGATAGCTTTCGTGCGATCTTTTGGCACTATTTATGGTCTTTTCATCTCTGCCCGGACATAAGTTAAGACGGAGAGGAAAATCGATACCTTGGACTATCTCGAGGTGGGATTTTGAGATTAACCCCTTTCACCTTATAAATGTATAAATAGCAACCTAATAGTCTTGATTGCCATCGTGATACTGTGTTTGATGTTATCTATGCGCAAGTACATGTAGTTAGCCAGGCTCTGCAGGGGTGCATGAGTGGAGTATCTACCGTCTTGGCACACGACTATCAGATGAACGATCGATCCATTCAAACCCTCGCGAGACACGTCTACAGAGCGCAAGCGTCCGTTTGAGAGGGGGTTTGAGTTTTTATGCTGTCACCTCCGGCCAGTCAGTATCAATTTCTCAAGATCGCTCATCAGGCCGCTTTGGTTTTTATTTATTTATTTGCAATTTCTATTTCCCTCGATCGATGGAGGAGGGGCTTTTTTCTTTCTTTCTTTCTTTCTTTGCACGATCCGGCTTTAACCATTTTCATTTACTCGTTAAAAATTACCGCAGGCGCAGGTGCAGCAGTGGTATCTTCTTCCCACCGGACGGGCGCATACCCGGTCTTCGGACCATGTTTTATAAATTAACCCTACGTACGTACGCTACCCCACGACTTGTACGCGGGTTTTGTGAGTCGGGTGACAAACACGGATTATTTTTTTACCGGGTTTTCTGCGGTTGTGTGGTTTGGCCACTGCGAGGGTGACCCCACGATCACCGACAGGGGTTCAGGGGGATGCGGGATTCAGATGAGGTGGTTTTTTCTTCCCTTTGGCGGTTGGTTGTGCTAGAGGGTAAGACAAGTTTTCTGTGAGAGGGGGGAATTATCTAAGAGCGGGGTCACGGATTCCGTGGTGCTTATCGGTCCATTATCGGTCATCAGCATGGGTCTCAGCAGGTTGTACTTTTTGGATATGGCGAGGGGTGAAGTCAACAGCAATGGATGCACACATCCCGCGCTGCTGTAGGCAGGCCTCCAGTGGGGTGGCTTTCTTTTCTTTCTCTCGGGTCTGATCTTGATCTTGCTTTTCTTGCTCTTCCCTCGTACACTACATTGCACTACTTACTCGTCCTCTCACTCGTCTTCTGGTCCTGCTCTGCCACTCGTGAATTTCCATCGGTTTTCATCGGCTATTTCCCTTTTTCTCTCTCTGGATTTCAATATTCTCATCCGTCCCCTTCTCTCATTTGGCCTCCCGCTGCTGTGGGTTGGCTGGCTCTGTTTGGAAGCGGATTTGCGTTCGAATCTGCCCCGCGTTCGTTGGTGCTGCTAGTGCTGTGAATTTGTATAGAGTGTGGGAAGCCCCATCATTTAAACTCTCCCTAGTCTTTAAAAGTAAAAAGAGAGAAACCCCCTCCAACGTTAGTCAGTCGAAATCAGCTAGTCGGTTAGTAGGCCGCCAACCGTTCACGATGGATCCCCCTATGACGGTGGCCCCGGATCAGAAGAATCTCAACAATTATCTCAGGTATCCATTCTCCATCTACCGCACAATTCGCAATCGTTCCTCCTCTGTTTCCTCCTCCTCTTCTCTGCCCGTTGAGTCTCCCGCCGAAACCGCTGTTCGGGCTCTACTTCCTCCCCCCTCTATATCTCCTCCTCTTTCTCCTGCTCCCCGTGTCACTTCTCCTCCTTCTCCTCCTCCTCTTGCTCCTCTTGCGCAACAAGGGCCAAAGCGAGTAAGGATGCAACGAGCTAACTATCATCCATCACTCACAAGCGGCGTTTCCTTCATTTCCTTGGTCGCCCCAACCGAAGATCTCTTCTATAATACCGTTACATTTTACACGGATCTTGGCTTCGAGGAAACATTCGTCTACGACCGCACCCACCCAACCACCAAACGGGAATTCGACCACTGCCTCTCTTCCGAAAGAGAAACGTGGCTCTACTCTCGAACCGACGACAGTGATGATGCGACCGATGTCTGCCTTAAAATCCGTTTCGTCGCTGAAGCAGTCCACTGGAAAGATGGAGAAGATCACCCCCGGCGAGACTCCATCAAGCCCCCGCCTCTTTCCCCAAACAGCAAAGAGAGCTACGATTGGAGAGGCAGCGCTCAGAGCATTGTTTTATACACACCGTTTCTGGATAAAGTTGCGGAGCTTCTGAAGAGCAAGGATGTCACGCTTCAATTCCAGCCGAATGAGAGGGAGGCATGCGAGATCTACACCCATGATCCGCTGGGAACGCTCGTTGGGTTCACGGCGAAGTCGAACCCCTTCACGAGTATTAGGACGGGCGCGAAAACGCTGGGCATGACGAAAACGGAGCAGATGATGGATATGTTGAGCAGACCGTCAACTGCTGGTGAGAAGCGAAAGAGGATTGGTGTGATGACGAGTGGTGGCGACGCTCCAGGAATGAATGCTGCTGTTCGCGCTGTTGTGAGAATGACAATTGCGAAGGGATGCGAAGCGTACGCTATTTACGAAGGCTATGAAGGTCTTGTAAAGGGCGGATCACTGATCAAGCGAATGAATTGGGAAGATGTGCGTGGATGGTTGTCAGAGGGTGGAACTCTCATTGGTACAGCACGTTGCAAGGAGTTCCGCGAGAGACCAGGAAGACTGGCGGCCGCGAAGAACCTCATTCTGAATGGAATCGATGCATTGATCATCTGTGGAGGTGATGGTTCCCTGACCGGAGCAGACATCTTCAGGAGCGAATGGAAGGGTCTTCTAGACGAGCTTGTGAAGAACAAAGAGCTCACGCAAGCACAAACTGATCCATTCCAACATTTGAACATTGTTGGCTTGGTCGGAAGTATCGACAATGATATGTCTAGCACAGACGCTACAATTGGAGCCTACAGCTCTCTCACGAGAATTTGTCAAGCAGTCGATTTCATCGATGCAACAGCTTACTCTCACTCCAGAGCTTTCGTAGTTGAAGTTATGGGACGGCACTGCGGTTGGCTCGCATTGATGGCAGGTGTAAGTACTGGTGCAGACTTTGTTTTCTTGCCGGAGAAACCGCCAGCGGATGGTTGGGAGGGAGAGATGTGTGACATTATTCGCAAGGTGATAACTCCATCTCCACGGCTTAATTCTTATGGCTAACACCGAAATAGCACCGTGCCTTAGGTAAACGTAAAACCATTGTCATCGTTGCCGAAGGTGCTATTGACAGAGAGCTCAAACCTGTCACCGCCGAGTATGTCAAAAATGTCCTCGTAGATAGGCTGAGACTTGATACCCGTATCACAACTCTCGGGCATGTTCAGCGTGGTGGGACAGCTTGTGCATATGATCGTATGCTCGCAACTCTCCAGGGTGTGGAGGCCGTCGAGGCCGTTTTAGAGTCTACGCCAGACACTCCAAGTCCTATGATCGCAATCAACGAAAATAAGATCACAAGGAAACCACTGATGGATGCGGTTAGGTTGGTATGTATCATCTTCTTGATTTTATTATAAGTTAGGATCAATCAGGGTCACAGCTAACGGGAAGTAATACAGACTCAAGCTGTGGCTTCTTGTATCAAGAATAAGGACTTTGAAGGAGCCATGAACCTGAGAGATGCCGAGTTCGAGGAGTACCATCGCGCTTACATGGCCACAACCAGACCAGAGGATCTCCAAGTGAAGGTTCCTGAGGATAAGCGTATGCGTATCGCTATCATTCACGTTGGTGCCCCCGCAGGTGGCATGAACGCAGCCACCCGCGCCGCTGCTCTTTACTGTCTCTCGCGTGGCCACCGCCCCTTCGCCATTCATAATGGTTTCCCTGGTCTTGTCCGCCACAACTCGGTCCGCGAGCTAACTTGGCTCATGGTCGAGGCGTGGGCCATTCGCGGGGGTTCGGAAATCGGAACAAACCGGTCCCTACCTAGCGAAGATATGGGTATGGTGGCCTGGTACTTCCAGAAGTACAGGTTTGACGGGCTGTTGATCATTGGTGGGTTCGAGGCGTACCATGCGCTCACGGAACTGCATGCTGCGAGAACAAGCTATCCAGCATTTAGAATCCCGATGACATGTTTGCCAGCGACGATCAGTAATAATGTGCCAGGAACGGAGTTCAGTATTGGTAGTGACACTTGTTTGAATGCGTTGATTGACTATTGTGATGCTATTAAGCAGAGCGCCAGCGCCAGTCGTAGAAGAGTGTTTGTGTGAGTACCCCACGCCATAATTCTGCGTGAGAGCTAGGGAACTAACTGTTTACCAATAGTGTTGAATGTCAAGGTGGGCGATCTGGGTATGTAACCACCATGGCAGGGTTGTCTGTTGGTGCATTCGCCATCTATACCCCAGAGGAGGGTATCAATATCAACATGCTTCAATCTGACATTGAGCATCTCCGCGAGAGTTTTGCCTGTGATCGGGGCATGAACCGTGCTGGAAAGCTTATCCTAAGGTACGTTTTTTTGGCCGCACCGATTGATTATCTTTCAAGAGTTTCCTCTTCTAACATTTAAAAAAAAGAAACGAGACGGCCTCCAAAACATACGGAACCGAAATGATCGCCGACATGATCCGCGAGGAAGCAAACGGACGCTTTGAATCGCGTACCGCTATTCCAGGCCACGTGCAGCAAGGTGGAACACCCTCTCCCATGGATCGTGTTCGTGCTGTTAGGCTCGCTGTGCGTTGTATCCAATTCATGGAAGAGCATAACGAGAGCACTTCACAGCAGATTCTCGAAGATGCAGGAACAACGGCAGTTATTGGTATCAGAGGTGCAAGCGTGGTGTTTACAGCTGTGCATGATTTGAAGGAAGGCGAGACGGATTGGACCAGTAGGAGACCAAGGAAAGCGTTTTGGTTGGATCTGAGAGGTGTTGTTGATACGTTGAGTGGAAGAGGTGGAACTCCTAATGTGCCCGTTTAGATTATTGAGATTAGATAAAAAGAAATGGGGGGCATTTCCATAATGGTTTTTATTTAGGTTTTTTTTGCTGTCTTTTTTCTGCCTTCTTTTCGCATTAAGTGATGCTTTCTTTTGTCTTTCTTGCTTTCGTCGGTATGATAAGGACTGTATTTGGTGCGCTCTAGAGGAACAGTAAGATGGCACGGACATGGATGAAAAGGGAAGAAAGTATATAGACATGGCTTCTCCGAAGGAGAAAGGTTATGTCCATGAAATGAGATACGGCCTGATTATAGTATCCATCGACATCAGTTTCGCATTCTATGTGATTTTCTGTGTACCTATGATCCCGCAGTTCTAGCTTGGAAATACGTCCAAGAAGAATCTAATTTGCGAAACAGGATTCGTTGGCGAAGCTATTTTTGGTGAAGACTAGGGACCGAGTGATCCATCAAGGTTCCCACTTGACGGATCATATTTTAGCATTGGTAAGCAGATCTCTTATCACGATGAGACACGTGATCTCGCTTGACGTCAAAGCTCCCATTCTTTAGGCTTCTAACACCGCAGCTGCCCATATCTTCAGCCTACAGCTACATCTCCACTTCCATCTTCCGTCCATCAACAACATCCCCACATCCCCACATCCCTTTTCACTTAGTAGCTATCAAACAGCTAAGCTATGGTAAATCTTCTCTCCCATCACTCTCCTTCCTCACTCCAGACTAACAAACCGACCCCCCACCCTCCAGTTCGGCGGCAACTTCTACGACGAAGACGGCGGTGGCATGTCGTACGGTGGTGGCCGTGGCTCGTCTCGCCCCACCAAACGCTTCGATGAATACTTTCGCTGCTACCCAGTCATCATGATGGCCGGCTCGGAACGTGAGAATGTCAACTACGGCGGAAAAGTCATCATGCCGCCGTCTGCGCTCGAGAAACTTACGAGGCTGCATATTGCGTATCCGATGCTGTTTGAGCTGAAAAACGGATCGAAGGGAACGGGGACGCATGCGGGGGTGCTGGAGTTTATTGCAGAGGAGGGGAGGGTTTATTTACCGCAATGGGTATGTAATTTTTATTTTTATTTTTCTAGCGGTGAATTACGGGAAGGGGGTGGGGGTTTGGTGGAGAGGGGCTAATGGGGGTTTTTCCTCATATCTATAGATGATGGATACACTTCTTCTTGAGCCCGGTGATCTCCTGCAGATCAAATCTACAGATCTTCCATCTGGAACTTTCATTAAGCTGCAGCCACAGTCGGTTGCGTTCCTTGAATCGATCACGGATCCAAAGGCGGTGCTTGAGAATGCGTTGCGTAACTTTTCGGCGTTTACAAAGGGGGATATTTTCTCGTTCTTTTATAATGATCAGGTGTTTGAGATCAATGTTCTGGAAGTTAAACCTGAGACCTCGCAAGGTGCTATTTCTTGCGTTGAGACGGATCTGGAGGTCGATTTTGCCCCGCCGTTGGATTATGTTGAGCCTGTGCGTGTCCCACGGAGCACGGGTTCGTCTAGACCTGGCTCGGTTGTTGGTGGTGGAAGGGTCACCCCGCTTGGTGCACAGGAGGGTAGTATGGCGAGGTCGCTTAATTATTCGGCTATTGCTCCGGGCTCTACTCAGGCTGCGCCGAGTAAAGCTTCTTACTTTTCTGGAGGTGGGCAAAAGCTTAAGGGATCTAAGACTTCGACACCGAGAGATAAACCGTCGACGCCTGTCGCAGGTATTTCATCTAATAAACC